>WOVY01003755.1:0-64772 GCA_013436015.1 Rhipicephalus annulatus | reverse complement strand
TACCTTTGCTGGTCTCACATGCCCTCTGAGTTGAAGGCCTGGCCCTTATCTATTCCGTGTAGAGGCATTGACACCTCGCCCACTGCAATTCCGTAACTACTGGCGATTTGGACATACAGCTAATGCTTGCAGGTCCTCATTGAGATGTGCGAATGCGGTGGGGCACATGCCGCATCTAATGTCAAGTAGACAACTGCAGGTGTTGCCTATGTGATGGAGCACACACAGCCACGGACAAGAGCTGCCTGCTCGAGAACGTGAAACACAATTCTAGATATAATAGAGAAACGCCGTTATTCTCGGTCTGAGGCAACATCCTTCATTAAAGAGCGCGAAGTGGGGTACGCTGCTGATACGTCACGCCAGTGTGGGTCAATTGAAGTGATGGTTGCTTCCGCAGTGTCGGCAGCGACAGATAAGGCCATGCCGATGATTATGGAACGGCTTTTCAACACCTTTGCTTTTCAACACCTTTTCAACACCTTTGACCGAGATGCTCGCCGCCAGGTTAAGCAGCCTTATTCCCTCCTTCGCTGCACACACAGTCAAGCTCCAGGGTGAAGCTGAGCATCTCGACAATGAACAAAATAATCGGCGTCAAGAAGATGTTACCCCAGAAACGCTCGTCAGCGCTCAGTCGCCGACCCCTGTGGGGCCCAGTGGGTCATTTTTGTGACATGAGACTTGGTGATATCATTCATAAACGACCCAATGGCTCCATTGTCTCCAACCAGTTTGCCAGTGTTGAAACAAAAAAAGTTATTACTGATACCAACAACGAGCAGGACGTTTTGTGTTCTGCAGTCGAGTCAACTATACTAAGTCCATCATAGCGCCTGTAAAAAGTTCTCCAGTGGAATTGTCGTTCCGTATCTTTCCGCTTACATAGATCTTATTTATCTCATACAGCAAACAAATCCTAATGTATTTTACTTCAAGAGTTCTGGCTTTCAGTAAACCAAACATTTACTCTGAAATATTTAACTCTGGGGACGAATTGCAACTCATGATTACGGAGTTATACAAGGAGAGCAGAAAGGTGGGGTCTTAAAAATTATATCGGCAAAAGTCTAAAGTAATGTACAACAACCTCGGAAAAGAGCAGTGGTTCGAGATAGGTAATAGTGCACTTCAAGTTGTAAAAGACTATGTCTACTTAGGGCAGGTAATAAGCGTGGAGCCGAACCACGAGATTGAAGTAACTAGAAGAATAAGAATGGGGTGGAGCACATTTAGCAAGCACTCTGAAATTATGACAGGTAGATTGCCACTATCTCTCAAAAGTAAAGTATATAACAGCTGTATTCTGCCGGTACTTAGCTACGGAACAGAAACATGGAGACTTAAAAAGAGGGTTCAGCTTAAATTGAGGACGAGGCAAGCGAGCAATGGGAAGAAAAATGGTAGGTGTAACCTTAAGAGACAAGAAGAGAGCAGAGTGTATTCGGGAAAAAACGGGGGTTAAGGATGTAATGGTTGAAATCAAGAAGGGAAAGGAACATGGGCGGGGCATGTAGTGCGTAGACAGGACAATCGCTGGTCATAAAGGCTAACTGGATGGATTCCCAGAGAAAGCAGCGGGTTAGGGGGAGACAGAAGGTTTAGGTGGGAAGATGAGATTAAGAAGTTTGCGGGTAAAAATTGGCAGCAGCAAGCACAGGACCGAGTTGACTGGTGGAACATAGAAGATGCCTTTGTCCTGCAGTAAACGTAGTCACGCTGATGATGATGATGATGATGATGATGATGGATGATGATGATGATGATGATGATCTATCCATCCTGCCACCTACGACTTTTAGCGTTCCTTGCCGTTAGGATAATGCTATCGATACGAAAATTGGTATGGCATACCATGACTGTATGGATAGCACATCAGACTAGTCATAACATGAAAGTCTTGACATGTATGCCATGAATGTCATGATTTATATTTCATGCTGCTGCTGCTCTTGTGGTGGTTTTGTTCCCATGACACGGTCCAAAACTGGTACGGGCGTGACATGATTGCATGGTGAACACAACTGACAGACCCTAACATTAAAATCACGACAAGCGTGTCATGTACCAACATGATTACATGGCACGCTCACGATGTGCTGGCGGCCGCTTCACAAGCTTCACTCATACCAAATTTGGTGTTACGGACATGTGAATGAATGACGAAAGTATGAAACTGGTGCCAACATGATAATTATGACACACGTGTCATGTAAGAACATGACAACATAACACGCTCATGATGCGCTCGTAATAATTACCAATATGGATAGGATAGTTAAAATAGCGGAGGAGTTTTACAGAGACCTGTACAGGAGCCGAGACAACCACGACCTTAATACTATAAGAACTAGCAGTAACCCAGATGACCACCCCACCAGTAATGATAGAAGAAGTCAGAAAAGCTTTGGAGAGCATGCAAAGAGGCAAAGCTGCTGGTGAGGATCAGGTAACATTAGATCTGCTGAAAGATGGAGGACAGATTGTGTTACAAAACTAGCCACCCTGTTTACGAGGTGTCTCCTGACGGGAAGGGTACCAGAGTCTTGGAAGAACGCGTACATCATCTTAATACATAAGAAAGGAGATGACAAGGACTTGAAGAATTACAGGCCGATCAGCTTGCTCTCTGTAGTGTACAAGCTATTTACAAAGGTAATTGCTAACAGAGTAAAGAAAACATTAGAATTCAATTAACCAAAGGAACAAGCAGGATTTCGAACAGGCTACTCAACAATTGACCACATTCACACTATCAATCAGGTAATAGAGAAATACTCAGAGTATAACCAACCACTATACATAGCCTTCATATATTACGAAAAGGCGTTTGATTCAGTAGAAATATCAGCCGTCATGCAGACACTGCGGAATCAGGGCGTAGATGAAGTATATATAAACATTCTGGAAGAAATCTACAGGGATCCACCTCCTCTACCTGGCCGATCCAGTTTAAACGTTTAGACTGGATTGGCCAGGTAGAGGAGGTGAATTATTGGCCCTAATATCTTCAAAAATGTGTCATCATGTTACTGTAACTTTTGATCATATTTGTCCGGATTGTGAATTGTTAGGAATAGATCGTTTTTACCTGACTCCAACAGGATTACAGTGATTAATGCGTACTTTCCGAATGGAGTAAGACGCACAGATCACCTAGATTGTGTTATCAAGAATTCTTCGTCAAATTCAATTTTATTGGCTTGGGATTTTAACTCGCAATACACTTTTAGGGGTTTAAAACAGATGGCTGTGGCAAAAGATTGTGGAATTGGTTGCAGGATAATAATTTTCGCTGTCATAACTCTGGACAAGTTACCTTTCTACGCGGGATAAGCTCATCAACATTACAGCTAACTTTTCATGTGGCCAGTTTATAATTTCATCGTGGGAAACGCTTGATAATGGAACGAGTAGTGATCATGTACCGATTACCTATAAAATAATGCTACCACAACTCACCTCTGCTATCCGGCAACAACGGTTCACCAACTATAAAATTTATAAAACTGTTTTAAACTCCGCGCTCTCGTCATTGAGAGGACGCGTCGGACAGCAACGAGCTGCTTCAGTAGTAGCGTGTCTAAGTGACTCTGTCCAGCCGGCAGAGTTTTCTGTTAAGTACGGCCACACACCGTCAAATTCAGCTTAGTGGAATGAAGATTGTACGCTTGCGTATAGGCGACGTAAGGCAGCTTGGAAACGTTTACGCTACAATCATACTCCGAAAAATTGGGTTGACTATAAACTCCACGCAGCGCTGTTTAAACGTACAGTTGCTATAGCTAAAGATAACCACAATTCTGACTTAAATTCGCGTTTATTAAAACCTGATAAAGATCCGCCCTGTACAGGTCTCTACGGAACGAAAAATTGACGCAGGTACCAGCATATTCGCATTCAGTAGTGCTGTCTCCTAAAGAGACAACTGATTTGTTAGAGGGCATCACGAAAGGACTTGAAGCGCGTTTCGCTTCGTCATGCTTAAGACCTGTGACATTCAAAAGCGCAACCTCGAACTTTCGGGAAGTAACTATGGCGGAACTTGCAGATGTCATACTAACTGTAAATCAAGCGGCTCCCGGTCCAGATCAGATTACAAACTCTATGACTAAATTGATACTTAAGTCCCATCCCGATGAGCTTTTGAATATTGTTAACTGCTTCTTACAGCACACACGGATTCCAAGCGCATGAAAAATTGCTAAAGTTGTGTTGCTGCGAAAAAATTCAAGCCTACATAACATTCCTAGATAACATTCGGCCAATTTCGCTTACTTCAAACCTAGTTAAAATTATTGAAAACAATTCTTCATAGAAGGCTCAGTGAATTCATCGCTCGTCAAGACATCCTTTCACCAAGGCGAGTAGGATTTAGACAGGGGTGCTCTATGTGGTCGGCTCATGTTGATTTGGAAAGCCGAATTCGCCTTGCAAAAGTATCTGGTGAGCTTTCTGCATTGGTCACGTTAGATATCGCAAAAGCCTACGATAGTGGTGGAACACAGTATATTAATTTCAAGATTATTGGACTGTGAGGTGCCAAAGTACATTATATCTTGGGTTCGGGAATTTCTCTTTGAGAGACAATTCTTTTGTTGCCACGAGGAATTACTTTTGCCGCATATAAGCAAACAAGAGGTGTCCCGCAAGGATCAGTCCTGTCACCTCTTTTATTTAATATTTTATTATCATCCATTCCCGTTCATAAAAATGTTCCTCTTTACGGTCTACGCCGATGATATTGCTTTTTTCTCGTCATCCCGAGATATCAATAGTTTGCATCAAATCTTACAGTCATATTTGAGTGAGCTTGAGGTATGGCTTGGCGGGCTGTCTTTTTCACCTAATGTTAGCAAATTTGCTCTGCTTGTATTCCCTCTATCCGTTCCCGTATTTCTTTCACTGCATTATCGAAATGATCAGATTCCACAAGTAACAGCACTAAAATATATTGGCATTGTTTACGTGGACAATTTAAATTGGCAGCAGCAAATATACTCAAACACCTGTAAAGCAGAAAGCGCCCTAGGATTGCTACGCCGGTTTTGCAATAAGAATTCAGGGATGCGCAGGGATACGTTACTTATGATATACAAACATTACGTGCGCCCAATTCTGGAGTTTGGTTGCGTTCTGTTTTCCGGAAGTGCCGAGTACAAATTAAGACCTCTTATATTGCTAGAAAGGCAAGCTCTGCGGCTGTGTCTCGGGCTACCTAGGTGTGTCGCGAATAGCGTGCTTTATTTGGAAGCTCGAATCAATCCACTTGATGCTAGATTTCGACAGCTTACTGTGCAAACATCTTTAAAACTTTACGATGCGCCCCTCTTCTGTTCACAGAGAGTTTTCATCAAACATCCAGTTTCTTTCTTTCAGCACCCGTGGTTTCGTTATCAAAGACCCCAAGTCATTTTCATCGAGTCTCTGTTATCAAATCTACACGTTTCCCTCCAGCATTTAACTCCCCAAACCCTATGCTCGGTGCCAGTTTACTTAATTTTCGAGGATATTTTTTTTCGAAAAATGCCAAGTTACTTCCAAAGCATGTTCTGGAGGGCCTCCTTCAAGGCCATCTCAGTCATTTTCCCAATTACATAGTAATTTCAGCGGATGAAACGCAAAATCTTCAGAAGGCGGGAGTAGGTATTGTTTCTCATCAGCTTAATTGGTCTTTTGCGCTCCAATTGCCTGACTTCCCTCCAATTTATCTCGCAGAATTCCTGGCTAATACATTGGCTCTTCAAAAACTAAATTATCATCAATTAAAAGCTATTATTATTTCGGATGCTTTGTCTGTATGTACACAACTAACGTCCGCAAAGCAGTCTCCTCTTAGGATATTTTGGTCTCTCGTACCGCATAGCCTATCAGAAGTTCGGTTTACTTGGGTCCCCGGGCATGCTGGAATTGTACTAAATGAAATTGCTGATTCGCTCGCTTAGGCATCTTTAAATTTCCCGGTGGTGCTAGTAGCTCCACAGTTTCCTTTTATTACTGCCGAACGATTCAAACGTCTGTTCATCTTAAAAATCAACAAAACATCGCTCCTACAATCTGAAGAATTTCGGCACTTGCAATTCACATGGAACACCGAAAAAAGCCTTTCCCGTCAATGTGAGGTGACCCTCACAAGCTTTCGCTGTAGAGTTCCTCGGTTAAATTTTTATCTCCACTAATCAGAATTTTCAATAACTAGCCTATGTGCAGTTTGCAATGAACCGGAAACAGTAGATCACTTTCTTCTCACATGCCGCCACTTCGCTTCACTACGCCGAATAATTCTTGAAAGGCCGATTGGTATGCTTGGATTGCCAGTCAATACATTCACCCTATTATCATTTGGAGCCAGTCAGTTGGTGTGGGCCGCAGTGCTATTCTGTCAGCGCTACATTCATTCATTCAGGCAACCGGAAGGATACGCTGCTAGTGGTACTGCCAGATATATCCAATTCTTTGTCCCCCTTCCTCATTCTTGTTAATTTGTTTTATATCATTTCATTTATTGCATCCTTAAAGGCCCGAGGACATTACGTAAGGGGGGGGGCAAAAAATACGCTGTAAGTGTGTATAATTCAAGTTGAACAAATTGTTATAAACAGTATAGTTCTAATATGGTAGTTTGGTCAAAAATGACAACAAAAATGAATCAAATAACACACAAAAGAAACGCTTTGGCTGGGAATTAGAGTACAAACAACTAGGCACAAGCAAATTATACATACAGTACGTTGGTAGAATATATTTAAAGCCATAGGTTAATGGGTGGAATCAAAGTGGGATTCCAATTTTGCGCGGAATGATGTGCGGTCAGGTGTGGCAACAATGGTGTCGGGAAGGCGATTCCAAAGTGTTCTTGCTTGGGGGAAAAAGAAGTCGTTCATTGCGAATGTACGGCCGTTGATTCGTGCAATGGAGTTTGAATGGTTAATGCGGGAAGAAGTTCTGTTTGGGGGCTGTAAAAGTTCGTGTCTTGATTGGGGTCGGAAAAAGAAACTATGAAGGAGGCATAGACGCGAGATGAGGTGGCGCGACGTGACTGATGGCAGTTAAATTGATTGTTTTAGGGCGGTGACGCTGATTTCTCTGGAGTACTGTGAGGTTATAAAGCAGGCAGGGCGGTTTTGAACTGCTTCTAGTTCGCTAACGAGGTATACCTGGGATGGATTCCAAATGGACGAGGCGTATTCGAGCTTTGGCCGTACGTATGTTAAGTATGCTAGTTTTTTAACGTCAGGAGATGCTGATTTGAGGTTACGGCACAGAAAACCAAGCGTACGCAGAGCGTCTAAGCAGATGGACTGTACGTGCGGTGCAAATGAAAGAGATGGGTACATGTGCACTCCGAGATACTTGTGTGACGAAGCCGAATCGAGAGGAAGCGAATTGATAAAGTAGGTATGATGAACAGTGGTGCGTTTACGGAAATATGTCATCGATTTGCATTTGGTTAGATTTAACGGCATTGATGAGTCTTGGCACCATAGCGCAACTGTGTCGAGGTCTTGCTGTAGTTTAGTACTGTTTTCAAAGTTGTGAATGGGGGAGTATATGACACAGTCATCTGCAAATAGTCGAAGTTTTGTTTGAATGTTTGTTGGCAGGTCGTTTATAAATATTAAAAATAGAAGAGGTGATAAGCCCGCACCCTGAGGGACGCCTGATGATACGTGAGTTTTAGAGGAGTTATGATTATTAGCAGAGGTGAATTGTTTACGGTTGGAGATGAAGTGTTTAACCCAGGAGACAATATTCTGTGCAATGCCAAGGGAATTAATTTTGCTAAGTAATAAGTTGTGTGGTACGCGATCAAAAGCTTTGGAAAAGTCTAGGAATATGGCATCAATCTGCAGGTTATCATCCATGCTTTTAAGTAGGTTGTGGGTAAACTCGGCTAATTGGGTCTCGCATGAGAAGTGCTTTCGGAAACCGTGCTGGTGATTATAGAAGAAATTTATTCATTCAAGGTGAGTCGCGATGTGTTCAAGGTGAGTCGCAATATATTCCGGTTTACCAAATTCTTCTGCACTTTTTCACGTTTTTTAAAGGAACATTAATATTGTTCTTATCTATTTTCTCTCTCTTTTTAGCAAGCGTTGTACAAAAAAATATCTATTATAAGGTACAGTGTGGCCAATCCCCTTTGTTGGTATGAGCCAAGATCTCCTAGGCGACAAGACAAGACCGACCTGCTTCTGCTGTCTCCATCTTTGCGACAAGACCTCTGTTTTTACATCATGACACTGGTGGAGGTGCTGGAGCCTACAACCTGATGTAGGCCAGTCTTGCTCGAACCCGTTCACCTTGTCCAGAGACTCAGCCCCTCGTCACGACTCCAGTGCATCGATTCAGTCGGCGCCTACTAGGCCTAAGTCCAGAGTCCGCACGCGTTCCACCTCTTTTCAGCATGGCAGCTCCTACCACATCCACGGTTATCCCGTCATCGCAGACCACACTTCTCTCGCAGGTGACTCTTGAATATCCTCGCGTTCCCGAAGTTTTCCGTGGAGAATAGTACGAGGATGTCGAGGGCTGGCTCGAACAGTTCGAATGGGTCGCTGTATCCAACCACTGGAGTGAACAGCACAAACTTGGCCGTGCATATTTCGCACTGGAAGATAGCGCTCGCACCTGCTATGAGAACTTCGAGGCTACATTCCAATCTTGGGAAGATTTCCGTCGAAAGCTCCTCGCTACATTTTTGAACTCGGACCGACGGGATCGCCCACAGCAACTGATTTAGGCCCGCGTGCAAAAACCCAATGAAACAGCCGCCATGTACGCAGAGGGTATGATCCGTCTGTTTCGACGAGCTAACCCTGACATGCCTGAGGCGAAGAAGGTGCGTCACCTAATGCAGGATGTTAAAGAACAAGTGTTTGCGGGCCTCGTACAAAATCCACCTACAACAGTAGAATAATTCATAAGATAGGCGACTGTCATTGAGCACGCACTACAACAACGATACCGACACTTTGACCGCCTGCCGAACCACACGGCAGTAAGTGCTACAGCTCAGAACACTGCCGTATGCGAAAGTTCACTGCGACAAATGATTAGGGAAATACCACGTGAGGACCTTCGGGCCCTCTGCGTTCCCCCTACCCAACCGCCAGACGCATCGGTTGCCGAAATCGTCCGCCAGTAGTTGATGCAAGCCATTACACCACCCGCGTTAAGTCCTGAGCCACATCCAGCAAGCTACGCTGATGTGGTGCGTCGCCCTCCACCGTCATTTGCTGCGACGCCCTTCCAGCCACGACCCGCTGTCGTAGTACCTTGGTGGCAACAGGATTTTAAGAGACGACCACCAGTTTGCCTAACTAACTTATGGCACATGGCCGACCGTCGACCTATTTGCTTCCGCTGCGGAGAACCCGGTCACATTGCCCGCTATTGCCGTCATGGCGATTCCGGGTTCGGGAACTTTTCTCGTCTCGCTTCTTTCTGCTCCGAAGACCATCGTGCCCACGATGCCGATCAACTATCGCCTAGCCAAGCAACCCCACCGCGTCGCTGGCGATTCCATCACCTGCGCAACACCGTGACTTCCCACAGAGCTACGCGGACGTCACCAGAAGCCGTTTGTCTAGCCCGCGCCGGGGAAACTAACTGCTGCAACCTCGGGGAGCAAGGTTGCCAATCGTCGAGACACTGAAAAGTTTCCCCTATCATCGCAAGAAGGTATGATGACAACGGCGACAAATACGACGACGAATACTAATGCCGATGAAGTTGTACGGGCCGATCTTAGCGTTCTCATTGACGGACATCACGTTACAGCACTGGTCGACACTGGCGCCGACTTTTATTTATTTATTTATTTATTTATTTATTTATTTATTTATTTATTACATACTGCGGACACTAAGTGGTCCAAGCAGAAAGGGCACGTCACGCATACCACAGACGTAATGACGTACATCATACGAAAAACACACTTTGTTTTACACGCTACAATACGTCTTTCGACTATCCACTTCTCACGTCTATCCACTTCTCAATCATGCGACAAGAGCTCACTGACCGCCTTAGAAAAGTCAAGACACCGTGGACAGGGCTGCACATAAGAAGTTCTGGTGGCCAGCTGATGACTCCCACTGGTAAATGTACCACTCGACTTCGCATCGGCGATTTTAGCTTCGTGGCCACTTTCGTCCTGTTGCCAGACTTCTGTAAAGAGTTAATTTTGGGCATGGATTTTCTTCAAAATCTTGGCGCTGTTATCAACATTCCTCAACGTATGGTGACGTTTTGCGCACATCCGTATGCCGACAACAGCAGCGACGAACCACGCGGCCGTTTGCGAATAGCCGACGATGTGACGATCCCACCGAGATCCTGCTGCCTTTGTCGGTGTCCAGTGGGTGGCCTTGCCATAAAGATGTGATAGCGGAGCACATAGTCGCTCTTTTGTTCATGCAAGGCATTTCCATCGCGAGGGGCGTCCTGGTGCTTACTGGTGGACACGCAGAAGTGCTCGTCACAATTCAGCAACGAGAACCATCAAATCCAGAAAGGTACCGCAATTGCCTACTATGACGATGTATACCGAGCCGGAGATTGTTTTGCTTTGCAACCAGATGACTCGACTGTCCCCGCCTCGACAACTTTGTCGGTGGACATCTGCTCCACGCTACCGCCCTCTGATAGGAAGCGCCTGCTTGAACTTATACACCAATTCGAAGACTGCTTTTCGCGTACGTCAAAGGTCCAGCAAACACCATTGACCAAGCACCGCATACTTACTGAAGACAACACGTGACCGATTCGGTAGAACCCCTACCGTGTGGCTCCGAAAGAGCGCGAGGAGATTCAGAAGCAAGCACAAAAGATGCTCGCGGATGACGTCATACAAACTTCAGAAAGTCCTTGGGCGTCCCCCGAGGTTTTGGTCAAGAAAAAAGACGGCAGCTTGCGCTTCTGTATTAATTATCGCAAGTTGAACCAAGTCACGAAGAAAGACGTCTATTCACTGCCCCGCATAGACGATTCACTCGATCGGCTGCGTCATGCGCGCTATTTCTCTTCAATGAACCTCCGAAGCGGCTACTGGCAGATAGGAGTCGACGAGAGAGATCGCGAAAAACGGCCTTTGTGACGCCCGATGGCCTTTAAGAATTTAAGGTGCTTCCTTTTCGGTTGTGCTCGGCGCCAGCCACTTTTCAGCGTCTCATGCACACCGTGCTATCAGGCCTGAAGTGGCAAACATGCTTGGTTTATCTGGACGATGTTATTATATTCTCAGAAACATTCGAGGAACATCTCCGCCGTTTATTCACCATCCTCCAAGCCATACGTTCGGCCGGCCTTACTTTAAAACCAGAAAAATGTCATTTTGGTTTCAACGAACTCAGCTTCCTAGGCCCCGTCGTCAATCACGAGGGTGTTCGACCTGACCCGGCCAAAATAGACGCCGTAGCGCAATTTCCTGCAACACGCGACAAAAAGGCCGTGAGACGCTTCTTAGGGTTGTGCGCTTATTACCGCCTATTTATCGAGGAATTTTCGTCTATTGCAGTGCCATTGACATGACTCACACTTGAGGATGTTCCCTTCTTTTGGGGTGAACAAAAGCAAACGACATTCAATGAACTACGACAACGCCTGCAAACACCTCCAGTCCTTGCCGACTTCGACCAAGTAGCCCCTACAGCACTTCACACTTACGCCAGCAATGTATGTCTGGGTGCCGTTCTGGTGCAGTGGTAAGACGGCTGTGAAAGAGTAATAGCCTACGCCAGCAGAACTCTCTCTCGCACGGAGGAGAACTACTCGACTACCGAGAAGGAGTGTCTCGCCGTGGTGCGGGCGGCCATTAAATTTCGTCCATATTTGTACGGCCGCTCCTTCAAGGTTGTTAGCGACCATCACTCTGTGCTGGCTCACCAACCTTAAAGATCCATCTGGCCGTTTGGCACGCTGGAGCCTAAGGCTTCCAGAGTTTGACATGACCGTCTTCCATAAATCTGGGAAGAGGCACACCAATGCAGACTGTCTCTCACGGTCGCCCTGATGGTGAAACTGTCCCTCCTGATGACGAAAACATCGACGCAGCATTCTCGGGAGTTGTCAACACGGCCACTATTGCACTAGAGCAGCGCAGTGACCCTGAGCTGTTCCCACTCATTGAATATACAGAAGGACGACGTAAAGACGTGCCGCGGTTATTCGCCAGAGGACTGCCATCTTTTTGCTTGCGAAACGATGTTCTCTATAGGAAAAACTTCTCACCAACCGCCAACCCGCACTTGCTCGTCGTGCCTGCCTCTCTTCGAAAAGAACTTATGGAAGCGTGCCATGATGAAGCAACCTCTGGTCATCTAGGCTACACCCGAACACAGTGCCGACTACGATGCAAGTACTACTGGTCAAAGTTACCTGGTGCTGTTAACCATCACGTGCGAACTTGCACCGACTGCCAGAGACGCAACGCACCTCCCAGCAAGTCAGCTGGTCTTTTACATCCAGTCGAAGTACCAGCGAAGCCGTTCAACCAGATCGGAATGTATTTCCTGGGTCTCTTTCCAACTTCCACAACAGGGAACAGATGGATTATTGTGGCCACTGATTACCTGTCCCGTTGTGCGGAGACTAAAGCTATGCAGCGCGGCACAGCACCGGAAGCCGCTCAGTTCTTCATCGAAAACATCGTCCTTAGGCATGGCGCTCCGACAGCAGTAATCACAGACAGAGGACCTGCCTTCACCGCAAAGCTTTTGGAGTCGGTTCTCAGACTCAGCGGTACAGCTCACAGGAAAACAACTGCATACCATCGGCAGACAAAAGGACTGACGGAGCGCCTCAATAAGACCCTCACAGACAGGATCCGCATGTACGTTGACACGGAACATAAAAACTGTGATCAAATATTGTCATACATGACCTTTGCCTATAATACCGCTTGACAAGAAACCACTGGAATGACGCCGTTCAGTCTGATCTATGGTCGCGAAGTCATGACAACGTTGGACGCCATGTTGCCGCATGAGTGTGACGACACCCATGTAGACGCCACAGAATTCACTCAGAGCGCCGAGGAAGCCACACAGCTCGCGCGTGTGCGCATCTGTCATCAACAGCATCAAGATGCGCAACGGTACGACCCTCGATACAAGTTCATTAGCCACACACCAGGCGACAAGGTCTGGGTGTGGATTCCGATGCGTCGACGTGGACTGTCTGAAAAACTGCTAAGACGGTATTTTGGCCCATACAGCGTCACTCCACGCTTGAACGACGTGAACTACGACGTTGTTCCCGACACTGCCTGTAGTTCTAAGCACCAAAAGCATTTACCCGACGTCGTGCATGTCGTGCGTATGAAACCGTATTTATCAAGTTAATTAGCTCCTGGTTACTGTGTTGACGCGACCACTTCGTACGCCTGGTAGAGCGCCTAAGTTGCGCATCGGGATTATGACTCTTCGGAGGGAGGCAAATGTCACTTGATTGTCAAATAAAAGACAATGGCAGTTGTGCATGTGCCATGAAGTACATTGAAATGAATGAAAAAGAAGAACTCTCTTGCGCGTTCTATTAAAAGGACCAACCTGCTTCTGGTGTCTCAATCTCTGCGGCAAGACCTCTGTTTTGACGTCGTGACAATATGAATGGTAAAGCTCGAACACTGCACTGGACAAGCAAAGCAGAATGATTGATCTCAATGTTTTATATAAAAAACTAAAGAATTGTTTAACAGTTTCGGATGAGAAAACTCGTTCGCAATACGCCGTGTTTCATTGGAGAGGTCGGTAATTAAATACGCCTACTCAGGTTGGCAGCCGTCGCATAACGGGACCTGCTGAATGACGTAACTAGGTTAACAGAGATGGGTTGTATGACAATTTGCATCTATTAGGTCAATATTGGCCGTGAAACAGTATCCCTCAAACTAAACAGCAGAATAACTGTGTCTTAGCACTATACTTACCTGATGTGTTTCTGACCCGTAATACTCGAGGAAAAAGATCTAATCAAGACAGCGCAGCAAGCATTCCACAAGAAAACGATGGGTGTAACGTTACGGGACAAGAACATAGCAGCATAGTTCAAGGAGCAAAGAGGCTTCAAAGACATCTTAGTCTAAATGAGAAATCGGCATTGGCAGGGAATATGGCGCGGAGTCAAGATATCCGCACGTCTGTAAGAATGACCGATAGGATTTTATGACGAGCACCACAGAGGAAAACAGAGGGTTATGTGGGTGAACAAAATGAACAAGAGGATCAGCTCGTGTGGACAACACGGCTACAGTAAGCAGAGCAATGGGGTCAGTTGTAAAAGGTGGGAAGGGAAATTTCACTACAGTGAACGTAGTCACAGTGATGGTGAGTACAATAATGACAAGATTATGATGTACATTACAAGAATAATGCATGCACTCTATAACTTTCACTTCCCCGCAAAGCTTCTATTTGTTTCTGAATCACTACACTTGGCCATTAGAAAATATTGTCATTCGAAGGTGACCATTAGGGCATGTTATTCTAGAGAGGACCATTAATAAATATCACAATTCCTAAATAGAGGTGGCCTCACTGCTAACACGCTCCACAAAGAATGGAGGATGACTGAGGTTCCTGCTACATGAAAGAAAGAAATTCGTGTTGTCAACTTACCTCTTCCAACCCCGCTAGAAATCTGGTAAAAGCAGTTTTATAAACAGAGTTATTTTTCGGGGTACCAGATGGCTATGTTGATGGCTAAACTAGGAGCTATCTGGACTACTTCAAAATGCAATTTTATGCTTATTTTCACTTACTGTCTTAAGTACCCAGTAAAAACTAAGCCTTTACATCTTAAAAAAATATTCGTTTTATGTTGTTTATTCTCTTAGTGCAATCTTTTTCCGCTGAAACCAAGCCCCCAAAAAATGTGCACGAAACTTTGCGACGACCCCAGCTGTAGAAGCGAACAACGTCGGCGATAAAACCCGAAATGTGTGCTTTCAAAGTTAAAATATTTCATAGTGGGACCAAGGAGGCCGGACAGAACCTACGATTTTGTCATATAAAACAGCGTTATAATAAGGAGCAGATCATTTTCTAAGAAAGAATCATGAAAATGTTTGTCGAATCACGATATTTTTTTCGCGCAGAAACATCCACTGCGTAAGAAATTCAGTACAATAGACTTCAAAATCTGCAACAGTGTGGGCTCTAAAGAAAGATGCGATGCCTAAAGGAGTCCGGGGAGGAGGAGAGAAGGTGGTTAGGGATATCGCAGCCGATTCTAGCTTCACGTTTTACCGCCTGTTAAGTTAAAAAAAAACATTGCAGTTTACTCATCGGCGCACTTCATGTTACTCATCGGCGCACTGCAGTGTAGTTGGGAGCTGGTTTCTTGGGTTGACGAACCCAGGCTAACCTTCGTTAGAACGAAGCACTGACAAGAAAGAATGATACCAGCAGCCCACGCCGATGCCATAAGAGGCCGTCTACACAGATTTATCGCTACCATATTTCAAAAAGGTGAATGCTCGGACGCGACGACCATCGTGCGTCAAAATAGCAAAAACAACTGGCACCACACATTCGCTGCCGCCAACTGCAGAAAGGGGGAGGGTGTGTGCACCGGCTTCACCCGTGTTGCTCCCAATCACCACCATTAACAAGCGCTGTCTGCCACGTGGAAATCATTGTTTACATTTCAGCGAACACAACAGTCTCACAGCATTCCACTATATTGAGCCCTGCGGAGAGCAGCATTGACGCTTTCATTACTGTTTTTCCTATGAAGTTTTGTATTACCCTAAAATACCCAGCTCGCGCCACTGCCCTCTTCGGGAGAATTGTAATTAGTGGCAATGACCGAGCAAGCACTCCCTCTCCTCACACCATTCTTTTTTTTTCTGCTGCTCTGCACTGCAGAATCTTGTAACAGTGGCTTCAAGGAACCCAAGTTGCGAGAGCCTTTGGATATAAACACGATGCCTTAATACCTTTACAATGTGGCGAATCGGCGATGCATTTTGAGTTGTCACGAACTGCCAGAAGATTTCGAGAACGTTTTTTAGGGGTGAATCTTCTTATGGTCGAGCCTTGTCTGTTGGCGTCGGTGTTATGCGCCGTAACCGCTGCTGACGATGACAATGACGCTGATGACAATGAAGAACAAGTGCGTTCAAGACCAGAAATTTTTTTTTCTGCCATCACGGCACAGCACATGCTAGGTACCCACTATACGCAATGACGATGACGCTGATGACGATGGCGATAATAATCACAGTCAACGACTGGCTTGTGCAGTAGATGACGTATCAATATGCTCTACGATGCGTTTCCTACGACAGCAAAAATAAAAACAACCACCACCAAGGGAACGTGCCCAGACCTCGTATTCGCCAACTTCAGGCTAGATTCAATACCACAAAGCAGCAATAGTGACGGCAAAACAAAATTCACAACTATACACAACATACCAGTTGTCAGCAATAAATGTTATATATAGCTCCACACCATTTGGCACTCACTGACATGCATTAGTGGTCAATTTCACGGATGATTTTTGGTAATAGAGGACGATCGCCTTGCTTCGCCCTCTTATCATTATTCAGCTTGTGGATATGCCGCGAGTTTTTCTATATACGTCATATTACGGAACACATGAGTTTTCCTTCGTGTAAAAATAGCAAATATGTGTGTATTCCCTAAAGCTTTTTACTAGAAGCGCATCTGTGCATCCCTTTTGGAGGCACTTCCATTTCCGTGTTGGATTTTTGTCCATGACCTAATAAGTGCCCCAATTCACACATTGTCAGACTATCGTTCGCCACAGGTGGGGGCGCTCGCTCGGGATTTTATTGAAGTAGTACCACAGCACCGCTAACAGGATCAATATACGTCACTAAAGTGAATGAACGAACGCATTAATGAAGCAATGAAAAACTTTTAATTAAAGTGAGTCTGGCAGTACCCTTCGGGCGATGCGGGAGGAAGAGTGTATCAACCACTGTCCCACGCCAGCCTGTGTTGATGATGAAGCGATCTCCTCTTTCTTGACAGTCCGCGAAAGCTATCAAAAAAGAGAAAGAGAAAGCTCTTTGATGAAAAGCAGAGAATTTTGCTGGCCTACATAAGACGCCTACATGCTACTCTACATAGGGGCAGAGAATTGAAGACAGAAATGTCCTAGGAAGAGCAGGGCAGAAAAAGAGAATGAAACAAAAAAATGGCCCTGTATCGGCATGGTAATCTGAAAATGTCGTCGAAAGACGGTAGTCTTGCGTGTGGAGATAGTGAACAAAACATTTGTTTGATGTTCTGCGCAAGAAAATTGGTGAATGGTATTCTGGAAGCGCTACGTTAGAGTGCCTCGAGCGTGCAGCGGAGGCGAACGAGCGCATCAAGTCACGTCACACGTGAGGCATGAGCGCCATCTGGCAGTTTTCTTGGAAAACGAAGCGCATGGCTCTGAGACGGGTGTGCGCTCCCGTCTCAGAGGTGATACGGTGTAGAACACAAGGTTACGGGTACGTGCCACCGCCGTCTCGTCTTAGTAAAGCGTTGGAAACACCCGCCTTTTTGAGCAAGCGTTGCATGGTCAGCGCAACGTGATAACCGCTACGGTCCTTAAAACTACTTATGTATGCCTTTTCTAGTAAAAGACGCACATACAAAATATATACGTGTTGTTATGGTGCCCCAGACATGCGCAATAGTGTCTTTTTAATTCACCATTGCACAAGTATGAGCGCTAAAGTTTGAGCAACATTGGTGGCGCTGCGAATGGGGTCGGCGGTATCAAATACCCAGTGCCGCTAATAGTGAACAAACACACAAGTGTACAGACAGACAGACCAAAATTTTTGTATCGAAGGTCCCCAAGAAAGACTATCATCTTAAAAAAATCACAGCATATCCACGGAGTGAATGATAATGAGTTGGGCCTCTCGTGTCTGCCTCTCGTATAACCTCTCGTATCAGCCTCCTTCACACATTCTTTTACTTTAGCAGGTCTGGACACCCTCTCCTAAAACACCCATTAGGAACGTCCTCTCGCCTGTCCCATACGCACCCTCTGATGACCATAAAATGCCGGACGACGGCGATGAGCAGTACATTTTTCCCCCATGCCGTAACACTCTGAAATGCACTGCCAGATAACATTGTTTCTTGCAGGGACCGCTCAACATTTCGCGAAAAACGAACTCTTTTCCAAAATCCAAATACGATGTCCTAACAGCACATTAACTATTGCTTTTATAATTGTTCTACTGAACTTCCAGAATTTATTTATCGCCCATTATATTTTTATGTTTTGCTATGCGTGGTATTTTCCACTTGTGTTCTTTATTTGCTCATTCATTGTAATCAGTGTGTACCCTTATATTGTTCCATTGCTTAGGAACTTACAACCTGGATGTACGACCCCCCCCCCCCTTATATAATGCCCTCGGGCCCTTAAGGTTGAATAAATGAAATGAAATGAAATGAAAGCGTCCATCAGCCCGTTCGTGCTTCCGTTCATTCTTGCTTTCGTCCATCCGCGCGACCATTCGTGCGCTAATCCATGTGTCCGTTCATCTGTCTGTCCGTGAATCTGTCCGTCCGTTCGGGCGTTCATCCATCCGTCCATCTGCTAGTCTGTCTGTCCTTCCGTCCATGCGTCCGTCCGTGCGTCCATCTAGTGAAGACTTCAAGTGCCACCATCTCCCATCTCGCATTCCCTGTGGCACGTACCCGCTCTAGAGCGGGTATGTGCCACCGATGGCTACCTACTACTACCACATACATCGGAGGATGTACAGACCTGTGATTTAGGGAGCTTCGTTCCTAAAAAAATAATATGATTGTGATATCAGCATGCCTCGACAACTTTGTATTCTTCGGAACACCAGTTACTAGTTATCTTCCCTGCTCTGTGAGACACCGAACGCCCTTTCTCATGCCCAGTACTACCACTGATGTTTTGTTGCACTCTCATATGAAATGATATATATATATGGAAAACACGACAGTGCTGGAACAATCGGTTAAATTTACCTTGCATTAAAAGTGATTGTTGCCTCACAAGTTGACCGCCGCCATTTTTTTAAAGTCTGTCGGGTACGAGCGGAAGTACTGAGACTTGTCGCACTCTTCAGACGCTTTCTGTATACTTTCATATGACTGAGCGCGCTAAAAGCTACACAGGGAAGGGGTGGCAAGAAAGGAAAGAAGCCTGCATCTTGATATTGAGCATTTTTCTCGATTAGTTTGTTCTTGCTTTTCTTTGAACACGCAGTTTACTGTCAGTGTAATTACGACCGCAGGCACGTGGACACACCCCATGAAGGTCACAGTAGCCATGCAGCCTAACATTCTCAAATAGGCCAATAGCCACAGACATTGTGTTAACGGCGTGACCATGTGGGTTTATAGCACCATTTGTAAAGAGAAGAGAGAGCGATTCCTAGCTGACTTATTTGTAATTGAATTACTTTTGAATTGCAGGCTGCCTGCAGCCCTGCAATGTTTGGCTCTACTGTTCTCAAAAGTTTCTGCAACTGATCGGCAGCGTTTTCCGATCGTGTTGACTAAATGTTATACGAACCCTTTAAGAGACCACCCCAACAATGAGTGCAACACAGGTCAAGGCCATCATGGCACCCTCTGGCATGGCTTGACTGTGACTGCATGCCTTTTTTGCAGTTAATAAGCATCCACCACTCACAACTAGCGAGAGGGATTGTCGAAGTGTATCACATCTGAAACTATGATAGCTTGTGGGTAAGTTGCCCATCACTCATCCTACTGCAAAAATGAGGTTCCATAGTCAGAACAACTCTAAACTGTGTTTACTTTAATACAAAAATAGGCGTATCATCAAGGAAGAAATATTATGAAAAGAAGAGAAAGGGCGTCACTCGCAACTAAGTTTAATCTCAGAATATCGGAGACAGATATAACCGTAGCAGCAATGCACGGGCACAACGTCCCATGCCCGTCTGAAAACACGCGATAAAACTCACAAAAAGAATTGTGATGAAAATAAAGCCACTAAAGGAAAAAAAAAGATTCGAAGACATTTACTTCGCCACCATGCAGAGCAACAGATGTATCGCTAACACACATATCTCGCTGCTTTTTGGTGTGAGCAAGTGCGTATAATGGTGGGCTTGTTGTCATTGTTTGAAACAATATTAATAAAACGTAACGGACAAGAATACCAGGGAAAGTATAGGGGATGTTATTGGAAGTAATTGTAATGAAAATGGGAAAGCAGAAAAGTGGACGAAAACAACTTGCCACCGGCTGGATCCAAACCTGCGATCTTCGAATAATGCGTCCGATTTTCTACCACTGAGCTACAGTGCTGGTCATCCCTCAGCCCTTTTGATAGGCTATATATGTGCATTAAAACGTAGCAGCGATAGTCCGCGCCACAAGGTGTCATTACGGCGAGTGTAGAACACTCTGTTTTGCCTGTTTGGTGTGGCGTAGTACGTGATGATATTACAAAACCAATTATCTCGCTCATGCCCTCTCAAGGCAACAAGTCTGCCAGGTCCAGACCTTCGCTACCAATGAAGAGAAGGGTAAATTTAAAGGCTTGCTTTCTTCGTTAGACACTCAATATTAATAAAACTAACATACAATGATGTCAGGGTACGTATAGGGACGCTTTTGGAGATAATTGTAATAGTAAAAGTGAAGAAAGAAAATTGAATGGAAAGATAAAGGTATCATATTACTCTTTCCAAGAAAGGATACTCGAAAATTGGAGCCACACTTGCAGGAGCAACAATGCACTTGCAAATGTGCCTAAAGTTTATTTTTAATTCAAAATTCATCCTCCCCAATTCTATCGTTAATGCGCCAGCTTGTTCGGCTGATGTATACCATACTACAGCTAAGCGGGGTCTCCTACACCTCACCAACAGAGCAGGCGACATACGGCCTTGCGTGCCTCTTCACACACAAGGAGGGCCTCGGTGCAGTAGAACGCCTTGGGCACAGGCTAGGCATCTTGTGGGGCACCGTGAACACCAGAGGTTACCCACGTTTTTAAGGTTGTAAGCAACTTTGTGCATATACGGCATAACCGTGAGCCTTTTTTTTTTTCACTGGCTGTCTATTTCTTCTCGATCTCTTCAGTTTTTGAAGGAAGGTTTCTGACACTGCAACAACGACAGAACCAAGGTAGCCAGCTTAACGCAGCCGCGTGTCTTAATTAATGAAACTCTCTTTCATTTGATGAAGTCAGGATTTTACTAGCGCTCTCTCCATGAAAATAGAAATGACCCTCTTGGCAAGTTTAAAATGCAGTGCATCAAATGCGCATCAAACTTCGCGCATCAAACTCTCTGCGCGTCCTTTCATACACATAGACAATCTGTGACATATGGTCTGACTTTTCATAGTAATCGATGCGTTTAATAAATGCCCCTTATACGCAGACCCGTCCAACAAGAGCTCGACTAACAAACATTTTTCTCACGCGGGTTTACTGGGACTCAACCCAGTATTCACAAAAATCATTCACTGAAGGGCTCTCCTCGACTTGACAAAGTCAAGGCGAGGCGTGCTCCTTCACTCAAAGAGTCGCTGCGTTTCGTGAATGCTACTTCACAATTATTTCGCCAAGAGAGGCATGTTTTTGTGTTTAGGTAAATGCGACACAAAACAACGCTCACTTTTATCACAAAAGTACGTGAATGGTGTGCTAAGAGGTGGCACATTCGAATGTTCTTGTCTATGTATAGCTTGTGTCGACAAAGTTGCTAAATCAAAAAGCATTTGGGTACGTTGTAGGCATAAAAGACACAACAAAGACTCTTTATTCTGAACTACACATCTGGAATCTGTTTGAAAATGGCTCCTTCGTAGCTAACTACCTGAAGTAATACACATTTGAAATTTGCTTGATGCCCCTAAATTTATATTTGCGTTATTTAAACCCACTGTTCACAATAGCAACAATAGGGCCAGGGCTTTTTTATAGGTTGGGTACACCTTTTATTAGGTGCGGTATTGTTCGTGCATCTGCAACCAAACGAAACAAAGTTGTTTAAGTAATGTAGTTCTGTTGTATAACAATTTGACAATAACATTTACGCATTTACAGCTACTAGGAGAAAACTCACAATAGGTCTTAGCCCACGCATAACTTAGACCACTAGCAGTTATCGCGGGGGCTAGGACCTATTGAGCGAATAACTAGCACTTATTCGTTCTGAGAGACAAAACTTTACTTTTCAATGATTGCCTGAAAGATAACAAAGAGTACTTTGCTACTTCTTGTCGATATGATTCAATGCACTCTTTTTGTAGTGCTACCTTCAAGATCAATTACATTTAAGTTGGCGGCTGCTATTCAGTCTCTAAATTATTCTTTAAAAGGAAATACTTATTTCACACAATTTTGTGCCCGTACACTTCTTTTAAACTGAAGCCTGCTCGTATGGGGCGCTAATATATCAATTTTCATAACACATCATTACAAGTGCATCACAATTCATATATAAGGCTTTACCTTGCATTAAACTACATGTACATTTAATGGTGCGTTCATCAAGTTGCCGGAGAACTATCAAGTCCTCTAATAGGCTTGACGTGGAAAATGTTTATTTTTTTGCAAGTGCTCCTAAGCGTGTCCTGCACTTCTCATGGATGCAGAAAAATCTTTCCACGAAAAAAAGAACAATGCTCCGTTCCTCATTCTCTGCTGCTACCAGTATATTCCAAATCTCATTATACATCCAAGTTGACTGGCTATAAGCTGTCAGCCGTGAAGTTAACTCTCACTTATCTAAATACATACCATGACACAAGTGCGACACTTCATGAATGACGAGCGTGGTGTTTATCAACTGCACTACAATAATCAGTCATTCCAACTTCCGGCAACTTTCACCGAATATGTCTCACACCTGGGGACATGTCTCTGACAATCAGTTCTCAGGAAAAGTCAGATTGCCGTTTAGTATATTACTAGCCTTAACAAATGAAACTAGCCGAAAATGGAGCAGTACAGATAGCATACGAAATTATATTTGTTGACCACTATGGTGGCCTAATAATCATTTAAGTGTGAAGGAAATAAAATTCATGAAAAGAAACTGCCATTGGTATGAACAGAACCGACAACTTTCACGTTATGCGAATGTCGCAGGTTCAGTTTATCGCTATCGACGTTGCATACACGCGCCGTAGTCACCAATTGAAGAAGAACGCAAATGTGTGCCATAGTGACTTTTTCTTCGTACCCGATAGTGAATAGCTTTCCACCAGAACATGACACTCTCACACAAGGTTGAGAAAAACTTCGAGGTCTTCCGTTTGGAACTTTTGATTCATTGAAAATGCAGGATACTGTAAAAGGAAACGCACAGCAATAATAAGCATGGTGCCAACTGATGAAAAGTCTGTTTCTAACTGCGACTAGGTAAACAATTGCAGCTAAACACATAATCTACATTATTTATTTACGTCGCAGCATACTTCAGCTCAAAGCAGCATCAATATACATGAAAACATTGAAATCCAAACACTCCGTTTAATATTGCATACTTTATATAGCTTACAGTGCTCCAACTGAAATTATTGCATAGCACAAAGGCACATGTATATTGTATGCACACATTTTAATTGTAACTTTGCTGCTGTCTCCACCGTACGTAGTCAGCTGCTCACAGCAATACTAATGCAAAAAGGACTGAACACATGAGGCAAAGGCCGAAAAGAGTGGCTAGATTGGGAAGATTGAAGATTGCGCTAAGAAATTCGTGAACAAATAGGGACTGCAGGAGCCCACGTTTCGACAAGTGGAGTTGTTATCATGGTTTTTTAAATTAAAAGCATTTCTTAGCGACATTCGGTGACCAAGGTGCGTATCTATCTATCTATCTATCTATCTATCTATTTATCTATCTATCTATCTCTTTATCTATCTATCTATCTGTCTATCTATCTATCTGTCTATCTATCTATCTCTATCTATCTATTTATCTGCCTATGTATCTATCTCTCTATTTATCTATCTATCCATCTATCTATCTATCAATAGAGCCTTCATATGACATTTAGCTCTCCTGGCCATTGCAATAATGGTATCGATACTAAAGTTGACATGGCATAACATACCAATAGACGAGCATAAGTGACTAGTCATAACATGAAAATCATGACATGTATGTCATGAATGTCATCATTTATATTTCATGGTCTTGCTGCTCTTGCGGTGGTTTCACTCACATGACATGTTGCGAAACAGGTATGGTATGACATGTCTACGTGACGAACACAAGTGACAGACCATAACGTGGAAATTTTAGCATGCGCGTCATGTAACAACATGACTATATGCCACACCCATGATGCGCTTGCGGCCGTTTCGCTAGCTTCACATATCAAAATTTGCTATTACGAGACGCGAACGGACGACGAAGTAAATGACACGCCCAAACATGATATCGCAATCATTTCGCTGACTTCACATATACCAATTTTGGTGTCACATCACGTGAATGAATGATGAAGGTATGTGACTGGTACAAACTTTATAATCATGATACGCGTGTCATGTAACAACATGTCAACATACTACGCTCACGATGCGCTCGCGGCCATTTCACTACCTTCACATATACCTAATTTGGTAATAGGTGACGTGAATGGACGACGAAGGTAAATGACATGTCGAAACATGATAATCAAGGCATGCATGTCACGCAATACATGGCTACACTACGCTCACAGCGAGCTCACGGCCGTTTCACTTGCTTCACATATACGAACTTTGCTATCACCTGATGAATAGACTACGAAGGTAAATGACACGTCCGAACATGATAATCATGATATGTGTATCATGTAAGGCATAATTTACGTCAACCTCGTAACGTTGTGCTGATTTCAAATGGACATATCAACTTTCATCATTCGTGTTTCGCATACCATTGATTCCTACTGTACGTAGTATCTGCCAATTTTCTGTGGTTTTTTGTTCTTTTTTCGAGGCTGCTACTGATTTTCATGGTGCTTTTCTTGGTACCGTCTCCCCCAACCCAAAGATGGAGGAGAGGGCAACATGAGAAATGGGGGAGGGGATCCGCGACAATGAGAGGCCGCCATGACGAATTGGTCGAGTTAGAAGGAAGAAGATATTCAGCAAAAAAAAAATGATTGGGGAGCGGGTTGTACACTTTTCACTCATATATGGTTGTCAGAAGAAAGCAGCACCTAACAATGGTAATTTACGAATCGCTTGAAAAAGGACTTAACACTTGAGGTTCCCGTTGTGTGTGTACCATATCGCAAGGCCTCAAGAGCACCTTGTGAAACTTTTCTACCTGCCTGCTTTATATCCTTCAGATGTACTTTACATCCTTACATTCCCAAATGTACCTCAAGCTTTGCTGTATTCAGACGTATAGTTGGAGGTTGTCGAAGTTGTGACCTGTTAGATGAATATTCTGTGCGACTACTTTGCTTCATTGCTTTGCCGTGTGCACGTGCTGCCCATTTAATCTAATATTAATACACTGTCCTGTCTCGGCACTGTACCTTTTATGACGATATGTACATTCGATCATGCAGACAACGTTTGGGCAAGTGCAGGTAATGCTGAATAATATGTGGTCTACGTAATCGCTTTCGGCACCTTTAACTATAACGTCATATTCAAGCTGCTTGCAAGTATTACAGCTTGGAATAGAACAAGGTGTTATGTCAGTTGTAAAATGATGGTTTACTTTGCAGTAACATGCACTAACATGTCCTTGAAATGTTTTTATGGTGGTGGTACACGGCCTTTAGAACTTGGGAAATTGACTTTCGGAGGCGCTCGTTGGTGCTAATATTGGATAAACATTGCGTAGGATTTCAATTTATCTTTTGCAAACGCATTTCAACATTCGTTTTAAATGTTAGCGGCTGGTTCGGCTGTGCTACGGGGGCACTTTTAGCTATCATTATTTCTATATCTATGTTACGTGCTTCGGTTATCGTAACTACCTCGTAATTCATAGGCGACCAATCACTCCAAAAGACTCATGCGATGCATTGCGTATTAGCTTACAACTGCACAGTGGGCTCATGGCAGGTTCAAAAATATTTCACGCGTATCATCTCAAGGTTTTCAGGCGGGCTGCACATTACGCAGAATCGAGCCATATGCGATGCGAAAGCTTCCCTAACACGAGTCACTTTCAACTATTGATTACATTGTAGTTTATCTCAGTTGAAACTTCTCTGGTAACATGGAATAAAATATGCGCTAAGTGGTTGAATCATGCACTATAGAGACCGGATATTGTTGTCGCGTTCAACTCTTAACGACGAAGCTTACGGATCCCCCAATTTTAAGGGGCGAAGCTCCTTTTAGTCTGACTTTGTCATGTGTCACGCGTAACCGAGATAAGAAGAGACGAGAAAAAAAAAGAAGGCAGTATTTCTCGAACCCTATAATAGACAGAGCTGCCTCATAGAAGCACATAGAAACTACAGTTGAGCGAGCATATTCTAGATGGCACTGTACCACTAATCTCCAATTGGCTGCTGCACGGGCTGTGCCTGGGTACGAAAAGAACGAGTGCCGCCCTCAGCCTCTTGGATAGTTTCTGTACGTGGTGGATCGTTTGCATGAACAAAGCAGAACGGTGGCTGCGTTGAAGACACTTGTGCTCGGCTTCCTTGGCTCGTGTCTCGTCAGTGTTACCCGCGCGCGCCGTCTATATTCTCGAACGCGAACGAACGCATGCACGGAAGAATGGGCACACGGACGGATGGATAGAAGGACGCTTCGCCTCACTCATCATCATTCACTCCGTGGATATGTTGTGATTTTTCCCTACAGTTTCTTCCATTCTGAATATTACAATTATTGACTGTGATTCCAAGTGGTTGGACGTCCCTGACTAACTCTTTCGGGACTGACACGCTGATTATACTGAGGCACCATCGATGTAGTTCCATCTGAGTATAACATGATGCTTCCATATTCATTCGTTCTCACCAGTGCGGTGTAGTTAATTCGACTCTTTTCTTAGCGTTATACTGAACTACATGACCCAGGATGTCTTGCGCTGGCACACAACACTTTTGCATCACAATTTTAAAAAATAGTTAAAAATATGCTCTTCATGACTCCAATATGCTACCATCTATTTCAACACTGCGACTGTCCATTGTTGAATGGATTATGTACCTCGACAGTTTAGCTGAGGCGTATAATACATGCACAGCCGCAACCATTCCATTTTGTCCGGAGGCTTTCTCCCGCCACTTTATATGGATCTATTATGCAAGAGCAGCTGGCGATAATTGTGTATGTTTTAATGTTGCGTCACGCAGGCGTCGCTAGCTAAAAATAAACTTCTAAAGTTGACCACCGCTCTATACTGATCCATGCTTTAAGGCAGTGCATTGTCGAAGATATAATAATCCTATTAACTAGGCAACTGTTACAACGCCGTATTCTTGTCAGGCTGTGGTTATATAAGTTAATGATTTCGAATGCTGCAAGTACTGTGGAAAATATGGACCAGTGCCTATGCTTTTATGCGACGCTTCATTCTTAAAACAAAGCCTGTACTGGAAGCTTTTTTTTTGTGTCCCACAATAATACCCGCCGACTTCATGCCATGCAGCGTATTCCGCTCATAAACGATGTGTCAGATATCAGTGCGTTGTAATATTGAAAACAGGACGCCTAGAGTTTTCAAGGAAGGAAACAGGAACAAACCTCATGATAAATATTGCTGTAGGACACTAAGACACCCTAAAAAGGCTTTTTATCCACCACAATATTCTTGTGGTTATAGTGCTTGAGTGATGACCCGCAGGTCACGGGATCGAATCTCGGTGGCAGCAGCTACATTTTTGACAGTGGCAAAATAGCTTGAGACTTGTGTATTTAGATTTGGGTGCATGGTAAAGAGCTCCAGGTGGTCTACACTTCCGAATCCCTCCAACACGGAGTCTCTCATAATCCCATCGTGGTGTGGAACGTTAAACCCTAACAATTACTAGAAATACATCTTACCTTGCTGAGGTACCAGTCCCAATAATCTCTGACCTGTCAAATTCCCATTGTTTTCGCGTGTGGTTGATATGACACCCCCTGCCGAGCATTACGCGTTAGTGCAGATCAATACTTTTGAGGTTATATTTCATTCACCAAAGTACTCATATACATGGTTGTCTATGTTGTTTCAGCAGAAGCGGTCGCTTTCATAAGACATCTCATGGTTTAAGCATTATCCCAACAAACGCTCTCACATGCATGTGTTGAATTTCTTAATATTTCAGCATGGTGTAGAGAAAAAGAAAGATGGAATTTTTCTTAGGGAAAAATAACAATCGAACCTACCTGTTTTTTTAGACATCTTAACAGCCTGTGCAATCGTTGCATCGTTTGATTTATGACGACGAAAGAATCCAAAAAAGCACTGCGAGCCATGGAAATATACTGTAAGCACGAGAAATACCGAAAACCACTTCATTTACGCGCGCCTGTGCATTTATGCTTACTGGGAATTTCAGCAATAATCTACAGTAAGCAGCTACAAGATTATAGCATGTTCCTACTAAAAACAGAAGAATGGGTGGTCGACCCAGTTTGTGATTCTTCTTTTGTGCGAGTTCCTTGACAATAGCACAAAACAATCTAGGCAGGAAGTGACAAAGGAAGACAACCACGGTGCTGACGCTCACTACGCTAAGCATTGTTATAACGCCACGTTTGTATTTTGTCCAATATTTGCCGTTAGAATTATTCTGCGCTGTTCTCCACCAAGAAACATTTCGAAAGTTGTATTCTTCTGTGGAGTGCATCTTTTGGTATAGTTTGATTCTGCGTGCCTGATGGCTTACTGATTTACAGAATATTGTTACGGGAAAGTTTTATTCAGTGCCAGCGGATCTTGCTAACACCGTGAAAAGCCCACAGTATTGCAGGCCAATAGGGAACCACGAGTTTCAACTCACAACGACAACCTTGTCGTCTTTCTTCCTTGTGTGTCATTTCAGCGCTTGTGCCGGAATGACAGTTTTATACACGTGTCGTTATGTTTCTTGCAGTGAAAAATGCAGTGATATAACAGCACTGTTCTGGTGGGAAGAGGGAGTAGAATAGAGGGTCTGAGATGAAGCGAAATAAGCACGGTTTTGAACTACGCCAACCAACACGTCATGTTTATTCTTCACTAATGTGATGAAGCCATATGGAACCTGCACTGCATCACTAGAATTTTCAAGTGGTAGTGTGCGAGTTTACGAGGACAAAACCAAATCAATCTAATTCACCACACTTTATTCCAAACTCTGGAGTCGGCAAAGCCGCTTCTATATACTGTTGTACAAGAGAAGTCACTGCATGAAAGATATAATATCGAAATAAAGAGTGATACCTGATAAAGCTTACGTGACGACGTCCTGCAGAGCTTCCTGAGTGAATTCACTGCTGTCATCAGACGCTCGCAATTAGGAGAAAAAGTTCACTTGAGGCAGTATAAATTTCTTTTTTCCCATAGACTTGCTCCAGACAACATACAAAACATCTCCTCTAATGATCTTCTGCCTCGGTCAGCATGTGGCTTCGGGTTCGGTTAAGTCGCAGAATATGGAGAGTAAATACTGGCGCTCAGCATGTTATGAAGACAGACAGAACGCTGTCGTGCTGGTCTCTTTTACCTCTCCAGCAGGCCTTAAAGCGATAAGAGAGAGAGAGAAAGGTTTAGTAAAAGTCAGAGAGGTTTGTCAAGAAATTTTGTACAATACTTGTTGAGAAAGAAGAGAAATTGTACCAGGCTTTTTTAATGACTTTCTGTGTATGAAGCAAGGCTCACACAAATCTTATTCAAGATGTAGCATCCAAACATTCGCTAATTCAGTATTAGCGGGCAAGAGTTTGATGCATATGATATATCAACATCTTCCTACGTGTATTGCGCCGAAGAAACTTGCCGCGGGCCTTCTGTGGCGGTGCCCAAAAATTTATGTTACCCTGAAGCTTTACACGCCTTGGCTTCCACGCACATGTCCTCTTTTCACCGAGAAGAATTAAAACACAGTGAGAAAATTTGGGTCAAACTGGATTGGAACCTGGGCCCACGCGCTCCGATGGCAAACATTTTCACCAAAAGGCTATAAACGCCGTTTTTTTCTATAATATTTGTCCAATTTTTACATGTCGAGAACCCATGCGTGAAGAATGCGAACATATGTGAATCCTATGAATGTGTTTTACCCTCGCTACAGAATAAATTCGAAAAAGAATACTTTCTACGAAGGCATCATCGACATTGGAGGTGGTATAATAAAAGCCTACTGCTGAATATGTAAAGCTCACATGGAGAATTCTTTACCGCAGAGCAATTCTAGCTTTGCGAAAATAGGTTACCAAACATGATTTTCGATGAATACGCAGTGACAAGAAGCCGTGGAATGCTAATAAAAATTGCCCCCGAATCTTCATGTTACAAAGCAAATGTCGTCGAAATGCGATAGTCTTGCGTCTGGAGATAGTGAACAAAACGTTTATTTGATCTTCTGCGCAAGAAAATGGGTAAATGGTATTCTGGAGGCGCTATGTTAAAGTGCCTCGAGCGTGTAGCGGAGGCGAACGAGCGCATCGAGGCATGTTAGACACGAGCGTCATCTGGCAGTTATCTTCGAAAACGAAGCCGTGCGACCCCGCGGAGAAAGATGCGCGCATGTATTGGAGGTGATAAGGTGTAGAACGCAAAGCGATGGGCAGGTGCCACCCCCATGTCGTCGTATCAAAGCGTTGGAAACACTTACCTTTTTGAGCATCGCGTTGCACTGTCAGCGCAGCGTTATAAACGCTACAGTCCTTAGAGTTACTTGTGTGTGCCTCTTCTAGTATTATGAACACATACAAAACATCGACGTGCTGTTATGGCGCCTCAGATATGCGCAATACTTGCTTTTTAATTGACAATCGCACAACTACGAACGCTGAATCTTGAGCAATTTTGGTGGGAACTGCGGATGGGGTCTTCCGTTTGGGGCCGTTTGAGGCATCGTTTATGGCGGACAGACAAATGTACAGACAGACAGACAGACAGACTAAAATTTTTTCGTCCAAGGTCTCCAAGAAAGACTATCGTCCTTAAGAAATTGGTGATACCTCCATCATACGATTAGGCATAACACAAAAGTGAAACGTGTAATTACCGAGCTAGTTGAGTGTCTATTTCGTTTTGTTTTTGTCAAAAGGGTGATGCAATAAACGCGACAGCTACGAATTTGATTGTCACACGAATATTCCAAGCCGCTCGAAGCTAGCCTCAAGCTGCTCAAGCAAAAAAAATTGCCCGCAGCTTCCCTCGGGGGAACACTGAGGAGGATGCGGAGCATATAAGTGGTTAACGGGGTGTTAAAGTGCGACTTACTTGGGTCGATGGCTAAATTGGTTAACGTGGTTGTAAAATGGAGTGGTAAATTGCGACTTACTTGGGTCGATGGCTAAATTGGTTAACGTGGTTGTAGGAGGGGGTGTTAAATGAGTGAACACGTACACACGTATGCGAAAGGACGGCGCTGGTCGAAGGGACGTCGATCATTGTGTTTGTGGATTCGTTGGAATTCATTTCACCGCGACCTTGGACGTCGACGCGCCGTACAAACCAACCAACGAGCGGCAACTGAGCGAGCGAGCGCCGACCTTGAGTATATATACAGCGCGACGGCGCATGCACTGTCAGCTGTTGAATGTTCTCGAAGGAGAAGCGCGCGCGGCACAGATGGTGGGCGACGGCGCGACGGCGCATGCGCGTGCGTCAGCTGTCGAATGTTCGAGAAGCGGTGCGGACGGCGCGGACGGCGCACTACAAGGCGCGAGTATAAGTTGCTTCCGCATCTAAAAGAATGCACGGAACTAACGCGCACAGGACGAGCGCGCACTGACAACTGTTGGAGTTGCTACTTTGTGTTTGAACAGTGTGCTCAGTTAGGAAATGCGGCTGCTGGAGCGAGTTAATTCACCTGCGTGCACTCGGCATCTTCAACATAAACTTGTTGTGAAAGCACAAGAGGTCCGAACTGCTTTTAACACAAGATAACCGCACGCGCATAGCTACGATGTCGTATAGGCCAAAGACGGGTGGAGACGCACAAGCATATAGCAACGAGCGGGTGACGACCTTTAAGGCCTGACCCCACACATCTGTCGCAGCGCGTCAGCGCATGGCTTTTTGACGCGGCGCCGCACCCTTAGCCTATAGAGAGAGTGAATGCGTACCTAAGCGAAGCTGCGCTCTCTCTCTTTCTCTCTCCATGTAAGAGAAGGCTCGGCGCCACGTCAACAAGACACTCATCAACGAGCTGCAACGGGTACATTTGGTCAGGCCTTTCATTAGCACCCTTCATGCTCTTCGCGCCATATCACTGGTGATAAAAGAAACAAGAGCCTTCGAAGCATGCGTGACGCAAGCAGTAAAAGATGCACATGAATAGATCACCGTTAGTATGATGCACAACGTAGCTTTTGCGGCCGAATCTTTTCGTGCCACGTGCCGTAGAAGGAGGGCTTGTGGGTTCGATTTCCAGTGGAGGAACTTTTTCTTCCAGTTTTTGTCGGGGTGCCCTGTTAGTATACATTTTACAACGTCGTATTCGTGACAGACGTCGTATACGTGACAACAATTCCAGTTGAGCCAACTACACTGATACTTTCCTCAAACACAAAGAAACTAGAGAGAAGCCGAAACTACCACTCAGAGGTACTGCAAACAAAGCTTACAAGCAACTTTTATTGCTAAAGGAACTAAGCATTGTACTCTCGCATGCTAAAAAAACGGCAGTATACCCCGACAACATACACTACTCTATGCTGGCACACCTGTCCAAATCATCTACAAGAGTTTTACTTACACTTTTCAACGTGGTATGTCAATCTGGATCTATGCCAGAACAATGAAAAACTGCCATAGTTGACTGGCATAAACTTACGAAAGTATCATAAATTGCACACTATCATTTATTCTCTACTCCAAATATTTGATAGACAATCATCAGTGCGGATATAAAAAAAGGTTGCTCAACCACTGACCATCTTGTTCGTCTGGAGCATGAAATACGAGAGGCTTGTCATCACAACCAACACTGTCTTGCGGTTTTGTTTTTTTTTTTTGACCTAGAAAAGGCCTACGATACTACGTGGCGACACGGAATTCTGCAAGACCTCGATAATCTAGGCATTCGAGGCAAAATCCGAAAATGTTTGTCCGATTTCATGACTAACAAAACATTTCAGGTGCGGATGTACTTTCACGCACATTTATCCAGGAAAACGGCGTACCTCAAGGCTGCGCCCTTAGCACTACTGTTTTCATAGTAAAAATTAATTCAATTAATGTGGTCATACCACCCACAATCATGCACTCTCTATATGTTGACAATCTTCAGATCGCTTCTCGTGCTTCTAACCTATTAACATCTGAGAGGCAACTTCAAGTTGCCATAAACAAACACATTGGGCTGACTGAAATGGCTTCCGATTTTTACACAAAACACGGTTGCTGTGGTATTTCCATTAAAGAGAGGATTATTTCTAGACCCAGAGATTACATTAAACAACAAGGCGATGATGATAAAGCATGAACAAAAATTTTAGGGGTTACATTTGAGAGTAAACTGAACTTTCTCGCTCATAATATTGCATTCTAAATCAAGGTCAATAAAGCGCTCAATATTTTAAAGGTTTTATGCATACGCATTGGGGTACTGATCGATTATGCCTATTGAAGGTACATCGCTCCGTTGTGCGTAGCATTTTAGACTATGGGTGCATTGTTTACGGCTCGGCCACAAAATTCTACATTCGCCATCTAGACCCCGTACACAATCTCGGTCTCCGTTTATACGGATAAACGTATAAACGGTGACTATAGAACATCCGGTGCCTATAGAACATCCCCAGTCCAGAGTTAGTAGATAGATTGCAATGAACCTCCGCTATGCCACCGCCGCATATTTTTAACCCTCTCTTATGTTTTAAGGACTAGGTCACAGTCTCAACATGTATGCCACGACATCATCACGCAATGCCACTCACGCTTACACTACTCAAACAGGCCGCACCTCATCAAACCATTGATTTTACGCTTCGAAGAGCCACACCTACAATATTTGTATTGACGCACTGAAGGTCACCATCAAACCACTGGTACTGCTGCCATGGGCTGACCTGGCGCATCTGAGCGCTTTTCACTGACCCAGTTTAAGAAAAACGACACCACACCACAACACTTAATTTAAGAATTCCGCGCAATCCAGGACGAATACAAAGGTTATATCAAAATTTACACAGATGGCTCGAAAACAAAACACCATGTTGACATTGGGATTGTGACAGAAGAAAGCGCTGTCAGTGTTAGACTACCAGAGTGCATGTTCATTTTCAGCGCTCCCTGAGGAGTACAGACAAGCAATCATATACACTGACTCATTAAAATCAATAAAAGCGCTACATTTAAAATCTGAGGGCGAACCATTACTAGGTGATATCCTACATACGATTGTTTCAAATGGTGAGAATGTGACTGACTGTTTCTGCTGGGTTTCAAGCCACATAGGGATACCAGAAAATAAAAAAGCGGACGAATGTGCGCCTTCAGCAGCACAGACATCAGTTAAACAAACAAAGATTCCTGTTAAAGATAGCCTACGTACTGTTCGTGTAGCATTATCATAAAAATGGCAGCAACAATGGGACTCCTGCACGAGTAATAAACTGAATTTGGGGAAGCCCACAGTGGGCGAATGGAAGTCATGTGCTCACTAAGAACGGTTCATTGAGGTCATCCTTTGCCGACTCCGCATTGAGCACACTCACCTCACTCACAACTTTTTGCTCAAGAGAGATCTGCCGGAATGTGAAAAATGTCAACAGCCATTGACGGTTTTACATGTTCTAATCACGTGTCCATACATTGAAGCAGAAAGACGAAAGCACTTCAAAGCAGTATGCAAACACCACACATCAATGCATGCAAATAAAATTTTAGGAGATGATTCACTTGTTCCACTGTCTAACGTTATCAATTTCCTAAAAGGAAGTGAATGCCTCTATAAGCTTTAGAATAAAATGTGTATACTGGCTATCACTATGCCTGAGTCACTCTTGTGCAAATAAACCCAATATAACTAACTAACATTGTCTGTTAGTTCTTATTATTATCTTGTCTAATAAAAATATCCCTTAAATTCTCACTTCTTTCATACATTCCTACTGAGGATCTTGTTCTGGTAGACTTGATGCCTTAAGTATGTATGCGAAAAAATATTGGTCATCTGCCAGTTCGTTATAAGGTCACATTCTATGTGACGGGCAAAAAGAAAATGTTCCACAGGTGTCGCAATGGCTATTGGCAGCACTAGCTCCCACTGATATATACCCTCTAAAATGAACGGAGGGATGACTGTCGCAGTGGCTCAGTTTGAAGATCATTAGAGGCGTTCTCCAAAAGACGCAGGTTCGGCCCCTGTCGGAGGCATTTTATCTTTTCGTCCACTTTTTTCCTCAAAGATACATTACGACTACTTCAATTAACGTGCCTTGTACTTTTCTGGGCATAACTGTAGTTCTTGTTAACAATGCTGCATTTAGGCTGCCACAATGCATATTGTCGGCGCCCGTGTGCGCCCGACATAGAGGATGAAGGTCGCTTGCGGCTCGAACTCGGATCCGGACTGGCCAGCGCAGCAACCGCTTGCAAATATATTTTGTGAATAGCCGGCAGTGTAAACGACTCGTTACTCGCGGAACAATATTGTGTCTCAGATGAAGGGTTAGTGGCCACCTAACAATAACGCTTTAAAATGAGCCACTACTTGGGCGCATCAACTTGGTTGTGGATGCATACGCAAAGTGGGTGGAAGTCTGGCAGGTAGCAACATTTACAGCTGCCATAGACGTGCTCCGAAACCTCTTTGCAACGTTTGGCATTCCCCGAGAGGTCCTCTCCGGCAACGAAAAAGCATTCAGCTCAAACAAGATGAAGCAGTTCTATGCGTCGAACGGCATAGAGGCTACACCTCACCAGCGTACCACCCTGCAACAAACGGCCAGGCAGAACGCTATGTGGTGGAGCTGAAAATAACACTGCTGAGGAATGCAGACAAGTCCATACAGCGCCGACTTGCAAGATTTCTGTATCGAAAACACTCGACGATACATACTGCCACACGAATGACACTTGCGAGAGCGATGTTCGGACGAGAATTGCTCTGCCCTCGCAATCTTTTCAAGTGGGAGGCGGTTAAGCAAATTCCTGAGAGCCAGGAGGCATTGCGAAAATTACGCCGCTTCTCTGTTGGGGATAGGGTGCTTATTCGGCAGTATTTGAAAAACACAGATTGGATTGAACACGAAATACTGCGCCACGTAAGACCACGATCCTGGCTTGCAAAAAGCGATTAAGGAAATCTTCAGCGTGACCTCAATCACATGAGGAAAACGTGTCAGACCGAACAAATAACCCAATCACCGACAGATTGGAGCGCAGCTGAAGATCTCTGTGACAAAACGCCAGAAAAGACGCCGTTAATCTCAGCTGCTCAACCACCTCACTCGCAAGGGATGCAGCACGACACTCTCTCGCAACCATCGACGTCACAGGCCATGACTACTCGGCAACTGTGACCACCAGAGGTTAGGCGACCTCCAGACCGCTAAGGATGCTTCGTCTAAGAGAAGAAAAGTAACGTGTCGCCTTAGAAGACGACAACGACGAAGTGTGCGCGCGACTGGGCTAGCGCTGTGGTACGAGCGTGAGCCCTGTGTCGAACGTGGGCCAGGAGTGACTTCAACGCCTGAGCCACTCTTCAGAACTGGTAACCCCTTTACTTCAATAAATCGCCTACACCAACAAGAGGCTGAACAGATGTAACAGAAAGATTGCGCCTAATGTGCTACATCCACGCTTAACCTTTTATTTAGTACAGTGGCGTAGCTCAACTCCATGGACACTGCCTAATTCTGCGTGACGTTACTGTATGTTACTACTTGACGTACTCCTTTACGACTTACAGTGCCTCAACACTTACCGCAAAGCACTGTTGCTTCAGAGACTGTTGCACATTAGTTTTCAGCATATCGATTTTTAGATCTATTCTTCACCTTTCTCTGTTCAACTCAGCAATCATCAGTTCAAGATAGACCGCTGACTTCTCATCAATGCCATGTCATAAGTGAATTACAGGTTCCTAAGGCCTTCCCCAGTAACTCGTATCCCTAAATCTTCCCAATCCTTGAAAACCTCACGTAATGCATGTGGTGAAACGAGTTGCGGAGGACGAGTCTTCCTGCCTTACACCCATCTCCATTAAGATCCTATCCTTGCTTACCTCCTATACAACATCGTCCCGTTCGATAAGTGACACTGTATTCTGATAACTTCAAGTTTTACCTGCCAGGAACACCATACAACTTTGAAAAACTGCATAGCAGCCATCTTTCATTTTTTAAATTTTTATGTCCCCTTAGTAGTAAAAAATGACAAATTATATTCGTTTAAATGTTGCTTACGACACTACCTTTACTGGCCACACCGATGCTAGCACGCCTGTCAAGCAACGGTAATGAAGAGCTTAGGTACATGTGTTTATGACATTCAGGAGCTCATTGAGCTTAATAATTCATTTTCAAGTGCAAAAATATTCAAGATATTCCGTGTCAATGCTGTGGTACAAAAATAAGAGCACGAATTGCATTGATACCGCGGAATATGCGGTTTTTTTCTCTCTAAAAGAAGTCAATTCAGAAACACAAGCTGAGCTAAATTTCCTCGGAACGCATAGAATGCCTCAGTCTGCACTTAAAACCCTTCCAATAAAATAAAAATGCGGTGATCCTTGGTTGTATTATGTAGGTCAAGTTCAGTCTTGAATTAAAAATGAATGAAGTTATGCATTTGTGTGAATGAGCCAAGTTCATTAAATCAGCACTGCGTCAACAAGCGGAATCAAAACAACCAACGTGGCCGCATCTAATCTTCTTCCTTTGAGACCCAGTTGCCTTTCTATTATGTTCTCACTCCAAAATAGCTTTGTCTTCAGCGAGTTGGTGCTCAAGAGCATGACCTGGCAGAGCGAATAAATGGAAAGAGTACAATGCCGACATTCCTACTCCTGGGTATCTATCAGTGTTACTTTTTGAGTTTCCTGCTAAAGTATTATGTACCTTCTTTCGCTCCAAGGTCGCATATTTGAAGTGGAAGACATCGAAAAGAAAGTTACCGGGCACATTGGAAAGCAAGCGACTGCAAATTACGAAGCCTAAAACCCTTAGTGCCTAAGACCCTCAAAAGAAGAACTTAAACATTTTCAGAGGCCGCAAGAGACTCCAGAAACAAGACAACTCCACCGACAGAAGAGGACAGAGTACCGACTTCCAGGAAAAATGAAGACGTGCTCCTCAGGTCCTGTCATAGCCACTACGCTCATGAAACAAAATATGGCAGAGATGAAAGCAGGAGGCAGCGTTATTTTGCTGCAAAATATTGCTAATATTGTTCATTCGCGGTCATTTTCACCTAAAGTAGTCAATTTAAGACCAAGTTAAATGTTATCTATGAGAGCTACATGCAATTCGACTTCACTATACTGGTGATAGTGAGCTACATACATTTTAGCAGCAATAAGGGTTTGAAGTATTTTGGTGACAAGACCACACTAAAAATTGTTCACAATAGGCCAATTCGTGCCAAACGAGTGCGTTTTTTTTTCAGTGTCATGTAAAGGGCTCAAGGCTCTTTTAGAATAAATACGCCATGTGTTACATTTGCCATTAATTTGCAATTTTTTAAATAAGATGCTTGCTTCGAACCTTGTTCTTTATTGTCTAAAAGTATGTCAACTGTCTCGAAGTTTATCGGTTTTATTATTGTCTCAATTCTAATCAAAGCATTAGTATGGCAGCGGGTTTCTTTACAGCCTGACGAGGTCGACATTTAGGGGAAAGTTTGCCCAGAAATTCTTTTTTACTCATGGGCATCCCATGGGTCGAAAAGTTCACGTCTAATGCCTCGTTAAGTTGCCACACATGCTGCAGCAGCTGCGTGAGGCATACACATAGTAATCCACGTGCTCCTCTAAGTGCCATGCACCCGATGAACAGCCGCATCCGCTCGAAATAGCCGTGGATAACAGGTGACGCGGATAACAAGCCAGCAAAATCACGTTAAAGTCAGCAACACATGGTTATGCGAAGGTCATGTTGCCGTTCACTTGTGCAATCATGTGCTCGAAGTGTTGAACCAGCGCCGGAAATGCGCGTCTATGACGTCATTCAATCGGGTGAAATCAGTACTGTATAAGTAAAGGAACTGGTGCAGACGCGGCAAGAGATTACAGCGTTGGAACCTGGTTGTTCTACTCCCTCGCTTGCCGAAAGAAAATCCGTACAGGCGACTGGGTAGTTGTGAAGCCCGAGAAAGTGGTACGTCTAGACCTTACAGAAATGAGCTGCAGCCTAGTTTACAAGTGCTCGTGACTTCAGTATCACTCGAGTAAACGTTGTTCCCTTAGCTGCCAATGTTAATGGTATTATTGTTGGACATGCATGACAAGGTGGAAAGGTGTTGACGGTGTCGTTTTGTGCCTAAGAAATTATTGTTGACCTCATCTTGGTTAAAGAAAAAGCATGAGTAGCTATACAAAGATTAATGCTCAGGCGTTTTATGTCTTATTACACGCCACTCTGGGTACAATAACTTGCTTCACATTATACCTTTTCACCGTGTCCATGAAGAGTTCTTGAACAGGGAGTGCTGCTTGAGCCGACAATTGTGAAATGAGCTTTCAATCGACTGAGGTCATGTTCAACAAAACTGTGCCGGTGATGGTGCAGGTCTGAGATGAAAATTTGTTGGCCATAAAAAGTGGCAGGAGTCAACAATTTGGTTAAGCAGATTTGTCGAGGCATTTATTACAAGTATTCATTGCGAAAGCATCCAGACATTAAGTCAGTATCATTTCTATATCTTTGGGGCCATTGTGCTCAAGTCTAATGCATATTTTATATGTTATTGTACCTATAACCACTCCTTGCACAAACTGATTTTAAATGTTGAGTTGGTGGGAACTTTGAAATGACTGCTTATAAGGCTCAAGCATGTTTTCAAGGGCAATAATCTATTAGGCTGGTATGGTACAAGCCTCGCAAGGCGACATAAGGTTACTACGAAACTGGGGTGGGCCTTTCATAATGGCGAAAAAGTTTATGCTTAGGCTATGTTTGGGTTGGAGATTTATCATTGTGCAAGTCAACGAAAAAATTAAGAGTATCGATAGAGAAGTGAATGCACTTTTAGACTGAGAGGTCACAAATATATTACTCTTTAAGTAAACTAGAGTGAGCTGAGAACGACGGCCACAAAATGGCTGCTATAGTGTGCGCTGAATAGTCCGTGCTAGAAGCATCTTTGGCTGTGAGCCCTCGTTTCCAGCGACGTTTCATTTTCTTTTCGACTTCCAATTTTAGCGGAACGCTCTGCTGCAAACAGTATACCTTCCATTGAATCATCTACAACACTGATAAAGGGTCTGATTCGTCTGTTTGAAATACGCGTGTTTCGCACACTATCAAACACATGGCACAAAATTGTTAAATAATAATTAAGGCGATAGTGTAGCCAGAATTAATGTCAGTGCTTTCCGTCAGAAGGTTTAGACGGTCCAATCACACAGATCTGTTGCAATGCACTTGGAAGTCACCGCTATGTCTACAAAAGTACGAATTGAAGAACATCTATCTGAATACATTGTTGTAGCAGGTTCTTACTTTTATCCACTAAAAGTGCGGAACTGAGGTCTTCCAAGGTGATGTTTCAACGGGTCTTCACGCTTACAACTAAAAGAGAACTTGCTGTGGCAACCAGAACTGTATCCACACTCTCAGTTGCAAAAAATAGAGTAGCAAGGCTGCATCACGTGCAGTTTTTAGGGCATATTTGCGCGAGGCATTCGTCTGCCCCCTCCCTACTTTCTCCTTGAAGAAAGTTCACGAGCCTTGCGTTTGGCATGCAGAATGAATATCTATTGTGGTGAGTCACAGCGCCCCCTTTCCTATTATGCCAATATATTTGGCTGACTTTGTGTGCCACCTCTGGTATGACTAAGAGGGGCGGCTGCCCTCTTGCCGTCATCGTGCGCATGCCTATAGTGCCGATATTTCGCGGCGCCATCAAGTTGGCACCAATGTACGTATGTATATCTATGTTTGTAGGAGTATGTATGTATGTGTGTGTATTTATGTATGTATGTGTGTGTATGTATGTATGTATGTATGTATGTATGTATGTATGTATGTATGTATGTATGTATGTATGTATGTATGTATGTATGTATGTACGTATGTATGTATGTACTTTAGAACTCATGAATAAAAGAAAGTGCTTGAGAGTGTAATAGAATCCCTTCTTTAAACTCGTTCTCATGCTTTAGTGTCATGTTCAATGTTTAAGCTCACGATATTCCTTCGTCTGTCACCCCTATGCAGCACTTTATCAGGCTACAATTTTTTTCTTTCAAGTTATGCAAGCGCTGGGTTTGTATTTCTTTCCATTTACAGAATTAAAGAGAGAAGATGCAGTTCTCTGCATATTTACTGTTTTTCCTGGTCGCTTTTGGTAAGTTCTGAGTGAATTGACCTTGAACTAGTCTCTTATTATCACCTTGGGTAAGACCTGTGCTGTTTTTTTTTTCGCTCTTTGTCTATTTTTTAACGTTAGAGTGCTAAAGAGCTCGTTTCGTGATCGCGAAAATTTCGGCGTCCATGTCGTTTGGCATCGTCAAACCGTCGTCTTGTCCGTGACCAATACAATCGAGGGAGATGCAAATATGATAAATATATATGGGTCTGAGTGAAAATCGAACCTAAGTCGTCTGAGTGGCAAACTGGTGTTCTACCACAGACTTAGCAGATTTGTTCGAACTGCTAAAGAAATGGCAAACACTACACGAATGTCATGCAGTGGAAGAAGTCTCCATAACGTATAATATATTGTGGGGCATACGTGCATAATTGTGCCAGGCATCAAAAGTGTTAATTGAGCCACAAGCCGATGTTCTAAAAGCTTGCCAATTGCAAAACACTCAGACACATTTAATCACCATCACCAGCGGAACAATCGACAAAGTGAACAGCTGCGTAGTTCGCGTGTTGCCCTGCGGACGCGTAGGGCAACACGCTGATACGCAAAATAAATAACTATAGCGTAGTGGGCTTGCTTGCAATAGGCATTCAAAGATACTTTGAAATGGTCAGTGTTACGCGCACATCGTTCATTTCCTTAGGGTCTCTACACGAGTTACCCGCAAAGCCACACCGCACGTGGCGGGGCACCAGCCGCAAGCAAGCGTAGGGCGAAAGATCGAACCTGCGACGCCCTTTCTCTCTCCGCTTTCGTGCGGCAGGTGTCCCGCCACGTGTGGTGTGGCTGTGTGCGTAGCATGTGTACGTGCCCTTACGGCATCGTTGAGGCGTGCACCGAGAACCGAAGCAGGTCAGCGATTGAGAAGGCGATGCGAACGAAGCCCTATTACGCTATCGCAATCAGCTCTTGAAGGCGAGGCCTTAGCGTCCTCCATTTTTTCAAGCATTGCAGTGTCACTTCAGTAAGACTCTCTCTTTAATTCGTACCAAGTGGCGTGAAGGCACTGGCCGTAATAAGTTTAAAGCAGAGTTCAGTACTATGTTCGCCTGGCAATCACACTTACTGGCCCATTCCTAGCGCCTCTTCTTTTCATATATTCATACCTATTTCTACGCCGATTGTCTATGTTCGTAACCCCATGAGGAGTAGCAGGCTAGAAACCCGCTTTCCAGGCCGACCTCTCATCCTTTTTCTCATCAAACAGCTTCTTCTTCTTCTGTTATAGGTGTTCGAAGTTGCGTATAAAGAAGGCTAGACGTTTCCATTTTTAGAGGTGGAAGTGAGTGTCATTTAATTGCTACTGGGGAGAGGGGAGAAGCGGGAAAGTTATTAGAGGACCTTGTCTGGGGCGTACACATTCTAAGGGAGGAAGATTTCATTCGAACCGCCCCTCTGAATTCCGCTTCGCATAAGAAATATTTACCGAACAAGACGCTGTATATGTCCTATAAACATTCACGGTTATGTCCTATCGACAACATATCGCCGCACTGCCAATCAAGTAATCTCAAGAGATGTAGCGGTCGGCGCCGCGGTGATCTAATGGGTAAGTTACTCGGCTGCTGACCCGCAAGTCACAGCATTGAATCCCGGTGGCGGCGGCTGTATTTCCGATGGAGGCGAAAATGCTGTAGGCCTGTGTGCTCAGATTTGGGTGCCCGTTAAAGAACCCCAGGTGGTCGAAATTTCCAGAGCACTCCACTGCGGCGTCTCTTATATTCATAAGGTGGTTTTGGACCATTAAATCGAACATATCAATCAATATCAATCACAGATGTACCAGTTGACGAGCACTCCTATGGCACTTGCATCATTTGTTTGCTTATTTCTGCTTTTTGTCACCTAATGCAGTGATCCTTTTGACCTGCACCACTGGGGTCGAAGGCTCGGAATACTTGAGCAAGTTGATTGCATTAGCAAAAAACTTCTGTGGCAGCAGTCACTCCGATGAAGAGCCACCGATGAAGAAGTGACCACGCGTGACATTCCAAGATAAAGGGAGCGCAACTGGCACCAGCAGCCCGCCTATCAGACTTCATCGCCCGTTCAGCGGCTTCGTTCCCTGCTCATACCAAGCATATAGCCTCGTCACACGTGTCATGTCCTACACTAGAAGCACCTCTGGAGATAGCGCACTAGAAGATATGTTACAGAATAAAAATGAGTACGATAACCTGGATATAGCGTGAGTAGCGCCTATTCACTGCATTGACGGCAGTTAAGCAAATGCGAATAAAACAAACAGCTGTTTGGTTTGAAAATGGGGCTATAAAATGCTTCTGTCGCGCATGTCTTGTTCTTTTTGTTTTGAGAGTACTGGCTTGGACACTAGCAGTAGAAGCCTTCCGCTCTTGCTGTAAACGGAGACCTGCGACTTTTTGACACACGAACAATGTTTTGGAACTTCATTTTTGTCCAATTGAAGCCATAATAGCGTCAATACGAGCAAGTACACGCGAGACGAAATTCTATGGCACCGCTCGAAAAGCTGTGATTACAGTGTCAACCTAACCTCAACAATTCGCCATATAAGAAAACTGGTCTCATCCCACCAAAATAATCTTACAACAACTGCTATTCAGGACACTGATAAAGCATTCAGAGCGGTTTGTCTAAAACAGTCAAACAGGTAATAAAAGATCTTTATAAGGAATAATTAGGGCTGATAAGATAATTACAAAAGAAACATTCTAAATATTTCAATCATTTAAGATATTTTGATTTCGTGCGCAAGTGCAAGCAAGTTACATTGGCTGCATATTAGAAAAGAAAACAGAATGTCGACTAAAATGGTTCCGAAATAAGTTTTCACGTTTCATTTCCTACAAGTAAACATATATTCACTGAGCTGAGATGTCGAAACCGTCAGCTTAAGTAAGTGTCAATAGTCGCTTCAGGCATCCCGAGCATGTTGACGAGAGGAAGACAAAACTTGTGCTGAAAGCCACTAAAAAGTAGCTGTCGTTGCCTCATTTAAGCGTTCTTCCTGTTGAATCTGAAGACAAATAATAAATGCGAAGCATTTCTCCGCCTACTGCAAGCACTTCTGGCATGTCCGTCCATCCGTCCGTCTGTCTATCTGTCTGTGTAGCCGCTTACATCTGGGAGGTCTGACGATCCTTTATTTATTTATTTATTTAAAAATACCTTACAGGCTCTCTTACAGAGCATAGAGTAAGGGGGGTACATAGGAAAGAATGCTAGTGGGTGATACTTCTGTCACAATACAAAGCAACTACAAAGCAAAGCAACTACAGAGCAACTAATAACTAATAAAAATACGAAGCAAGTAATAACATTGGAACTAATAACAGTGGTTGCACAAATGACAAAGAGGAGCTTCAAGCAACAACAAGAATTTCCCAGCCGCAAAAAAGCACAAAGAACAAAAACAGAATTCAAGGAGGTTATACAATGCTATTGAGATAGATGTATTGTACCGAAGCATAGTGGCGCCAGCTATGTGCCAGCGTGAAAGAAGACGTTGATGTCCGTGTGTGGCTCGTGCTTGCCGGGTTCCTGCCTGTACCAGCTTGTTGCGGCTAACGTTCCTGGAATAATAACCTGTGTTTTTACGCAACCTTGCTCGTTGCATTTGGTGGAAACGTGCTGGGTAACGTCCTGGAGCTCCGCAGCCGTAAGCTACCATCTCAGTCCGCGATGACCGAGCGCGTCGATCCCCCACAAGGCTCTTCCACGCTGCCACCTGTCATGTGTTCTGGTGTACTTCGTCTGCGTGACCCACCAGTATACAACGGCACTGAAGATCAAGATGTCGAGGACTGGCTGGTAGAGTACGAGCATGCCAGCGCGATTAACAAGTGGGATGACCCTGCGAAGCTGACTCACGTCATCTTCTACTTGACGGGTTTGGCCAACCTATGGTTCACCAACCACCAAGCCGACATCCCCACCTGGTCGGCTTTCAAAGAGGCTGTCACCTCGTTTTTCGGTCGTCCAGCCATGCGTAAGCTTCGTGCTGAACTGGGACTGCGGGGACGATTTCAGCGAAATGGTGAGAGCTTCACGAGCTACATTGAGGATGTGATCAGCCTCTGTAGGCGAGTTGATGCCAAGATGACGGAGGCTGACAGAATAAAGAATATAATGAAAGGCATTGATGACGATGCTTTTCATATGCTTGTGGCCAAAGACCCACAGACCGTCACGGCCGTGATTCAGTTATGTCAAAGTTTCGATGAGCTGCGCAAGCAACGAGTTTCTACACGTCGCGCTAATACGCAAACAGCTGATATTTCGGCCTTGGAGTGCAAAAGCAGTGGCCCCGACTACAGCGTGTTTATGCCTCAAATTCAGCAGTACATCCGAGAGGAAGTTGCTCGACAGCTCTCTCTTGTCGCCACCATCAACGAGACCCCCACAACACTGGACCACTCACTTCGCCGTGCTATTCAGACGCAAGTTGCCGAGGCTCTCCCTTCGCCCGCATCCCCAATATCAGTGGCTGCACCGCTGACTTATGCAGAAGCCGTCCGCCGACCTCCTGCCCAACCGCCGCTTCCTTCATACAGTCCAGCCAACAACTACTACAGGTCACCAGTTTCAGTTTATCCGGTAATCGGCCCTTTCCACCACCTCGAGCACCTGTAAATTCTTGGCGTACTCCGGATAACCGGCCCGTTTGCTACAACTGCGGTATTCCAGGACATGTCGCGCGCTACTGTCGTCGCCGTGGATTCTATTTTAATGATGTGCAGCATTCCGGCAACATACCTCGGCAATCAGAATCGCATGTGACACCCGATTCACATGACCCCCGTTCACGTCGACCAGACTTCAGCCGACGTCGATCTCCTTCACCCCGTCTTCGGTCTCCTTCCCCCATGCTTCGCCGTTCCAACCACGCACAGGAGGAAAACTAACAGTCGCAGTTCCTGAGGCAAGAGCTGCGCCACCGACGAAATTTCCAAGGCCTCATCTTTCGCCCCCTAACGAGATTGCCGTGTTTGTGGACGGTTTCGCCACAACTGCTCTTGTTGACACAGGTGCCGCTATTTGTATAATCAGTGAAGTGTTATGCCGCAAACTGAACAAAGTGACGACTCCACTGGTTGAAATTTCTTTACGCACAGCGAGTTCGCAACACGTCCAACCTTCTGCCACATGCACTGCTCGTGTTGTGATTCAAGGAGTGCTTTACATCGTTGAATTTGTCGTCCTTCCGCATGCGTCTCATGAAATCATCCTGGGATGGAACTTTCTTTCCGCTAATCATGCGGTTGTTGACTGCGCTCGTGCTCAACTCGTTTTGTTTCCATTCAGCACGACATTCATAGATCTCCCTCGCTCACCCAAAAAGGTGATCGTCGCCGCTGACGTCGTCATTTCTGCTTTTTCGGTCGCCGCGGTATCTCTTTTGTGCGACTCCGTTTTCGATTCAACTGCCCTATTTCTGCCGTCACAAGAATGCGCTCGTCGCCGGAACCTTGTCGTCCCGTTTGCCGTCATAACACTTGCCGATGGCTCCAGTGCCGTGTACGTGTGCAATCCGTTCCCTTGTCCCGCTACCTTATTGCATGGCGAATGCATTGGGAGTCTTGACGCTTATGATGACATCTTTCCTTTCGATGCCCGTTCTGATACGACACCGATGTCCGTGGATGCTGTCACAGGTGGCACCGCGCCCTCACTACCTGACGAAGACGTTCTGTTGCGCAGCGTAGACACCGGCCTTGCGCAAGACCAGCGCAATCAGCTCATTCAACTGCTTGACCGTTTCCGCGCCTCCTTCGACCACGGACAACCTCCCTTGGGACGCACGTCAGTTGTCGCTCACCATATCGACACCGGTCATCATACTCCACTTCGTCAGCGCCCCTACCGCGTCTCGCAGGCTGAGCGTGACGTCATCACTCAACACGTCGACGAGATGCTGCAACGTGGTGTTATTCAGCACTCACACAGTCCTTGGGCTTCGCCAGTGGTCCTCGTGCGAAAAAAGGATGGCTCCATCAGGTTTTGCGTGGATTATCGTCGACTAAACAACATCACACGCACGGATGTTTATCCCCTGCCACGCATTGATGACGCCTTGGATTGCCTTCAAGGTGCGGAGTTTTTCTCTTCACTGGATCTGCGCTCTGGATATTGGCAAGTGCCAATGGCTGAACCAGACCGTCCAAAAACGGCGTTTGTGACCCCTGACGGCTTATATGAATTTAATGTAATGCCCTTTGGTCTTTGCAATGCGCCTGCGACTTTTGAAAGAATGATGGACAGTGTCCTCAGGGGACTTAAATGGCACATCTGTCTTTGCTATTTAGACGACATAGTTGTATTCTCGGCGAATTTTGAAACTCACCTTTCCCGTCTGGAACAAGTTCTCCAGTGCCTTACGGCAGCCGGGTTGCAACTAAACTTCAAGAAATGTCGTTTTGGCGCCCGCAAACTCACAATTCTCGGCCATGTCGTTTCAAAAGAAGGAATATCGCCAGACCCTGCCAAACTGCGTGCCGTTGCCGAGTACCCCAAGCCTACTACTCTAAAGGAGCTTCGTAGTTTCGTAGGCTTGTGTTCCTATTTTCGTCGTTTCATTCGCAATTTTGCCTCTATAATTGCCCCTCTGACTCAGCTTCTCTCCCGTAGCGCGGACCTCTCAGGCTGGAATTCCCACTGCGATGAGGCATTCACGGCGCTACGCCGGCTACTCACCTCTCCGCCAGTTCTCCGCCACTTCGATCCCAATGCACCCACTGAAATTCATACGGATGCAAGCGGTGTCGGCCTCGGTGCCATTCTCGCTCAACGCAAGGATGGCTGCGACGAGTACGTTGTCGCCTATGCCAGCCGTACGCTAACGAAGGCAGAGTCCAACTATTCCGTCACGGAAAAGGAGTGCTTGGCTATCATTTGGGCTATAGGAAAATTTCGCACCTACCTTTACGGACGCCAGTTTGATGTTGTCACAGATCACCATGCCTTATGCTGGTTAGCATCCATGAAAGATCCTACTGGCCGCCTCGCTCGTTGGGCTTTACGCCTTCAGGAATACGATATCCGTGTTGTTTATCGCTCAGGACGCAGACATTCCGACGCCGATGCACTATCCCGTTCTCCACTGCCTCCTGACCTTGCCTGCTTATCAACTGCCATTTGCGATTCGTCATCGTTGAGCATCACCGACATGCCATCCGAACAGCGCAAGGATCCTTGGATCAATTCTTTGCTCGACGTCCTCTCTCACAGTTCGTCAGAAACGACTTCACGCTCCCTCTCTCGTCAAGCAAGACACTTTGCTGTCCGTGAAGGCTTGTTGTATCGCCGCAATTATGTGACGGACGGCCGTAGGTGGCTCCTTGTCATCCCTCGTCATTTGCGTTCGGACATCTGCGCTGCCTTTCACGATGACCCCCAGTGTGGCCACGCTGGAGTATTTAAGACTTACTCTCGCCTTCGTCTTAGATACTACTGGCGCGGCATGTATCGGCACGTTCGCCAGTACGTTCGGTCATGCACCACGTGTCAACGACGCAAGACGCCTTCTCACAGCACTGCTGGCCCTTTGCAACCCTTAACCTGCCCAGCGAGACCATTCGACCGCGTCGGAATTGATATTTATGGTCCTCTACCCAACTCTCTTCGAGGCAACCGGTGGATTATCGTCGCCGTGGATCATTTGACACGCTACGCTGAAACATCTGCGCTGCCTGCTACCACTGCGAAAGACGTTGCGTCCTTTCTTCTTCACCATCTCATTTTGCGACACGGTGCACCTCGTGAATTACTGAGTGACCGTGGACGCGTGTTTCTCTCGAACGCCGTCGACGAGCTACTCAAGGCATGTCGCACGGTCCATCGGAAATCCTCGGCATACCATCCTCAAACCAATGGCATGACGGAACGCTTTAACCGTACCCTTGGAGATATGCTTGCCATGTACGCCTCTGACGACCACACTAATTGGGACCAAGTGCTCCCTTTTGTCACGTACGCATACAACTCTGCGCCACAAACAACCACTGGCTTTTCTCCTTTCTTCCTCCTGTACGGACGTGAGCCGTCATGCTCCATGGACACCATTCTCCCTTACAGGCCTGATGTTTCCGAAGCGACGCCTGTTTCCGAAGCAGCTGCTTATGCCGAAGAGTGTCGTCAACTCGCTCGCTCATTTACCGCACAAGACCAATGGCGCCAGAAAACTGACCACGATTCCTCTGCGTCTACTGTACACTATAACCCAGGAATGCTGGTTTGGCTCTGGGTCCCGTCTACCCCTCCCGGTCTTTCCCCGAAGCTTTCGTTGAAATACCATGGCCCCTACCGTGTGGTGCGGCAAACATCTCCTGTCAACTATGAAGTTGAGCCCATTGATCCACCCTCGGACCAACGCTGCCGTGGGCGTGAAACAGTACACGTATCACGCCTCAAACCGTGCTATGAGCCCCTTGTCGTGTCCTTTCCCTAGGTCGCCAGGTTGGCTCCTTTCTGCGAGGGGAGTAATTGCACCGAAGCATAGTGGCACCAGCTATGTGCCAGCGTGAAAGAAGACGTTGATGTCCGTGTGTGGCTCGTGCTTGCCGGGTTCCTGCCTGTACCAGCTTGTTGCGGCTAACGTTTCTGGAATAATAACCTGTGTTTTTACGCAACCTTGCTCGTTGCAGTATCATTAATTGCTCGCGAAAATTTTCATGATTAGTTAAATTAACAATGACGTCGGGTAGGTCATTCCAGAGTGCTATGGCACGAGGCAAAGCCAATGAATTGAATGATTTTGTTTTTCCGAAGATGCGTGTGATGCTTCGCTGATTGTGAAGTTGTTTAGACATGCGCAATGGTGCCGTTAGTGGGAAGCACGGAGGAAGAAAAAAGGTAAGGAGAGGGCATGCCCAGCCGGCGCAGGGCGTAAAAAATGTGGCGGAAATGACATCATGGCGGCCATATTCAGTAGGCACAATGGCGGCGTTGCTATGGTTACGTGTTGCGCAGTGGAGCTGGTCTAGCAGTGAGCGGCCGCGGCTGGCGGCGGAATGTGTGCCTCCCCAGGTCTCGTTCTGAGCCGTGGCGGACAATATCTGTGCTCTGCGCAACGTTATTGGTTACGCAGTGTTCTCTTGGCAGTTACTGTACTCTTAGCAACGTTTACAAATCCTTGTCCATCACGGGGTTTCAACAGTACGTAGAACAAGTGCATATCCATGTGTTCTGTGGCGGATGACGCGGATGAAGCAGTTAGTGTTCAGTGAAATTGCGTTGGGCACCATAACGAAGCTGAATGACGACGAACGCCTTGCAGGTCAGTGATGGTTGAGCAGTGCTCCTGCTTGTGACAATGGACGACGCGTTTGAGCCCAGCAAGACGCGCCGTGAGGACCATGTGCACATACGTAGTTTCGTATTGAGTGCGTACAGTAACAACTTGCATGTGCGTATTAAAACACCTTTTCTGTTCCGCTTGGTACACTCTCCACCAGCATTGCATGTAATCTCAACGTAACAGCAACCGCGTTCAAGTGTCACTTGCACCGTGCTCAAAGTCACCACGGTCGCAGAATGCTGACGCCGGTGAGTTTCACGCGGAACACGGACACAGGGGCAGGACGCTGCGTCGGCCGCGTGGCGGAATGCAACCGTAGAAGGCGCACGACCGATCGTGTTGTCTGTACAGTTGCTGAATTAATGACGTGAAAGCACTCGCCGTTGTCAGTGCATCTAGCGCGCGTTCTCTCGTAGTTGCTTCGTTGTTGGCGAGCTGTTACTCTCTGTTATTACTCGGATGAAGCGATTTCGCTGAAGGTGTCCCGCTGGCTCAGAGTGATGAGCCCAGTTCCATTAGTTTCGGATCGTCACGACACACGCGCTGCGCAGCCCACGTGCTTTCCGAGACGGGGAGGGAGTCACGCCTTCTGCTTCGCATTCATATGTAAACAAGAGAGCAGAATTTGCCTACTCAATATGGCCGACTTCCGGCTTCATCGCGGCTTCACAGCGAGTGACGTCAGGGCCGCTCCTTACCTTTCCTTCCTCCGTGGTGGGAAGGGTGGTGGCCTGGGTGCGTGAATATATTTATGAAGCAAAGACAGGAGGGCAACTGTGCGTCGTATGTCTAGATGCTGTAATGAAATATCATGTTTTATTTGTGTGACGCTCGAGGGGCGACTGTAAATACATGGAATGAACCGTGCCGCCCTGTTTTGCACAGCTTCTAGCTGGTTAATGAGATAGGCTTAGAAGGGGGACCATATGGGTGATGCAAATTCCAGCTGTGGGCATACAAAGGTTAAGTAAGCTTGTTTGCGGACGTTATTTGGCGCGTTTCGTAGGTTTCGACGTAAGTATCCCAGTGTTCTTGATGCGTTTGCAGATATGTAGGTTACATGTGCCGCCCAAGTAAGATTAGAAGTGAAATGAACGCCGAGGTACTTATACGAAGACGACCGTGACACGTTGGAATTATTTATGGAGTAATCAAATTCAACAGTTAATTTTTTTCCACTAAAGGATATTACATTACATTTTGATAAATTTAAAGTCATTTGCCATGCACCACACTAGTTGTTAATGAGATTAAGGTCTTTTTGGAGAGCAAGGTGGTCATCGGTACTAGTTATAGAAAGGTATAGAATACAATCGTCAGCAAAAAGCCGTATTGACAAATAAATATTAGTTGGAAGATTATTAATGTAGATTAGAAAAAGTAGTGGCCCCAAGACGCTACCCTGAGGCACTCCGGAGGTGACATCGGAAATTGGAGAGGAAGAGGTATTAACCAGAGTGAACTGCTTTCGAAAAGACAAAAAGTTACGGATCCACGATAAAGTTAGCGATTCTAAACGAAGTTCTGTTAATTTTGAAATCAGACGGGAATGAGGTACGCGGTCGAATGCTTTAGAAAAATCTAGGAAAATGCAGTCAGTTTGTAAATTATTATCCATATTGAAGTGAAGATCAGTGGTGAATTCCAGTAATTGGGTGTCGCAAGAAAAACCTTGCCTAAATCCATGCTGATTCTCAAAAAAGAAGTTATTGGTTTCTAAATGACAATAAATGTGCGAAGAAATGATATGCTCAAGCATCTTGCAGCAAATGCATGTTAGTGATATGGGGCGATAATTTTCTGGTGAGTATCGCCACTTTTAAATAAGGGAACTACTTTACCTATTTTCCAATCAGCCGGCAGTTGTCCTATTGATAAAGATTGCGTGAAGATGTGGTACAGGATTTTACTTGAGCATAATGACGTGTTTTTGAGCACCTTAGAAATAATGTTGTCCATGCCTGAAGAAGTTGATAATTTAAGTTTTCCAATAAGATTCGCAATCCCTTCAGTGCTGACGGCAATAGGTTCCATGAATGTATAATCAAGCTCGGGAACTTCTGGCACTCTGGAATGATCTTCACACGTGAACACAGATGAAAAAAATGAGATCAACACTGAAGCGCTGTCTACATCTGATAGAGGCATATGGTTAGCATCTTGTATACTGACAGATGTGGTAGCATTGTGAGGGGAAATTACTTGCCAGGATTTTTTCGGATTAGTATTTAACATGGAAGGCAAATCGTGTGTAAAATATTTAGATTTCGCTTTGCTTAGAAGAGAGCAGTACTCTTTCAAAGAACCCTTGTACTTTTCCCAATCTGAAGGGCTCGAAGTGCGTTTTGCAATTTTGTAGAGCCGCTTCTTCCTTGATCTATGAGACTTAAGCGTTTTGTTAAACCAGGGATTTTTATTGTCGTTAGAGATAGAAATTAGGGGAATATATTTATCAACCAAAGTAATGATCTTGTTTTTGAAGAGAATCCAGTTTTCGTTGACTGATTGGTACGGGAAAGATGGAAGAAAAAGCTGATCGTAAAAAGTTTCCAATTCATCATTTATACCTTCGTAATTACCTCTGTTATACTCCCGAATTTTTTAACAGTGCTATGTAATACGTGGGTTGGGAGGGTAAGCGTTATTTGAAGTAGCTTATGGTCACTGAAACCATCTACGTGCAGAATAGAACTAACAGTCTCATGAGCGTTAGTTAAAATTAAGTCTAAAATGTTTCTACCACGAGTCGGTTCCTTGACAACTTGAAACAGGTTATAATCTAGGGTTAGACTTACAAATTCCATTGCTTCGTGGCAGATAGAAGTTAGGGGAGACCAATCAATCTGGGGAAAATTAATGTCGCCGAGTAAGTATATATTATCAGGAGAGCATTGCCGAATTGCGGAATCAACGCTTTTGCGCAGCTCTTTTACAAACGAGTTATCCGAGTCGGGAGGGCGATAACAGACACCTATCAATATTTTTGTTGCTGATGTGATGCACGCAGTCCATACAATTTCAATAGTGGAGTCTATATTGACGCAAAAGGATGACAGTGTTTTTTTAATAGCTAGTAGAACGCCACCAATCTTTTTTTATAGCGGTCATGCCTAAATATGTTGTAGGCGCTGTTATCGGGGAGAAGCTCGTGATCGGGTATATCAGAATGAAGCCAAGTCTCTGTTATTGCTAAAATGTCAGGGTTACTATCTTCTAAGAACGAGCAAAGCTGATCGCGCTTGGGTATAAGGCTGCGTATGTTAGTAAAACATAACTGCATGAATGGTGACTTGTTATAGTAATCTGAACACTTAGGTTCCGTTGCGTGTGCATGCTTTCTATGCTTTGTTTTGTGAAGTACAATGGAATCCGTTGCGTGATCATACATGTAGGTCTCGTTATCAATGCGCAGTTTGTCCACTGACAACTTTATTGGCTTCTTTAAGCGTTTGGCGAATTCAAATAATTTTTTCCTATAATAACGTGCAGATGGCGAGAAGTCCTCACCAATCGAAAAGTCGGTACCCTTTAGTTTATGCGTGGCAGAAAGAACTTTTTGTTTGTTTTTAAAGGAACTCATTTTAGCTATGATTGACCGCTGCTTATCAGTCTTGTACTTTCCTAGTCTATGTACCCGTTCAATGTGGTCATTTGTTAGTGGGATGCCAAGTTTTTGAGAACAGAAGTTAGTATGTTTTCCTAGGATGTTGCCCAATCTTCTTTGTCTTCGTCATCTATACCAAAAAAGAGCAGATTGTCCCGCCGTTGCCTGTTTTCCGCGTCATCACATCTCATCGTTATAGACTGTAGCCTATCAGTAATATTGCGCAAAGACTCATTAGGCACAGAATCGAGTACAGTGGAATCAACTGCATTCTTTGCGGTTTCCAAGGCAGTAACTCTTTCCGTCAATTGTTTAATCTGCTGGTCAGCCACATCTTGCCTTTCCCGAACACTTTTCAATTCACTGAGTATTCTGGCCTGCCCAGCTTCAAGCCTGCCGACAACCTCCAAAACTGTGGCGACCTTGTTTTTCAAGGTAGGCCCAGGGTTCGTCTCGACATCGCCACAAACGATGAGCAACAGTTCAATCAGAGCATGGCACAGGCGTGCCGGAAGACAGCATGCTCGCCTCACAGAATCGAACAATGTCGCTGGGCACGACACCGCAATCAAAAAACGATTGTCGCTCTTCACACAAACAGCACACTCGAGGTAACTAACCTGAAAATACAGTAGTGGTAAGTGACCCATTCTCGATTCGGCGTCGTGCCCGAAGGAAACAGTTGTAGGTGGGCGCTTATAAACCGGCGGCGGTGACGATATCAGTTGACGATCCCGGTAGCCAGACGAGGGAACTGTTTCCGTCCAGACGTAGCTGTGCACAGAACGATGTCGACCGGAACGGAGCTGGTTCTGATTGGCACTGCTGCCAAGAATCTGGAGACCACGAGCTGAAGCCCATGAGCAGTACAGCCTGAAAATACAGTAGTGGTAAGCGACCCATTCTCGATGTGGTGTCGTGCCCCCACCCACCTTAACTTGGCGTGAACCAAAATCAGTAAGGAAGGGTGAGATGCAATGACAAATATGGCGCGCTGGTCGAGACATGAATAATGTCACAATCCCGTCGGTAAATACGTCGTCAAAAACTTTCCGTCAAACAGTGGCGAATACTCACCCGCGCGTATTAAGGTTCATCAGCTATGTATAGTTAGGTGTCGTCCGCTGAAGTTAATTTATGTAGCAGTGTCCAGCGCCACCATCCGCACGAGCTTCAGCGCTTTATGTCAGCTTATCAATTATGATATTACTCATGCTCCAGTTGCAATCGTTGTGCAAGTGCGAACAACTGGTTATAGAACATCTGCAACCATTCAACATATATGTGCGTGCGAAATTTAGCGTCATTTCATAAAGTATAGCTATATGAAATATTACAACACTTTCACCTTCCCTCCGCATGCTTTCCATACCGTCGATTTCCAGGCTATGTGAACTCTGCCTATGTGTTTTTTTTTGATAAACTGTCGATTCATCCACTTATTTCTTCTAACAAAAACCTAAGCTTGGCTCCAGTTGAAACACCGATCATCTATGACTCCTGAGTGTCAGTGTTTTTGTGGAAGCAAACTTTTCTTTTCTTCACATCACACTGGGCTCTTTCAGGTGCCGCTCAATATTTGCGGATTTCGCCAATGTGAACATAATTGTAGTCAGCAGAAGGTTTTTTTCTTTAAAACGCGAGTGAACCTTTTTTCTTAGGTTGTGTTTCACATTAAAAAGCTGGAGGTGCAACCTGCGGCTAGGAACATAGACAACTTGCATGTATTTAAGCAGGACACGTCGTATTGCTTCTCTGATACCAAAAATATACGAATGTCACTGCGATGCTAGCTGACAGTATTGTGTAGTTTTCTTGACACGCGAATTATTTTTTTAGAATCCATATATCTTCTTTTGGCAGCGCCACGTGCTGAGTTCACGTCTAACGCAGACCAACGTGGATTCCAAGTCTTCTGACTTGCTGGAAATATTTTGGGCCAACTGAGTTAATGAGAATGTCACAGACCACTTCTTAAAAGCCCTTTGTACAAAAGCGAAACTGAGATGCCACCAAGCATGCATGTCCTTCCTGTGCACTTTGATAAACTCTGTCTCTTCCTTTCTATACCCGGTGTCAAGGCAAGATAGCCTTCCGAAATTATTTTCGTGAAAGGCGAAGTTCCTTGCATCTTTCGCACTAATAAACAGAAAATTGATGTAGATTGCTTTTAGCGAAATTGAATTATTATTTCGGGTTCCTGCACCATGATTACCATTCGCTATCAAAGCTCCCCTTCTGGCTTTAGTGGCTTAGCAGAGCGTGTGACAGATGGGGATGGAAGAAACGAGTTTCTTCTATCCTCTCCTGTGATATGCGATGCTAAGAACTTCTCATCATGTCATACCAACACGCCGAATCCTACTGTCTGTTTAGTGGCAAGTTCACATACGTCCCCCGCAAGGACCATAAGAGCAAAAGTGAAGAGTAAATAAAATTACATCATGATTTCTTGGTAAATACTATTGAGTGCCATCTTTTCAATAGGCAAATTCACCGTTGATGAGGAGGATTTCAAATGGCTCCGCAGCTCCTCCTCCCCCTATGAAACTGCACATGAGAAGAGGACAAATATTCGGGTCATCCGAACACGGTGGCCCATCGATCCGGACGTTCTTGACCTTCATAAATTCAGCTTGTCTTGTGATACTTTAAGCTCTCTAGGGGAAACTGTGGTGCTGCCTCCATCCAACCACCGGAGAAATAAAGGCTAGTACCATAAAAAACAGAAATTTTTCTCCGTGGTAGTACTAGTACATGAATATGTATATAGTTCTCGTGCCAGCGAATCGGAAAGCATTTGTGGCATTGTTTTTATATTATTATTATTATTATTATTATTATTATTATTATTATTATTATTATTATTATTATTATTATTATTATTATTATTATTATTATTATTATTATTATTATTATTATATATTATTATTATTATTATTATTATTATTATTATTATCAGGAATTCCATGTTCCACAGCAGCGATATGATTATGAGGGATTATGAGCGCCGTCGTGGAGCGCTCCAGAGATTACGACCATTTGGTGTTCGTACTTGAACTAACTTTCGCAAAAAGCCTGCCATCACTTAAACTTCAGTCCTGCTAAAGCCATGTTTCGACAGACAACCCTGAAATACCTTAATTAGGACTGCCTGTATTCGTGGCACGCTGTCACAATCTCTTTTTCCGTTTCAAAACGTTATCTGGACTCCTAGCTTGGCGCAACCGCCATACTCACAACATAGAAGCAGCGGGCCTTTTACAATTACCTCACTCTAGGCTGTCTCGTGTAGTAGCCGCCAAGATATCAAATATAATATTCTATGGGCCTTGTCGTGGCTGGTTTATATATGGGACGACGAGGAAAAACACCTCAAACTGAAAGAACTGATAACCTTTTTTTGCGACAGAACTTATTCTGAAGTTTTTAACTGCAGCTTGACAGCCCTATTCCATCAGTGCAGCTGCGGTTATGAGCGCATGTTTCGCAGCACGGACGCAGCACTGCTGCGTTATCTGCGGATCACCATAGCATTAAACGGATCATGCAGCTATTGCGTTGGAAAAGCAGACTCTCGCTCACGCGCACATAGTAGGTGCGTAAAAATAATAAAATAAAAAACAACGCCCATTTCCTGTACCAGTGCTCAGCAAGGCTGTATTCACAAGTGTGTCTCGAGCAGACGTGCATTCAGCTTTCTGCGCAAGCAAGGTCTTTGCTAGCTTTGTCTGAAAAAAAATCAGCTTAGGAAGTTTCGCTAGCCCTTATCAATGTCACGAATCAGACAAACTGCAATGTTTGACTACAGACATGCCAACGTGCGATGATGAATGGTAATATTCGCTCACGTGTAACTCAACGATCTTTCCTTCGCTTCGCGTCCACCTTCTACCGTTTTGAATATTAAAATAAACAAATGTTTAAATAATTAGGTAAACCTTGTCTGTAATAACTTCTACCCCCCCCCCTTTTTTTGCGCCTCTTTGGTGTTGCCAAACGAGGGTAGAAGAAGAGAAGCTGCCGATCTATGGAGTGACCTGACTACCTCTATATGCAGAAGCCACACTTGCAAAGGAAACATATATAAATGAAGCATCGTTATACCCACAACTATAAAGACCTCCTGTGCTTAGGCGATGACACGAGCAAGTACGTGAGCACCTAAACTATTTTTACCATAGCAGCATCTCACATTAGCGTCCGGTGTGCGCACAATGGTTAGCTATAGCGTTCCTAGAGAAGCTCATTGACATCTTAATTTTTCTAGAAGCCGTGCTAAATTCTACATAATCTGTCATTGTTGGTAATTGTTTCCAGACTTAGGTAAAAAATAAAGTGAGCGCGGCTAAATGTCCCAATGAAATATTACAAAAGCACATTTTATGGGAAAAAGTTTTTTTTTCATGATGATGAAAGTTTACTCATCGACATCCCGCATGATGTAAACCTCACATCAACACCTCGTCATGTGATCACGTATGCCGCATGTCGCCCCAGCGTGACGCATTAACGGGTCCGCGTGCTCCTCCAAATTAATTGCGGACCACAAGCAGCACATCCGCCTCAAATGTTAGTGGATGACGCGGCAAAATGGCCGAACGGAGTAGTGCAAGTGCCAAGAAGCAGAGTTATGTGAACATCACATGGCTCTGCCCTTGCTGCAATGATGAGAGCTAACAGTCACGCCAGCACCACAAAGGCGCTCATTACGTCATCCGAGTGCAGGTGGTTAGCACTGTATAAGTATAATGCACTCAAACGGGCACAACCAGAGGCATCTGCTCTGAACTCCTGTTCGGCTCGTTCCCCTTGCAAGAGAGAATTCATAGAGTCAACAAGGCCGCTGGCGCAGCCCCAAGACTAAGGAGGTACGTGTATAGTACATACTAAAATTAGCGTAAATCTTACACTTTCCAAACGATCGTTACATACGTCTTGTGTATTAAACGTTGTCACCGAACTTCAAAGTGTTTTTAAATATTCTCAGCGTCCTTTATTGTTTCAAAAATATTTGTGGCTTTGATGTAGGGTGCAGGAAATGTAGCGTTAATCCAGCAGGAAAGATTTCATTCACGTCCGGTATCTACGACGGTCAGTTTAAACGAGATGAATTTCTTATATACTACAAAATTTATACATTCCTACTCATTGGACAAAAAATTAATAGGTAATTAAGCCAATCTGAGCTAAGCAAGAGTGTGGCCAAGTTGAATTGTCAAAACATTGTCTTGAACGACGTTCCTTAATCCTAAGTTGTTCATCACTCTGTACATCGCACCTTCCCTTAAAGTTCGATTTTCTCACACATACGTATCAGTCTATCACGATTCCACCTATTAGATAAGGAACAAACGAGGTGTCTCGGTAAATTCAATAGTGTCGAAAGCATCACACAAGTCCCCGTCTTCCGCATTCGATACGAAGATACGTCTTGCTCATATTTTTCAGATATGGACAAAATATTTCCGATTCACGAGAGTTTAGCACTGAGCAACTTTGTTATTATCCTATAGGTAAAGTCGAACCTTACGAATAGTGGTCGCAAAATACGCCTAAAATACACCCTAAAATACACCCTAAAAGTCAGAAACTAAGGCTTCGTGGGCTCACATTCGTACGAGGTTTCGCGCCTAAAACTGAAAACGTACTCTGCTGCTCTGGCGTCAGTACATTTAAGTAAATGTGTAGTGCAGCTGATAAATCTGCATTATTTGATATCCTTATATATAAACGCGTAAACCGCCTAAAGCATTCCTTATTAATATTTCCATCTTCTTGTTCATAGAGAAAACAAATGCGGATAGTGTTTGTTAAACGAAGATATTTTGGATAAAGCTTCGTTCACGCTACAGTGTGTCACTGCAGGCATGCATCAATGTATGTATATATGTATGGTATTATGTATGTATGTATGTATGTATGTATGTATGTATGTATGTATGTATGTATGTATGTATGTAAACATTGCGACCATGCTTTCAGAACTCATGAATAGGAGAAATTATACAAGTGGTAAATAAACATCCTCATTCATAGTCGTTTTAGTCTTTAATAACATCTTCTATTTTCCTGGATACAGCATTCATTACCGTATCTTTGTGTCGCAGCACATAAATATGCTTTTATTTCTGCTCCTAATGTATGGGGGTGGAAGGGTGATGTTTGCTTTGAATTTTTTCTCTTTTTCTTGCATTTACAGAGCTAAACTGCGAAGATGCAGTTCTCGGGTCTTTTCTTCTTCTTCCTGGTCACTCTGGGTAAGTCGTGTTGGCTTGGAACGAATCTTTTGAGGTCCCTGAAGTGAGGCCTGTGCAAAGTTCTCGCTTCTTGTCTGTTTCTTCTACAGTACCATATGATTTCAGCAGTACTCTATCTTCAATTCATCCCTACAGAGCGTCAAAGCGCTCACCGTGTAGCTTCTAATGGCAATTTGTTTGCCACGTACACAAAGCTAGCCCCTGGCCACTGAAACATCATCGTCAAATTTGTGGTGCTATTTGCTTCCTTGTGTCTTGGTGGATTCGCACCCTTGAGACAAGTGAACGTACCACGTGCGCCTGCCCACGATATACCGAGCAAACAAAAACAAGAAAACTTGATGACCAACATCTTGTTGAAACCTACGAAGGAGCAAGTTTCTGAGGGAGTTCTGCTAGGATCACCACCTCGTCATCAGCCCAATATTCCGAAAGCATCGGACAAGTTTTCATGCGTGACAGAACTCGAAAGAGACTCTAAATTAATGAATTGTTTTGCTTCATCGCCACCTTCCTCATCATCATTACCAACACTTACTCTCTCCTGTCTTTTCCACCCTCTCAATACTATACCATACCACCCTAACGCTGAGTAGCAAGCCAGAAAATGGATTGAGGCCAACCTCGGCTTTTTTGCTACAATAAACATTTCTATCCTATCTCTCTCACCGTTGTGGCAGTTTCAACACGCCCATGAGGCTAAAAATGTTCACGTTTATTTAATACGAAACCCCGACATAGTATGAGTGACGCCGTAGTAGACGGCTCCGAAAATTTAGAACAGCTAGCATTTTAACCTGCGCCTAAACCTAAGTACTAGTTTAGGCTTCAAGCATTTCACCTCTCTCGAAAATGGAGCCGCCACAGCCTGTATTCCATCCCGAGAGCTCCGGCTGAGCAGCCAAGTGCCATCCACCACCGTGGCTGGTACGCGCGGAAGGACTAAGGTTGTATCGTCGAGCAAGAGGCCATATTGCATATGAACTTTTTTCAGATATGTTTGTCGGCAAACCATACCACCACACCTTCCAACATGAATAGTCACGAGTCACGACTTACCGCAATAGAGGAACTCTCCTTCAATACTTACCTTCTCTACAATTTTTTGTCATTCTTGTTTCTTAGTCAATTGCGTTTAATGCAGTGACCCTGCTGACCTGCGCCACTCAGGCAGAAGGATCTGCGCTCAACGCCATCCTAGCTTCTATCAAGTCCTTGTTGAAAGGGTTCTGTGATGGGCCCGCTGACGAAGAGGCTCAGACGAACAAGTGACCACAGCAGGCATTCCAAGGTGAATGGCACACCGCCGCTGCCAGCAGCCCACAAATGAGACTTCATGGTCGTTTATGCGGTTGCATTCGCTGCTAAAAACAACCTTATAATCATGTTACTCGAGACGCTAGCTCTTTTGGAAGTGCCTGGGAGATAACGCTAAGAAAAAAATATTCTAGAAAATAAAGAGAGATAAATGTGATTAACTGAGCATGAGTGGTCAATGTTGACACAATAATGTTTCGTAATTTGTTTAAAAATGTCCCTTGAAATAAACTCCTACAGGTGACCCTAACTCTTGACTTGCAAGTCTCGTAGGGGAATACGCCAGCGTTGTTGTGTCCTGATGTACTTCTTCAGAGAACTTTGGTTCGTGCGCTTATCAAGCGCATCTCAGAGGTGACGTAGAAATAAGCACGTGGTTGAGATATCTGCTCCACCAGGTGCCGCGATAATCTTTCAACGAAAGCAGTGAACCATCGTTCATGAATTATTCTAATAGCCAAGTCAATTGGCCAATTGGCCTTCTTTCTAAGTAGCGTTGCTAAGCGTAGTGCTCAATATATATATATATATATATATATATATATATATATATATATATATATGTGTGTGTGTGTGTGTGTGTGTGTGTGTGTGTGTGTGTGTGGTGTGTGGTGTGTGTGTGTGTGTGTGTGTGTGTGTGTGTGTGTGTGTGTGTGTGTGTGTGGTGTGTGTGTGTGTGTGTGTGTGTGTAGGCATGTTGGTTGAGTGGCCATAGCGTTGCAAGTAGTCAAGTAGATTCTCCGTGAGCATTCACAACGTGGTTTTTCGACGTTTCCGCCAGAGGCCTTCATCATCAGGTGAGGGTACAGTTTGTTGGTGCTCAGCTTTGTACAATCTTAAATCAGAGAGGAGAAAGAAAAAGAGGAAAAAAGAAAAAAAGAAGAAAACAAGAGAATATAACGTGGACTCTCCGGGCGCCCCTTTCACTCTTCCTTCCCCCTCCCTCTCTCTCTCCCTTTTCTCCTTTTCACCTTTAGGATGTCTGCTGTCTATGTAGCCTTCTTTCACCAAAGTCCTTTAATAAACGGCGCCGCCTGGCTCTGGCGGTTCGGTGTGGGAGAAAAAGAGATTTTTTAAGAAGTTTAAGCCTTAACTACTCGGCGCCTCGTCGACATCTCGTCGTTGAAAGGGGGCGCCGTATTGCCACAGAGGCTGGCAAGCTGGTTCAATGTCAATTCTTGGCTCTTCTGGATTACAGGGGCCTCCCGATTGTGCACAGGGTTGCTGTTGGGCATGTCATGCTTGGCACAATTGATTGGACCTTACTATCCAATCCATTGTTCAATAACAGCTTTTTAGAAGCGTATTTTATTTTCTCCTATATATATATATAATATATATATATATATATATATATATATATAAAGGGAAAGAAGTGTATACCTATGGGCTCGTTTTTCCATGTTTTAACACAATATTAAGGAGATATAACAGACAGTAATGCAAGAAATGTACAGGGGAAGTTATGAAACCAATAGAATGTAAATAAGAAGAAAGAAAAGTGATGAAAAAATAACCAACTACAAGTTGCTCAAAGTAAGTTATTTTTTCATCCGCTTTCTTTCTTCTTATTTACATTCATTTCTTCCATTACATTTCCATATATATATATATATATATATATATTTATATATAATATATATATATATAAGATATATGTGTGGTGTGTGTGTGGTGTGTGTGTGTGTGGTGTGTGTGTGTGTGTGTGTGTGTGTGTAAGATGTATACTTAAGGGCTCGTTTTTCAGTGTTTTTGACACAAATGATGAGGTCTAACATACAAGAGAGAGATAAAGATGCAAGGAAAGGCAGGGGGGTTAACCAGACGCACATCCGGTTTGCTACCCTGCACTGGGGTAGGGATAAAGGGGAGAAAAGAGGTTGCAGAAAGATGAGAAGGTACACACAATCACGAGCACACTCGGGGAGCACACAGTCTACAGGCGGTCGCTCAGGTTGTTGACTTGAGGTAAAGTAGCAGTGCTTTTGTTGCTTTCTGCGCAACTGAGGCAGATGCCCAAGGTCCTAGTATCTCTGCACACAAAATGGTACGGGGTCAAGTCGATTCAAAACCATCCGGAGCTGGCATCGCTGTGTGTCGTAGCAAGCGCAACTGCACAGGACGTGTTGTTCGATGGTCTCTTCAGCTCCCCAGTAGTCGCATGTAGGAGTGTCTGCCATACCAATGCGAAAGAAGTACACCTTTGTAAATGCAACACCCAACCAAAGCGGCATAACAGTGTCGCATCGGGAGCGGGAAAGTTGCGATGGTAGCTTTAGCTTGAGCGAAGGATCCAGTTCATAAAATTGACACCTTTGGAAGCTGGTAGACGACCAGAACGTGCGTGTGAGATCTCGAGCCAGCAGGTAAAGTTGTCTTGCTGCATCATTCCTTGATAGAGGAATCGGGGCTACACGGGTTTCTTCATGGGCTGAGCGGGCTGCATCATCGGCTAATTGATTTCCGGTAATACCAATATGTCCAGGCAGCCATTGATATAACATACAATAATGCCAAAGAAAGTATAGGGAAAGTTATTATACCGATTTTAATGTAAATGTGAAGAAAGAAAAAGTGGGTGAAAAGTTCTATACGAATGGGCACGTCGAAAGAAAAGCCTCCTGGAGATCTGTTGTTCAACCAGGTGTCGCAACAACCTCAGCTGCTCAGAGTCCTCAATTTCTCTACATTAAACGTTAAATGAGTTTA
>WOVY01003754.1:0-47519 GCA_013436015.1 Rhipicephalus annulatus | reverse complement strand
CTCGTTAAGTGTATGACCGACCCATTATACGACATAACTTTGGGCAACATCAAGGGCGCGGCATTGCCGAATACGTTACCTATGAATGAGTCAGCACCACCGCATGACCATGGCCATGTGAAAACAAGGCGTGCACCATGCACAGACTCTAGCAAAGGGAATGCTGGTCATGGTGAGCAGGATGTATCTGGCAATTTGCACGCAACCCACCAAGATCGCATGCGGAGGAAGCGTATGAGCCACCGCATGAAGCCATTGAAAGTGGCCCCTACCTGAAGAAGTCCTCGTGGGAAAAGCAGGAGAAACGAAGAAGCACACTTCTTTACCTGTGATGACTCTGCCTGCTTTACAAGTGGGAAGTGAGGCGTTAAAAAATATCAAGTGGATGACGAAACTTTGCGAAAGTGTTTCGAGGCGGTTGGCAGAAAATCATGTCGAACGATCGAGAAAAGGAAACGGTGTTTTCATTCGGGACGGAACCTTATTCCGCAAGCACAACTTGCCAGATGCAACTAATTGGAGCAACTTGTTGTACCACGACAGTTGCGTGAGGTGGTGCTGAAACTAGCCCACGAAGGCATCTTAGCCGGCATCAAGGTATCACGAAGACAGTAAGCAGCAGGGTCACTGGAGAGTTTCTGGCGGGTGTCCAATCCGACACAAAACGCTTCGTGAAATCTTGCGACATCTGTCAACGATGGTGCACGCCCACTGGTGGGACGCGCTCCCTTGGGCACCACGCCTATCATCGAGACACCGTTTACGAGAGTTGGCATTGATATTATCGGCCCATTGTCACCAACATCTGAAAAGGGCAATCGCTACATACTGACAATGATAGATTTTGCGACGCGATACCCCGACGCGGTAGCACTTCCTCCATTGAAGCGAGACAGGTTGCGGAAGGTCCCCGGAAATTTTCTCTCGCGTTGGCATACCTAAAGAGATCATCAGTGATCGCGGCACGTCTTTCATGTCAGCAGTTATGAAGGAATTCAGCCGACTTTTTCATTCAAACAACTGCCTACTACGCCATACCATCCGATGGCCAATGGTTTGATTGAACGTTTTAATGGGACATTAAAACGCATGATAGGGCGAATGTGTCAAGAGCGTCCGAAAACCTGGGACCGTTACATTGGTCCGTTACTGTTCGCCTACCAAGAGCTTCCCCAATGTAGCACTGGATTCTCTCCTTTTGAATTATGATATGGTAGATACGGCGAGGGCCAATGGCTGTTCTCAACGAGCTCTGGACGAACCCTCGCCTCGATGACGAGACCAAGACGACATACACGCATATGATGGAGCTGCGGCAACGTTTAGAACGCACCTGTGCGCTCGCACACGAAGAATTGATGAAGGCGCGAAGAAGCTGCAGAAAGGGTACTACGATAAGAAAGCGAGACAGCGCGAACTTGTCCCTGGTGACCAGTGCTGGTGTCGTTACCAGCCGATGCTAACAAGCTGGTGCTTTCCTGGAAGGGCCCCTTCCCTGTTATTGAGAAAAGCAGCGAACTGGATTACCTGGTAAACCTGGGCCACAAGGTTACGCTCTTTCACATCAACATGTTAAAGAAGTATGAGGAGCGCAAGCCACTAAGCCAACGAACGGTTGCAGGCGTTGCCACGACGTTGCCAAGTGACCCAGACGAGGTTCAGTCCGACGAAGTGCCCCTATCACACTAGAACAGACACAGGACTGGACGAATGTTACCATAGCATCGGAGCTCAACGCTGATGCACGACAGCAAGCCACAGCGGTTCTTAAAGAATTCAGAGCGTTTTCTCAGATGTACCTGGGAAGACTGACATTGTTCACTGTGAGTTGAAGCTTACATCATAGGCTCCCATTTAGGTCCGACAGTACCCGCTACCTTTTACTGTCAAAGGTGCCGTCGAGGAGGAAGTGAAGGACATGCTGCAGTTAGGTGTCATTGAAAGGTCAACGTCAGCCTATCACTCGCCCATAGTGGTCGTCAAGAAGAAACATGGCACCATGCGTTTGTGTATTGACTTCCGACAACTGAACAAGGTCATACTTCCGGATTGTGAGCCGATCCCTCGCACAGATACGATGTTTTGCTAAGCTTACGGGATGCAACTACTTCTCGCGCTTTGATTTTACTAAAGGATACTGGCAGGTACCTATAGCCAGTCAGTCGAAAGAGCTCACGGCTTTCTCATGTGAATCTGGCTTGTACCACTTCAACTTTATGCCCTTTGGCATCAAGACTGCGCCGGCAGTATTTAATCGGTTAATGCGAGTCGTCACCGAGGGGATTCGCAATGTGCTATATTACTTCGACACTGTGCTCGTCGCTACTGAAACTTGGAAGAACACTTGGTAACCCTAAAGAGATTGTTTGAGCGCGTCAGAGCGGCTCGTCTAACTATAAAACCAGCGAAATGTGCGGTCGGCTGTCCGACTACCACTTTTTAGGGCCACACTGTTGGGCAGGTATGCTGCAGACGAGTAAGAGCATTACTGATAAGATACAAGCAGCTGTGCCGCCAAGCACCAAGAAGGGAATTGAAAGCCTTCCTCGGCCTATCAGGTTATTACCGCGAATTTTTGCCCAATTACGCTGAGTTGACATTTCCGCTCACAGAACTTACAAAGAAAGACCACCCCAATCAAGTCGATTATTGGGTGAAGAAACATGAGAGAGCGTTTCGACAAGTGCAGAATCTATTGTCCACGCAGCCTGTGCTGAAGTCACCCGACAAATGGCTTATTTATGCAAAGAACCAATTTGTTTCTGCGCACGCATGCGTCTTCGCGGAGCTTAGGAGCAGTATTGCTCCAGGAACACCAAGGCCGTCTACACCCAGTTTCCTACGCGAGCCCGTAAATTATTACCCCGCGAAGCAGCCTACTCCACCATTGAAAGAGAAGGCCTTGTCGTAGTCTGGGCTGTTCGCAAATACCACATTTTTCTCCATGGCAAGCCGTTCACGTTGCAATGTGACCACCAGCCATTGACTATATTCAGTCAGCTAGGCACCTAAATAATCGAGTCCTGCGGTGGAGTCTCCTTCTTATGGAATATGACTTTCACGTGGAACACATTCGTGGTGTGAACAACGTTCGTGCCGAAACTATATGAAGTCGTGCGGCTTTTACCGAGCAGTGACTTGATTGGCCGTTGTACACAATTTTCTTTTATCATGTTTCATCGTAGTGCAATTGTGTTTTTTCTTTACATCTAATCTTGGTGACATTTAAACTGTGGTCGGAACCCCTTGTTATAATCGGGAACTGTGTGTTACGTGTGTACCAACGTATCGGGAAGTGGGGGGGGGGGTGTGGTAAGAGTGCTTCTCACAACCAAAATCGAAACTGGAAGTAAAAACGACAGCGGAAAATAACCGACAAAGACGAAAATGTGCACGGGGTCAGAAGAACGTGAGGAGCGTCAAGTGAGTTTCGGAACAGCGACGGGCAGAGGAAGAACGCGGCCAGCTAGCAAGAGCGCTAGGCGTTGGGCCTCAGGGGGACCGAACCAACGAGCGGGTGTCACCATCCCAACCGGGGACGAGTGTGGCATGTTCCTGAGGCAAGTGGCGGTTCCGGGCCGGGCCTGACATGCTGTTCCTGTGGCAGACGAGCGTGCGGGCCAGGGCAAGCGGCTGATCCTGTCCAGACTCGGGTCCGGCACAACAGGTCACCGAGATCGTGGCCACGGTGCCACGTCGGAGCCGGTCCGGCACAACCGCCAATTGAAGGTGCGACCTCGGTGTTGCGTCGGCCACAGCGTGGGGCCGCCTGGTCCAGCACGAGCAGCTGATGGTCTGCTCGTGAGCTCCCGTGCACTTGGCAACCTTCCCGTGGCGAGGTTGCGTCGTCGACGCCATCGTCTTCAGCGGGAGCGTGAGTGGCACCCGACGGAATTAGACTTCCGAGTAGTGAGGACGCGTAGTTTACTCGCGGGCGCGCAGACATAAGGACTGTAAGACTGAATTATGGAGCCAGTGTGTTGTACAGATAGCCACCATGTTGTGATCGTTTTGTGTGTGAAGTCAATAGATGTTTCTCTTGTCCTTGTCTTGGGTTTCTGCGTCTGAGGGCCCAAGAACCACCACAGTCAGCGATACCTTTCTTTCGCTTTCGCGCAGCTCAGCTACGCATGTTTCAGCGCAAATCTGAGACTTTCAAGTAGGCGCTGATCGCTCTGAATGAAGCCTTCAAGATTTGGGGGTTTCTTCATTGCCGACAGAAATGAGCATGGTGGAGAAAGATGGAACAGTGACCTGCACTTCTCACACATTTAGAGCATGAGTCAGGGGCATCATGTGGGGTGCTATTGCTTCTTCTAATGTTCTTGTGATTGACTCAATGATAAGGTCAATGACAGCAACATGCTGTGACCAAGGAAGTCTATTTCAAATATTACATTCCTAGAGCACTGTTGTAAGATTACAACGCTTGCAGAGTAAGGGCACTTATTCATGGTTGACTCCCGCTGTAGAGAGCACAGCAAACGTTCTGAGATGACCTGCAGTGGTTCGAATTTCTGGGCCTCTCCATGCGGTCCAGCCTTTCTGCAACTTTGCTGCGAACGTCCCACTGTTGATGGAATAGTCAGCCCCGGTGTCGACGAGAGCTGTGAGAGTGTGGCCATCGATGAGAACGTCGAGGTCACTAGTTCGTCACGTGGCGTGTGCGATTGGGTCGTGTCAATCGGCCCGGATGCGTAGACTTGTTTCGCCATCAATTTTGCATCGTCAGGTTGTCTTTGATACGTGAGGTTTGGTCACCAGGGCTCTGCCTCGTTCGCGTCGTGTTCGGAAAGTTTTATCATGGTGGCGTCGTCGGAAAATTTTTGGTAGTTCGTCGCACAGCACCCGCGCGTGACCGGTTTGCTGCCCTTCGTTTTCCTAATATGGGCTGACAGAACAGTTCCAGTAGGAGCTGCTGTACTGCTGTCATCACTGAGAGGACTGATAGTGTTGAAGTGATAGCAGACGCATGACAGCCGAGGTGCCTGTTTAGTGCTGGTGAAGTAGTCCGCAATCTGTCGTGGGCAGCTCGCCGTGCGGTGGTGGCAGAGCGTAGACGGCGAAGCCGCCTAGGCCTAATTAACGGTACTGGCAGTGGTGATATGAGTTACCTGCTTCTCCGTAGTGAGCATTTGTCAGAGGCAAGCCAAAGGTCTGTTTTTCTTGGCGTCCTGCGCTGTCCAACACGCGAACGGTATGACGGCGATGGTGGTGATGGTATCCGCGCGCGGAAGTGCTTGCACCTCTCGGCGTCTTGATGCGGCGGGGGAGCATTGCATCACGCCAAGGCATCGTAGCTCATTGCTTGCGGCTCAGGTTGCACTGGGTCAGGTGTACGGAGAAAACTGTGGGCTTTTCTGACATACGACGTCTGCAATCAATCCACTAAATTATGGCAGGGGTGGTCGCAATTCAGGGAGCTCTTCCGGTACGATGGCTCGAATAGTCTCGCTCAGGTCTTCAGTATGAACAACTGAACCTCCCCATAGATTGTCGCCGAATGTGGTGGTTGTGCTGCCTCGTACGCATTTCCAAGGCTTTTTGGGGTTGAAGCTCCTTAAAGCGGCACCCGTTCGTCTCTCGTAGTAGTAGTAGTAGTAGTAGTAGTAGTGTGTAACCAGTCTGAGATTTTGACCTTAAAAGTGGTGCCGGTGGGAGATTTCTTATGTGCGTTCTTGAACAATAAAAATAGCAGCGTGTGCTTTAACTAAAGTCGAATTCTCCTGTCTCTTGAGCACTATCTGACAAAAAAGGGTTGCTACGTTAGATTCGCTGGATGTAGCCTCCTTGGTTTTAGAAAGGTTCAGCGAGCGTTGGGCCGCAGGTGTCATGAATGCAGTAAACTAGTACATACTATGAACTCGAGGTGATTAAAGGTGGGAAGTAGACACGAAGCGCAAGCCGTAAGAAAGTATGCGTGTGCCTTGTCTCGTTCAGTCCTTGGAATATTTGATGGATGACGGTGCTTCTATGTGAGCAATATATGACGAAAAGATGTGACATGGAGTACTTGGAGTGTTGAATAGGTGGACGAACGGACACACAGACAGATGCATAGACGGATGCACGAATGGCTGCACGGGCGGAAGGACGCATAGAGGGACGCAGGAGCTGATACATCGACGAACGCAGGGATGGACGCACAGATGAACGTGCGGACGCACGAACAGACGTACGCACGGATGGGCGGATGGACGCATGAACGGCCACACAGACGCATATATAGACGGACGGAAGCAAGAATGATTGGTCGAACGGATTGCTTCGCCCCACTCTCCATCATTCACTCCGTGGATATGATGCTATTCTTCAATCGACGTGGCTCAGACTAATTCCGAGACCATCCAGAGAGAGTTACGTACTTGCCCGACAAGAAGTTTCTGCGCGAATCCTCGAATCAGGAAGTGAAGCTTCTTCTCCTCGGACAGGACGAGATTTGTATGATGAAACAGAAGTTCCATTTTCTCGGAGCACATTCCGACATTCTAATTTGTGAGCGATACACAGGTCACCCGTAAGGTTTCGGCTCATTTCTTTCGGATGACATTTGTGAAGGTAGAAATGCCACACGAAAAAGGTCCCAAGTTGAGAGTGTGACCTCTAGGTTTTCGAACAAGGTCCGAGCTGAATCTTCCAGGCCGAGATAAACGTGCTGCAGCTTGTCTACAACGTTCCAGTTGCTGAAAAGGGAGACTCAGTCGAACCTTCCAAACCAGCTTTACGAGTCTCCGAGTGGCAAAACACTGAAAGTTGGCAGCTTTTTTGGTTGCCGAAGCAAGATCAGTGCAGACGGCCCAGGGGCTGTCATTCTCGCTATGGTCAACGTCGAGGTCTTCGTTCGCGGTGTTGTCAAGTAGAGGCACAAAACTTGGCGCGAGTCCTTGCTGCCGGCGGCTAGCTCGCTGTTCAGCGTTGGCATCAATGTGTCTTGGCGGTGTGTGCTTGGTCACGATTGGAGGTTGGCGTTCGGCCATTGGCCAGGAAGCACCTGCACCGGATGTCCCGGGGTGATGACACTGACATACGTCGTCACTACTGGTCCAAATCCAACTGTTTATTTGACTGAACTTAGCCTCAGTGAACGGCAATTTAGATTACAAGAATACACACTGGCACTGATAGTGGCAAAGAGAGCGTTGGCTGTCGATGAACTGACAAGCAGTGAAGCGCGTCGGCATTTATGCACGTGTCATGTAATATTCTAGCGTTATCGCTAGCGGTCCCGTGGCTTTAGAACTTTGAACATTATTTCCAACACAAAACAGTTGGGTTGTTCCCCAGGCAAAAGAAAAAGCTGTTTAGAACAGCATGAGAGGACCCTGGACCGTACAGGCAGGTAGTGAGTGGATATTCGCAAAGAAAAACCAACAAACTATTTCATGGTACAATTGATAAATAAACAACAAATATACAAAAAATATTAAGATATAAAACACCGATACCACGAAATGGATGTTACACAAAAATGCACATGAAGGTTCAACACACCAATATAAAAAAAGGGGAAAATGTGAAATGTTCGCGAAGTTGGCGTAAACTTAACGAAGTGAACTACATGAGATTGATTGATTGATAAGTAGGGTTTAACGTTCCGAAACCACCATATGATTATGAGAGATGCTGTAGTGGAGGCCTCCAGAAATTTCGACCACCTGGGGTTTTTAACGTGCACCCAAATCTGATCAGACGGGCCTACAACATTTCCACCCCCATCGAAAATGCAGCCGCCGCAGCTAGGATTCAATCCCGCGACATGCGGGTCAGCAGCCGAGTACCTTAGTCACTAGACCACCGCGGCGGGCCAATCTACATCAGTCCTGAAGCTTCTCGAACAGGGCAGTGGTGGTTAGCGCTGAGAATTACGTGCAGTGTAAAAACTTGAAGAACGAACGTGATGAAACTTCTAAGGAAACTAAGATGCAAAATGGCCTAGTTACATTTTGTTCTTTAGAAATCTCTCATTTATGCGCCGCCTGCAGACATGGCGCGCACATGAAGGCTCCTAATGCTGCTCGACGATCCGCTCACTGCTTCGGGCATTGCTATTACTCATGTTGCTCATTAAAATATACTCAGGCTTAACACAACTGGAAATAACATTTTCATCTTGCTGAAGAGGGCAAATATTTTCATGAGGCACTTACCAGAGTGCATCCTGCCATTAGGTTGCCTATTAAGTATAGAAAGACAAGGCCTCGCCAATTTTCACTATACTTGTCTGTAAAGCTTGTATTGGTGAGGTGGAAACAACAGTGAATCGGAAATAATGCGATACCGAAGGTTTTCTGCTTTTCCTCTCCCATCATCCACGCTTATATAGCACTCACTTCTCCGTCGTCACCGACCACTACGCGCTCTGCTTGCTTACATCCTTAAGAGATACTACAGGTCGACTTGGTAGCTGGGCTCTCCGACTGCATTAATACACCTTTGCTGTGACATGCAAGTCTGGGCGCCTGCATCAGGTCGCCGATCGCCTTTCTTGCTATCCAGTTGGCGAGTCTTCCGCCGTACCTGACAACGACGCCTGCACGCGCTCTATTTCTCAACTGACCCACATTGTCGACGAGCGATGCCGTCATGCAACTTTACAGGCTATGGTCGAGCACGTCTACTCCTCTCCATCGAACCGATCTCATCACTCGTTTATGCGACAGATCGGTACATTATACCAGCATAACTTCCATGCAGACGGGCCCTCTCTGCTACTTGTTATACCCATAAACCTCCGCTCGGCTGTACTGCGCGAACTTCACAGCGTTCTTACTTCCGGTCACCTCGGCTTGTCCCGCACATACGACCTCCTATTGGCCAGGTCTCGCACACTCTGTCAGAAGATACGGCATGGCGCGTGAGGAATGTCAGCGCCGCAAAACTCCATAGACGCTTCCAACTGGGCGCCTTCAACCACTCGAATTCTTCTGACCCTTTCTTTCGCGTCGGCTTTGACTTACTCGGCCCTTTCCCCATCTCTCTTACTGGTAACAGGTGGATAGCTGTGGCCACAGACTAGCCACATGCTACGCCATCACACGCGCCCTTCCAACAAATTACGCCACAGACATCACCGATGTTCTTCTGCGCTAAGTGATCTCGCAACATGGTGCTCTACCACAACTGCTCAGCGACCGCGGCAACACATTTCTATCGAAAGTCATAAGAGACATACTACGCTAATGTGAAACGCGCCACTAGCTTTCTACATCGTATTATGCGCAAACCAATGGCCTCACGGAGCGTCTGAACTGAACCTTAACCGACATGCTTTCAAAGTACGTTTCTTCAGACCACTCTGACTGGGATATCGCGCTACCTTACGTGACATTTGCGTACAATTTTTCACGCCATGACACTGCTGGTTGCTCCCCATGTTTCCTGTTGTTCAGCCGTGAACCCTCATTTCCCCCCCGATAGTCATTTTGTTGCCGGCAGCTCCGACCACCGAATATGTCCTAGACGCCATTAGCCGGGCTTCCCACGCACGCAAAGCCACTCGTGCTCCCATTCTGACCTCCCAAGAAAACTAGCGGCGTTGGTATGATCAACGACAACGTGATGTGCACTTCTCACCTAGTTTGTTGGTTCAACTGTGGTCTCCAACCAGGCACGTTGGCTTGTCTAATAAACTGCTCTCTTGATACAAAGGGCCATACAAAGTGCTTCACGCGGTGACTCCCGTCACTTATGAAATCGCTCCTGCTGCCGCGTCGTCTTCATTCACCTTTCCGGTCAGCGACATCGTACACGTCACACGCTTGAAGCAGTACCACTCGCTCAATGGCGTTGACGTCTAGAGGCACCGAAACGGCGCCTTTGCTGACGGGGTTTCTGCTACATGTAGGCTGCCGCAATGCATATTGTCAATGCGCGTGTGCGCCCGACGAAAAAGATGGAGACCGCTTTTGGCTGCTCGAGCTCGCAGCCAGACTGGCCAGCGCTGCAACCACTCTTGCGAATATATTTTGTAATTATATTTGCAATATATTCACTCGTTACTCACGCAACAATATGAAGGCCTTCTAAAGCTTACTGTGATTTATGTAGGGGGAAGCTATAAATAAAGACGAAGACGTCAGGGAGGTCATAGAGGTGGATTTGATAACAAAGTTAGGGCAGTCATGTGTAAGCGTCGCTTCCAATATTTGTCATTTAATGAAATCTGATCATGTCCAATGATTTCTGCATTGCTGTTTTCTGGCGGCAAGAAGAAAGCGTTCGTATTTTCCTGAACTATGTGAGTTGAAAGTAGGCGCTTCAATTGCCATCAGCTCTCTTGGTGCTCATTTGCGCCTGCTCAATTCTTAAGCTGTTAAATATTAACCACTTTTGTAAAATGTTGCGCATTCACCGTGTTTTGTCTCTTTGCCTGCAAAGACCTGCTATAAGCCGCCCACCACTTATTCATGCTACATTGCCCTGCCCCTGTTGATACGGCCTGTCATAAATTATTGCATTACAATAGAGAGCCGGGTGATGATTATTATTCCGAGTCATCGCTTATCGCACCCTTAGCTTTGCGTAACGATGCTTAATAAAACCCTTATTTATTAAAGTAGCAGATGTTCATTACACATCTAAGACGCTGGTCTTCGTTCCACCACTGCATTTTTCTCTCATATAGGCGAAGTGCTTCTACAAGACTGCACCTTCTCTAGAACCAACCGACCAGATTGTAGCCCAGCACTGGAACAAATCAACCTACGTGTGCCAACTGGTTCACTTGTGGCGATTGTGGGCTTTGTCGGCAGCGGGAAATCCACGCTTCTGTCTGCGATCCTCGGAGACTTGCATTGCGTCAGAGGCACCGCTCGCATCAACGTGAGTGCCACACCAGGCTTTGTAGTAAATAAAATGAATAATTTGCATCATTTGTCAAGCTGTACCATGCTTGCAATAGTCAGAGCAATAAACTTACCTGTGGTGAAAGGTGTGCATATAATGAAGCACCATAGTTGCCCAGAAATTGTAATTTTATGTATAAACATTGTCAAGCAGAAGTTAGAACACTACTTTATTACATGCTAAAACCGTGGCCACCTGATCACAGGCACACATTTTAAAGTCCCCTCAAATCATTTTGACGAGAAGCCCCATGTGATGATGATCATGTGTAGGTAATGTAGGGCTTGATAAATGCCAAAGCAATGTCACGTAAAGCCTTACCTTGTTATAAGAGAACGCTGATGCCGTACCCACTAGCATTGGTATCAAGGGGCGGAGAAGGTGGTAGGGCTTTTTACAGCGAAAGCTGTTGTGATATCACAACTTGGCTCAAGCGCAGTTGTGCGCCGCCGCGGCCGGTGTCCCTAACCATATCACGTGAAATTAGAAAAAAAACGTAGCATTAATGACACAGTTGGGCTTGAACCCGGGTACGCTAGGTGCCAGCCCATTGCTACCACTGAGCTATGCCAGTGCTTGTGACTTGTTGGCAAACTTCCCTAAGGTAGGCTTGATGTCGAAATATTATTTGCGTTAATACGGCTTATAAAGAGCTTTAAAACAGCGAAAGAACAAGGAGTCATCGCACAATGACAATAGCGTGACGAGTGGGCCACCCAACGCTCCAACCCCTTACATAAGCTTGTTCTTGTTCCCCTACTAACGGTGGCACATACCTACTTCAGAGAATTCCTCATCGTCATCAGCCACTGCATGAATGGGCATACAATTACCTGCAAGTGTTTAGCGGATACCACGCTTCTCAGAAGAATGACGGCCTACCACTCCAAAAATTAATATTAATAGCTTAGTGAGTATCAAGTAAGTGTACTAGCAATAGTTACCGAATGAGTGTTATGAAAATGTTCTTAAAGGCCGCTCTTCTAGCTGTAGCCGTGATTGTGCAGCGCCTTCGGTGCAGGGCTAGAGTTTTTTTTTATGCTGAGGTACTGTTTGAGAAATGAGGTCGTCTTCGAATGCCTAAGCTCTGATTGACAGAATGAAAACCCGTCAATGTAAGCGCCAAAACTTGGTAACTTGCGCATAAGTGCAGCTATTGGTGCTCTTTTTCTATATTAGCAGCAAATATTGAATGAATCTGCGAAATTAGGATGCGAGTCCGAAGAAATTACGTCAAAATTATTTTTTTTTGTTTTTGAATGAGAGGTCACAAACCGCTGAGAACTTCTAGAGATCAGGACCAATGCCGGACTTACTAACAATGTGCAACGATACCTTTAATGCTTTGCTCCCGATTTGGAATTTTTCTCATACAGCTAAAGGTCACGCTTGGCAAATTACGTGAGAACATCGTCCAGGTGTTGAAGATGCTGTGAGAAGGTTGTCGAGAAATTAACAATACATTCTACATAGCGCAAGCACATACTTAAAACCACGCAGAACAGTGCCAATCATGCGTTCGAATGCTGTGGCAGCATTTTAGAGGCCCAATGAAGTCGTAAAGCTGATCCTGTGTTAAAAACTTTCTGTTGTCACCGCAGCGCACAGGTAGTGATGAAGAGCCAGTATCTTTAACGCACATGGGGACTTGAGGACGAATTGGCTTCCTATAGTGAATCCAAGGCATTGTGTATTACCATGAGTATGGAGAAGACGAAGACGACCAAGTGGAAAGGGAAGCTCGCGGAACGGGCACAAGAGCCTGCAGGGTGTAGGACAGAGCTCCAAGCGCGTAAAACGAGTGGTACTGCGAGAGGAATGCGCTATGGGTTGAGATTGCTTGCGGAGCAAGAGAAAAAGACGGTCGCATCGATAGCTAGGTTCTACCGAGGGGCGCAGTGTACGTTCCACTTCAGAGACCGCGACACTGGCACTCCATGGCATGGCCGTTGACCACGGCGAAAATCCGGCGTGGCTTCTCGGAGATGCTGCAGCATCTTTCGGCTGGTCCGGGCGCACCCACCACACAACGTTACTGAAATGAACGAATGAGTTCAATACTTAACTAATTCATAACCTAATACAACTAGTTCATGGAAATACTCGGCAGAACTCCATTCTTGATTTAGTGTTTGCTAGTAACAGTCTTGCTCATTTAGGTGTCACATACGAGATATTAGAAGGTATCCCTGATCATAATGCAGTCCACGTGCACATTAACTAACTGTCCCATTCCACATGAACGTCTCAGCTATACCACATATCATGATTTTTCTAAGGCTGATTATACGGCTATTGTTGACGCCCTGGCAGATAATCTTGATCATTTTGTGTCGCTCAGTACCAAGTGTCATGTTGACGTGCTTGTCAATTACTTTGAGTCGCTAATGAGGTCATGCATAACTTGCCACGTTCCACTGAAAAAAAAGATAAACAATAAACTTCCTTAGATTAACCGCGATATCTTGCACCTATCACGACGTGTTAGCAGGCAGCGTAAAATTAACCAATCTAATCCCAAGGCTCGCGTCTCCTTTGAAAAAGCTAAGGTGAACTTCGCACTAATACTAAAAAGGCTAAAGATTTTTATTTTTTAGTGCAACTTCCTCAACTACTAAAATCGAATCCTCGAAAGTTCTGGACGTCAGTATTGCCTAGTACGACTGGCAGTACCTGTTTTATGATTAACGATGGTATAACCAACGACCCTGATGTCGTTTCGAATGCTTTCAACTCATACTTCCAATCTGTTTTCATCCTCGATAACCATGCAGTTCCGGAGTTTAGGTATGTTGTTCAGAATAACAAACTAGAAAATATCGCAATTAGTTGTGATGGTGTCTTAAACCTTATCCTGAAACTTTATACTAAAAAATGTACTGGTTCCGATGGCATTTCTATATCTTTTCTCTCACGATACTCATTATGGATAGCAAAATACCTTCCCTTAATTTTTCAGAAATCCTTGAACTATGGTGTAGTACCACGGTCATGGAAATCTGCCAAAGTACTTCCCTTGCATAAATCAGGCGATAAACAACTTCTTTCTAATTACAGACCAATATCTCTTACACTTTATTCTTGCAAGATGTTAGAACACATCATTCACAAACATGTAATCGAATTCCTTGACTCTAATAATACCCTATCATCAGCTCAACATGGTTTTCGTCGCGGATATGGTACTGTAACACAATTAGTCGATTTCACGCATGACGTTGTTTAAAAATTAGACCTAGGTAACCAAATAGACGCCATTTTTATTGATTTCTACAAAGCTTTTGATTCCGTCATTCATTCTAAGCAATTGTTAAAACTAAACCTCATTTTCGATAACCCTCGCATTGTTTTTTGGATAGCTTGTTTTCTTCATTCGCGCTCACAATTCGTTTCTTCATCTCGACAGATTCATCTCTCATTGACGTCACATCCGGTGTTCCTCAGGGATCCGTTCTAGGCCCTTTATTATTTTTACATTCTTTATTGATTTACCTCATAGCATCTCATCTAAAATAGGACTCTACGCAGATGATCGCGTCCACTATGAAACTATCAACTCCATTGACGATCATTACCATCTCGCGCAATCACTCACGTCTTTTAGCAACTGGTGTGACACGTGGCAAATGAACGTTAACTGCACTAAAACAGTCGTAATGTCTTTTACCAATAGGCGCAACATCTTCTCTTCTGACTACTTTCTAGGTGGCACCCAGCTCAATAGAGTTTCACAGAACAAATATATAAGAGTAATTCTGACCGAACACCTTTCATGGACTAGCCACATTGATCATAGATGTTGTAAAGCGCTAAAAAACTAGGTTATTTGCGCCGCACTTTACCTAACGCCCCTCGAGATATTAAACTGCTTTTATATAAATCACTCATTCGCCCTGTTCTCGAATATGCATCCGTAGTTTGGTTCCCTTACAAACACTGTGAAATAAGGTTGCTAGATAACGTTTAGCGAAAATCTATCCGTTTCATTTTTCATAACTATCGCCGCAACTTCTCGCCGACCACAGCCCTTCAATCATTAAACATCCAATCAGAACTCTCGCGATACCAAAACGAAGCTTTTAAAATTTTTATACGGAATTATTAACTCCTCCTCCGGCCTTGGTCATGGTAGCCTCATCACATTACTGATGATAGTTGGACCCGCAGTTCCCACGCTTTGAATGTAATACCTTTCTTTGCTCGTACTAATACCTTTGAATACAGTTTTTTTCCGCGTGCAATAGAACTGTGGAATTCCCTGCTTGGTAGCATTCGCTCCTTACCGCTAACCGACTTCATAGTTGCTGTCGATGAGTATCTTACTGACGCGTAACTAACTTCACTTTTACTTTTGCTTTGTTACGAGTGTACTTGCTTCACAATTTGTATTATTTGTTTGTATTTTCTCTCTGTTGCCTAGTAATATATATCGTCCTATTCCTGCGATAGCCCTGAATAGGGCTGCAGACTTTATGAATAAAATAAAATAAAATAATCATTAATTCTTGAGAACAACAAGAAGGCAGCTAATTTATGTGTGCCTCTGGAGCCACGCGGCGCAGTAACTTGTGGAGGAGGGTGTCAGAAGGAATAATGAAATTAGTGGAAAGATAGAGAGAAAATGAGAGAGGTAAGTGACAGAAAAACAAGAAGATAGGAAATATGGAAGCCGGTCGAGGAAGTCCAGGGACGGGGCACCACACGGCGAGAGATGCACGGCGTTATGAGATCGCTGAGGGTGAACGAGTGAGCGGGAGCTACGCTGGCGTCATAGGTCGCACGCGGCACAACAGTCAGCTTGAAATCCTCCGAGCAACTCTAGAATAAACTCCATTTTAAAGCTGTGTATCTCCGCAGCAGAGATAGGTAATAGTGCACTTGAAGCTGTAAAAGACTATGTCTACTTAGGGCAGGTAATAACTGCAGAGCCTAACCACGAGAATGAAGTAACTAGAAGAATAAGAATGGGCTGGAGCACATTCGGCAAGCACTGTCAAATTATGACAGGTAGATTGCCACTATCCCTCAAGAGGAAGGTATATAACAGCTGTATCTTGCCAGTACTTAGCTACGGAGCAGAAACCTGGAGACTCACAAAGAGGGTTCAGCTTAAATTGAGAACGACGCAGCGAGCAATGGAAAGAAAAATGGTAGGTGTAACCTTAAGAGACAAGAAGAGAGCAGAGTGGATTAGGGGACAAACGGGGGTTAAGGATATCATAGTTGAAATAAAGAAGAGGAAATGGACATGGGCCGGGCATGTAGGACGTAGACAGGATAACCGCTGGTCATTAAGGGTAACTAACTGGATTCCCAGAGAAGGGAAGCGGGTTAGGGGGAGACAGAAGGTTAGGTGGGCAGATGAGATTAAGAAGTTTGCGTGTGTAAATTGGCTGCAGCAAGCACAGGACCGGGTTAACTGGCGGAACATGGGAGAGGCCTTTGTCCTGCAGTGGACGTAGTCAGGCTGATGATGATGATGATGATGAGGATGATCTCCACCAGCGGAGGAGATGGGCACAAGGCCACTTATTTCAGCTGTCTGCATTGTGTTTAACCTCAAAGTGCATTACGTTCTCAGTGATTGTGCCTTTTCAGCCTAGTTTTTATGGTGACCGCTATCATTTTATTTAGAGGCAACTTTCCTAGACAAAAGCGACCCAAAACGTTTGTAAAAGCCTGAGACAAATTCACTTATTGGAATACAAAAATGCTCTAGAAAAACAGTATTCACCTTTTCTACTAGTTACAAAAAAGGCATCCTCAAAAAATAGTGCTCATGCTCTACACCCTTCACCGAGCAAGTCTTCGTGAGGGCTATCAATTGAGAGCAAAGTCAAAATGTTTCAGCACCTTCACGTTCTTTTTCGTAATTTTACCTTTGAGAAAGCTCCTGATTAGGTTTCTTGCAAATTAAGCAAAACAAAGGATATTCTCACCCCTATGTAAAACACCACTACTCTAGCAATCCCGTTCTCATCATGAGCGGTATATTTGAAGAGGTGCAGTGGCAAACACTCCAACTTTTCAAGCACAATCCAAAACAGGTCACCAACTACGGGGTTTTCGCGAAATCCCTTTCCGAATTCGCTTTTAGTGTAGAAACAAAGCCGCGTGAGGAAGAACGTAAGCAGCCTTCACGAAAACGCCTCATCTAAGTGAAGGCACTTTCATGTGGTTTGGGCGTGGCTGACCCAGGGGTACTTGTGAGAGATGCTCCCTTTGCACTTTGTCACACACACACTCTTTCTTCGAACGTATTCACAGATGTAGCACTCTCACGGTGTGGTACTTCCTGGTGCACCACGCTGCACCGGGAAGAAGGGAATCCCTGCATGTGCAACTCACCATCAGCTGGTCTATATGAGATTCCGAAATGGCAACACAGCGATCGAGAAAACTATCTATCGCTGTATTAGAAGAAAGTATAGCAAAACCTGATTGTTAGTAAAAGGTGACCACTTATTTACTATTGATGGTTCATAAGGAAAATCTATAATAAAGCAAATCATGACTGCTCTAAAGGCCGCGCGACAGTTGACTATTGATCGAATGTCAATGTGCAGCTTTCTTTCGTCGGAATGCCTTGCGTATCTCTGTTACATTTCTGGTGGCTCTTCTAAACTGGGCACTGGGCATCCGAGGGGCGCGATATGCGTTTTAAAGGAATATATATATATATATATATATATATATATATATATATATATATATATATATATATATATATATATTAACAGTGAGCTGTGATAAGAGGATTTTATTTACAGGAGATGAACGATGGTCGTTTGTGGCAGCACACTGCGATCGTGTCAAGACTCTTCATCTTCTTCTCCTTCTCTTCTCTACCTTTTACTAGTCTGTTACATTCCCCCGCAAGCAGACGATGCCCGTAGGGCGAGTTATGATGCACAAGGAGGGTAGAAAGGTTTCGGGCGAGCAACGTGAGTGAGCTGCGTTCTGCTCGATCGTCGACCATTGGACGAAATACGAGCTATTACGGAAGTGAGCTGGCTGAGACGCTTCAAAACTACAAATGGGCCTGAATATCGTGACAGAAGCGTTTCATACAATCCACGCTTGCGTTTCGGTGTCCAAAGTAACACCAAGTCACTTTTTTCGAATAAAACCGGTTCGTGACGGTCGTCCTATCGTTCCTTCGAACGACGTTAAGAGGCCAGAGTCCGAAGACGAGCGATTCGACGGGCTTCTTCCGCGAGGCACAGGGTGTTCAATACAGAGTCGTCATTGTGTATTAGAAGGGCAAGCAAGTGTCTAGAGGGCTTAGTGGCAATCTGGCGTAAACCAGATAAAATGGGCTGAAGTTCGTTGTTTCAAGTTTTTCCGTGTTGTACGCGTACGTGATAAAAGTTAGCACTTCATCCCAGTTCATGTGATTGGAAGAAACTTACATGGCAAGCATGTTGGTCAGCCTTCTGTTTGTCCGTTAAACGATGCTATTCGACTGCAGATGATACGGAGTAGAATGGCGGAACTGTGTTGTGCGCTTGCGTAGTAATTCTTCAACAGCATCAGCAGTGAACTGGCGGCTACGGTCTCTGATAATAACACGTGGTGGGCCATGGCGAAGGATCACGGAGTGAAGCAAGAAGTCTGCCACGGATGCAGCGGTAGAAGTGGGAATAGCTGCGGTTTTGGCCTACCGCGTAAGATGATCTACGTAGACGATTATCCAACGCTTCTTATAGGTAGATAACGGAAATGGACCCATAATGTCAATTCCTACTTGTTCAAAAGGTGTGCTGGGTGGTGTTAACGGCTGAAGGGGACCTGGTGTAGCAGTGGCCGGGCGCTTGTGACGTTGGCACGTCTCGCAGCTAGCGACGTAACGCTTCGTCGTTTCGTACATCTTGGGCCAGTAAAAGCGTTCCTGCGCATGGTTCAGCATTCGTATGAAGCCGAAGTGACCAGACAGCGCATCGTCATGCATGGCACGTAGAACATCAGAGCGAAGGCTCTCGGGGAAAACTTGAAGAAAACGTGCTCCGGGCCTGGAGTAGTTAGTTTGATAGAGCAACTTGTCTCGGACCGTAAAGCGACTGCTGTGTTGGGAGGCACGTGCGGCGAGGAAAAGAGGATGCATGTGGAAATCGTTGCGTTGTTTCTCTCTGGAAATCAGCCGCGTTTGGGAACGTGCTTGTAACAGCAGCAAGGCAGTCGTCAAAATTCTCAGCATCGCAGTCGGTAGTCGCAAGAAGAATCCGGGAGAGGCAGTCTGCGTCAGCGTGACGACGGCCACTCATATACGGCACCTTAAAGTCGTATTCCTGAAGTCGCAGCGGTCAACGTGCGAGGCGGCCAGAGGGGTCACGCAAACCGACCAGCCAGCATTACGAATGGTGATCAGTAATTATCTTAAATGACCTCCCGTAAAGATAACGAAATTTCTGTACGGCGAAAACAGCTGCCAGACATTCCTGTTGCGTAACTGTGAGTTTGCGTTCAGATTTGCTCAGGCAACGGCTGCCATATGCCACGACATGCTCTGCGCCATTGTGACAATGTACAAGCACCACGCCTACACCGATATCACTAGCGTCCGTGTGTAGCTCAGTCGGGCAAGATGGATCGAAGTGACGCAAGAATAGTGCTGACGTTAGTACAAACTTAAGTTGTGAGAATGCGGCGACACACTCTGGTAACCAGTTGAAAGTTGCATCCTGTCACAAGATGTTTGTCAGTGGGTACACGATCTCCGCAAATCGTGGAACAAAACGACAAAAATATGAGCATAGGCCGACAAATAAGTGAAGTTCTCGTGTGGACTGTGGTGACTTAAAAGAGCTGACTGCTTCTATCTTGCGAGGATCAGGACTGACGCCATCCTTGTCGACCAAGTGCCCCAGCACGAGGGTTTGACGTTCGCCAAAGCGACATTTTTTTTAGAATTCAGAAAGAGCCCAGCTTCTTCGATGCAGTCGAGAACAAGACTGGGACGGTTGTTATGTTCCTCAAACGTACGGCCAAGGATTACAACATCATCAAGGTAGCACATGCATATCTCCCATTTTAGAACACGTAATACCGTGTTCATAAATCTTTCAAAGGTGGCTAGAGCATTACAAAGGCCAAAAGGCATGACATAAATTCAAATAAGCCATCCGGAGTTATGAAAGCAGTCTTTTCTTTGTCGCCGGGTTCCTATAGGTATTTGTCAATAACCTGACCGCAAATCAAGCGTTGAAAAATAGGAAGCGCCATGCAAGAAATCTTTGACGTCAGTAGTCCGCGGTAAGTGATATACATCTTTCTCTTCCCTGCGTTTAGACGCCTGTATTCTTCGCAGAATCTCCAGGAACCATCCTTTTTCCTGACAAGAATGACCGGGGCTGCCCACGGGCTGGACGACTCTTGCACGACACCTTTGTTCAGCATGTCCTTTACTTGTTCGGCAATAACTTTGCGCTCGGAGGAATGACACTCGGTAGGGGTTTTGGCGGATGGGGTGTGGAGAGTCGGTGTCTATTCTGTGACGAGCGCGGGACGAGGGTAACTGAAGTGGTGCATCTCTATGTTTGAAGTCGAAAGCAGCAACATGCCGGCAAAGGACCTGCACCAGCGCTTGCCGTTCCGTCGTACTGAGAGTCTTGCTGATCATGGCGAGAAATAGATCTTCATTATGGCGAATATCACAAGGAGAGGAAGAGGTGGGGAGGTCCGTGGCTAGTGCTGCTATTGAGTTTCATGATGCTTCATCAAAGAGAGCCAATTTCATCCCGCGAGGAAGCACAACCGGCATGGCAGAACAGTTCAGCGCCCACAATGTTGCTACTCATTTTGTCATGCACACAACAGTACAAGGCACAAGTATGTCCCTGTTAAAATAGTTCTTGCGTAGAGGCCCCACTACGAGGTCAACACAAGCATCATCAACCGCTGTGGAAGAGACTCGAACGGATGTCAGGCACCGAGATGGTGCTATCACTTCATAATCACACTAAGTGTGTTCCTGTCTTCGCCACGGTGGTCTTCTTCGGAAAGCGACGGTAGAAACAAATTGTTTAGTAATATTTCCCCCCTACGACAGTCAACGGAAGCACCGCGTTGCTCCAAAAAGTCGATACCAAAAATTACATCGTGTGAACAGCCCGATCGAACCAGAAACTCTGATACAAATACTTTTCCATCCAATGAAACAATAACAACACATACACTAAGAGGATTAAGCCACTCGCCGCCTACACCTTGAAAGGTGATTGTACCGTCCCATGAAAACATAACTTTGCAACCTAAGTGGTTTCTGAAGGTGAGGCTCATTACAGACACAGTCACCCGAGTGTCAACTAACGCCATCATCGGTATCCCATCAAGCAACACATTCACTTTGTTTTTGAGCATAACAATAGGCAGAGGTATATCTTGAAAAGACCGTCCGGCGACCTCACCTCAATTGGCCGTGGATGCTATAGTTTCCCGGCGGCGGAGAAGAAGAACGAAGCAGAGGAGACGGTGAGCGACGAGAACGGTTGGATGGTGGTGTCAAACTCCGCTCTGTGGCTGGCGAATCACTGCGTCTGGTCTCGCGCGAAAAACGGTCCCTTGGAAACAAGTCGGTTGTCCGCAGGTCATATGAAGCACCGGATCTTGATGGCGAAGACATGGCTGGTGTCCTTCGTGAGTGGCGGCGTTGTTGGCGGCAATACCGAGTCGATATGCCCAGTGAAACCACAGTTGTAGCACCCGGGAGGGTCACTGGTTTATACTATAATCGTTGGAACGAATGCCTGGCCTGCTGCTGTCGGCGAGGAAGTTCGTTACCACGTGAAAATGGGTTTCTGCCACTCTCTGGAATCTCTTGTATTCGTCGTAAGTTACAACTTGGTAGTAGGGTTGGTACTGTTCTTGCCGCAGCGGGACGTACTCCGGCTGAGAGTTCTGAGTATAAGAATGCGGCTATGCTCGTCGTGATCGTGCGTCAAAAGCAGGGCCTCTATCGTATAGACGTGGCTGATACTGTGGTGTGGCATCAGAATCCTCAAAGCCCTCCGCCACTCGGTGCGAGGAGAATGAAGCAATGTTTCACTCGAACTCTGAGGTCTGGTAGGGGGGATGAGTGCTTGGGTGGTGTGCCACTTGCGCGTACAGGCCGAGTTCTTCACGTACTGTTTGTTGAATTATTGACGCGAGATCAAGCGCCTGGTTGCTGTCTATACTCGTGATGGTCGTCACATTGGCTAGCCTGCCAAACTTCGGCGTGATGGTCCTCGTCTTTAGTTGCTCAAAAGTGCGGCAATGGCGAATGACATCGGCGACAGATGCCAAGGTGTCTTTCGCGATGATAAAACTGTAAACATCCTCGGCGATTCCTTTTAGAATGTGCCTGACTTTGTCTTCCTCAGGCATTCCGGAGTCAATGGTCCTACATAACTTTATGACTTCCTCAATGTAGGTGATGCAAGTTTCACCTGGCACTTGAGCACGTTGCATTAGCGTCTGTTCTGCTCTTTTCTTTTTGGTTGTTGGGTCGCCGAAACGCCCTTTGATTTGAGAAACTAATCTGTCCAACGTCGTTAGCGTTTCATCCCGATTCTCGTACCTCTATAATGCAGTATTCATAAGAAAGAACGCGATGTACAAAAGCTGAGAAGTGGCATCCCATTTGTTAGCGGCGCTCACCCGTTTGTAATGAATGAGCCAAGCCTCGACGTCTTCATCTGGTCTGCCAGCGAAGGGATGAGCATCTCTCAGTTGTGGAGCTGAACTGGTCAGCGCAGACATCGAGAGGGGTCGGTGTTCATGTGCGTTGTGGGACATGTCCAGCCAGGGTGGATTCGGTGGAAGTGCCAGCAAGTGCGACGGCTCCGTCGAAGAACTTGCGGTTCACCCTCCGTCTTCGGGTGTCGATTACCCAGCACCTCCACCACAACTGTAACAGCGAGCTGTGATAAGATGGTTTTATTTACAGGAGGTGAACGATGGTCGTTTGCGGCAGCACACTAAGATCGTGCAAAGACTCTTCGTCTTCTTCTGCTTCTTTTCTCTACGCTTTACTAGTCTGTTACATTATTATTATTAATATTATTATTATATACATAATTGCAATTGGTGCATATGGCAGAAGTGACGCCATTTAGTATTATGTATATTGTTTGGCAACAATAACAGCAGCAATGACAAAACTTAGAGGACACTTGAGCTTCGCATTCAAGAGTAGACTGGAATAGCATAACAGGGCCATGTGCGAATCACCTTCTCAATTAATAGCCTAGTTTCGGTCTCGGTGCATGCCTCAACCATGCCATGAGGGAACGAACGACTGTGCGTCCAACACTTGCCGATTCAAAGTATTGCAGAATGTCTACTGCAAGTAGAGCACTGCATGGGCCCGGGCCGGCCCGAAAGGCCGTGTAGGGTCGGGAAAAGCAGTGTTGAATCGTGCGCGGGACGGAGTCGGGCGCATGAGCTTCGAATTCGGGTCAGGCCTGAGTGAGGCCCGTATTAGGCCTTGGTTTTATATACAAGCTGTATGAAGAAATGGGACTAATATTTTTGAAAAACTACGAAATGAAGGCACCTGCATTCCACTTGCTGTGTTCCTTTTAATTTCGCAGAAGGCATTTTCAGGTGTGCACAATTAATGCTTACGGCAGGAATAAGAGAAGTATAAAACAATTAACTCCTCACAAAAATTTCAAAAATTCGCTTTTTATGGAGGATGAATGGTATATGCGCTGTTTGGTGCGTCGGTTTTGGGTTCGCAAGCTGAATTAGCGAAATTTCATCGCTCAGTAGTGATAACCATTTGCCGCTTTTCCGAAGTTTCGAGATGGCTACAGAGTACTCGTAGAAATAACTTTATATCACCTATAGTAAGAGCTTTTTTGTAGAAACTTTGATTCGCCCATTGAAGTCGACCAGCTATCTCATCTGGTTAGAAGGTAATTGTTTTAATATATTTTTATTGCCGTATTTATTGTCTTACACTTCAGAAAACGCATTCTGCCAAAGTATATCGAATACCGCAGGTAGAACGCAGATGCCTCCTTTTCGAAGTTTTCAAGTCGTATTGGACACATTTCGTCAAACACCTTGTATATCACTATGATGGCGTGTCTACGCTCTTTGGCTTTCTTGTTTTGTGGAGTTTAACATTCCAAAGCGGCTTAGGTTACGGAAGATGCGGTAGATGAGGGCTTTGGCTAATTTATACCACATGAGTGCATTAATACGCCCAGAAAGCGGTAAATACATGGCGTCAGGCATTTGGCTCCGTCGGTATGTTCCAAGCTTTTTTTTTTCGAGAAACATGCAGGTTATGTATTTTTTCACTATTATTTGTGAAAATATTGCAAATATTCCACCGTAAGGAAATATTTGCAACGTGGTACTGCTGCAATAGCAATGATACGCGGCTATTGTTATATTAGTGTATATATTATGCACGCGCTGTTAACTAGCATAAAAGTTTGAGAATGCAGATACACTCACATGCTCGCCAAGCCTTTCTCCGCCTGCGCACTTTGTAGACTCTTCAACGCGACTCGTGAGTGAATAACTCAGTACATGTTGTTGGTGCACTTTAACGGCAAGATGCGAAGTGACTCTTACGACAGGTGGGCTAATAGATAAAAATGTGGCTGTTTTTTTCTGCTAGAACAGTACCTGCATATATTTAGCACTTGGTAATTACCGAAAAGGTTAACACTTTAACAGGAATATTCATCATATAGAACAAGTGTTTACTTATTTTTATAGGCACCGTCATTTTGTATTTTGACAGTAATTCATAAGCGTCCCCTAATGTCGAAGCGCAACTGTTCTCACGGCGCTCAAAAACGTGCAAGCACTCCCACGGGGGAAGTAAGAGCTCTGTCTAAGGTAACTCATGTTTATGATTTCATTAGTTGCTGTACATCTGATTTGCTGCTCGACAATAGGATAATGGGGTGTATAGGCACGCTTGCACTGGCACCTTTTACCGGATAAATGTGTGACGGCTCCTGCGGCACCCGGAGTTCAGGAATTTTGCATGCCTTCGAACTTCTTCCCCCTATTCCCACCGTCTTTTGAATATTAACAGATAAGTATAAGACACTGCATAGCTGGAAACATGAGCCTCTACTCCTGTAAAAATTTAATATATCCAGTTGCACGCACTGACACCAAAGAAAGATAAATTTCCTTGCTGTCTGCAGTTGACCAACCTGCTTGCGTCACACGATTTCGCAAGCTGCACAGTTGGAAGGAAACTATGCGCCATCGTAAAAAAAATGTAAACTGAGTCAAATACGACGTGTGGTATACTCGCGATTGTTGATACGAATTTTTATCTTTGGTTAGGGTATTCTTTGTTCAACGATTGCTCATTGTGCCCGTATGCCAGTTGTAAATAAAGCTGATTTTATATATTGACAATTTCACACGAGGCGTGTGAAATTGTCAATATTAATAATATATTGTCAATATGTTTTGCTCCATGCAAAATTGGTTGAAATGAGACGACTTGGGTTGTGCCGAGCCCAAACCTTTCGCGCCTGAGCCAGGTACGAGCCGTATTTAAAAACACAGGGCCGCGCCGGAGCCTGAAGTTTTTAGGCCGGACTGGGCTCGAGCCGGAAAAATCAGCACGTGCAGTGCTCTAACTGCAAGTACAGTTGCGACGTCACCACTGCGCCGTAATTGTTTCTTTTGTCAATCAGCAAAGGGGCCTTTACGCATGCGTAAAGCAACACGCGAACATAAATGAGCGTCCTGTAGTTGCTGGGCCATTCTAACACTCACTCGTTGCGCACTTCACATGTTAAGATGCCTGACGTGATGCTTTACTTCTGCCACTTAGTATTGCTTGGATTGTCAAAATTCTTTCTACTACAAGAACAAAAAAGTGTCGACATAAGGCCTCGCTTTTTTGGCTTGACACAAAACAATGAGAACTTCTACTACATGAAATTGATGTTGTTGTTTTTTTTGTATCAGTTTCGACCTTTGAGGAGCCTCTCTGGTATAACACCTGATTACCACGCAGAGAGCCTGGAATTGATTCTTGCTCGTACAGAAGATATATTTTTTTTTGATTGGCAGGTTTCAATATTTTTGTTTTTTTTTGCTCACAGACATGATGGTGTCTTCTCGCTCACAACCGCAGGAAGCTGACAGCGCCACCAACACCAGAATTTCTGTGAAACGAGCTCGTTGAAGTTATCACGTTTAAATATTATACAGCGCCTAAACGTTATAAATATGCGTATAGGTGAAAAGGCAGTCGTTTATTATTCAACTTAATATTGAGAGCAAAGCGCAGACTGTAAGTGCAGACTGTGAGGCTCAAAGCGCAGACTGTAGGGTAGTTCTAACCTACAAGAGAAATTAACGCGGGAGAGTGAACAGACTGTCGAAACAATTTTTGACCGTGTTAGTACTTTTAGTTCAGGCGTTGTAAAGTGAATGATTTGCATGCCACCGTTTAGATTTTATTGAGGTATAAACGAAGTAGTGTTGAACGTGACTGACCTCCAAAGAACTCCGGCCTAATTCAAAAGTGACACAAAGATTTGCTCTCAAAAATAGAAAGCTCACTACCAAACGCAAAGTCTATGACCTTCAGGGTGAGAATGACGGCATCGTACGCTCTACCGTCATGTCTTGCTGGACAAGAAGTCTTGATCTCACGTGATAAGTGGGAGATCACACCCGGTACCGATTCGCGTTAGTTCCCAATGATTCCACCACACACATTGACGCCGGAAAAGTTTATAACCAAAGCGCCGATCTCCCGCCTTCCTAAACGCAGGGCGCCCCTTGAATGCTCAGTGCCCAGTTTGAAAGAGCACCCAAATATAGAACAGCAACACCAAAGGCCCACGAGGAGCAACGCTTTCGATACTTACATTCGATCAATTGGCATTTTCCTCACTGCCCTAAAAGCAGAGCACATTTTTCATTCATTATACAATTCGCTTATTATCCAACACAAACGTATGTAAGTAGTGCTGATTAGCCAGTGATCAGGTTTTGTTACATTTCCTTCGTATTACAGCAGTGGATACTTTTGTCAATCGCAGTGTTCTCATTTCTGAACCTAAATCAAGTAACGGTGGCACATGTCAGTGTCACTTCTCGGTGCAGCGAAGTGCACCATCAAGTAGCCCACCATAAGTTTAGTGCAATTGTGGGTACCTTCATAGAAAAATGAATAGGTAACAACGTGCAAAGAGGGCGTCTAGCATCTAGCACAAGTACCCTTGGAGCAGGCGCACCCAAACCAAACGGCAGTGCACTCATTCAGATAAGGTGTTTTCAAGAAGGCTACTGAGATCATCCCTTCCACGGTCATCTTTCTACATTAAAAGCAATTGAGAAAACTGTCGAGAGGAATTTCATGAAACCCCCTGATTGATGACCTCGTTGAGATTGTGCACGCTTGATGAGTTGGAGTGGCTGCCACTGCATCTTTTGAGTTATACCACTCATCATGAGAACGTTTATTAGTTTTTTTTGCGACAAAACAAATCACGATCTTTTTGAAAAGGTGGAAAATGCAAGAAAGGTGGTGAAGTTGCTGTAACACTTCGCACTCTCCACTATATTGGTTGCCGTAGCGAAGACTTGTTGAATGAACAGTGTGATGCACGAGTACTGTTTGATTAAAGAAAGTCTTACTTTTTGTAAATAGTAGAAAAGATGAGTACTGTTTTTTATGTAGCATCTTTGTATTTCAGTAGGTCAACTTGTTTGAGGCTTTTGCAGACATTTTGGGCCGTTTTTTTGTCTAAGCAAGATGACATTGGTAAAAATGCTTGTGGTCGTCAATAAATGTTTATGCAAAAAAGGTTCATTCACGTAGACGTTTTCGTACTTGGAGGTTAAACCGAATGCAGACAGCGCAAATAGAGACAGGACATATATTCTAAGCGAACTTGCAATGAGCTACACATCCAGGCTATTCTATACAGGAGACCTTGTCTAGTCCACAAATGCGACGCGAGAATGCCATATTCAGGTATACTGGACATCATCGACTAGCGCCATCTGTAGGGTTCGCTGCTGAATGACAGCGTTGCTCAACAGGAGACGACCTTGAAACATTTATTACAGCCGAATGCTTGAGTATATGCTAAAACTACTCCGTAAATATAGTCTGGGCGTCATGCTCTCATATTCAGAGGAAGGTTTCTTTAATCCCAAGCAATTTCTGGTATCGAGAGCGACTTCTGCACGCTTTGAGAGACTCCATTAAAGGAAACTTCCAAAAGTTTTATAAAAAACAATTATTCTTCATCTCATTAAATGACTGAAGTTACCAGATCTTCACAGCGCTGTCTTCGTACCTGTGAACTTCGGTTGATATCGGCAAAGTTCCTGAGGTTTGACGGGCACTTTTGTAAAAAAACATGTTTTGCAGTAAAACGTTTTACAGAGGCACACGCACTTCGCTGTGCTTTCGGTTACTCAAAAACGTGAAAAGTGCGTAGCTCTTTTATGTAAGGTTGTTTGTCTTGCTCAACCTGCGCAGCATATTTATACTGTGTAGTTATTCTGCTCATGATTAGAAATAACACATTTCCGCCAAATTCTTGCAAACGATCAAAGATAAGAATAGCTTTTCTTCATTCAAAGTATAAGAAGTAACAATCGACAAGATACAATGATATACATATTAATGTTTGTCTCTTAGACATAAGTGATCAATGGTATTTTTAATGTAAGGAATATTTTAAAAGATATGTTGGAAAACTATCAGCATAGTAGGACATAGTAAAGTTATATTCATGGGTAGCATTGCCATGCATCCAATTATTACTTGGTTATTGTCGCATGTAAGTAAGCAGCGGTAGAATTCGTTCAATGGCTCGGAATAAAATTGAGTGAAATAACAAGGAAAGACAGACTGTGTAATTAATCATGTTTTCACGTTCTCTGCCCTGCAAGTGCGATATGGTTTAGCAGATCCCTCTTACACATGGGCATTCATACGCGAAGCAGAGCGGTCGTTGCATTATTGTGCGTTTAAAAGAAAACAGCAATTCGCTCAGGAAACGGAACGCCTTGAATATGGCATCGCACTGCAGCACATGTGGCTGTTCATGTGTCTTTACCGATACAAAGGTTTTTTCCAAGCACAGATCCCAGATAACTGGGGAACTAACAGAAGCTTTTTCATGTCAAACAAATGTATGAAGCGTGCATCAGTTAGCCATCGATATATCACACAGAGAAGGAGTTCGCATTTTTTCTCAGCACGTGCGCCGTCAAGTGATCTTTTATGTAACTTTTTACATTAGATTTTGACACTTCTGTGCAATCTTAACACGTTTTTTTTTTCATGTATCTTTCACGTTGTTGTGTTCTTCAAATATATATTTTAGTTGCGACTCAGCGCCCGTTCATATTTCTATTGTTTCCGTGTTCGTCGTTTTCGTGCTGCATTCGAACATTCACCCGAACCAGGAAGCCCATGTTTCAATACTATTGCATTTTAATTTGAAGTTTATTTGCATGCAGCTTAAAGCGCAACGATCACAAACTCTAAAAATTATCCCTGGGTTCGTTAGTTGGTACTGACTAAAGCTTCCGGGTTTAAATGCACATATATATTACTTTGTAGCAACGAGAGAAGAGAGACGTGAGATGACGTCGAAGGCGGCCGATGGGGCCGTGTCGATCTCGCCACTTTATTCCAGGCCTGAAGCGGAGCCACGTCGGCTACCAGCGTCCGCCACGCCAGGCGTGTCAGCTCGTTCTAATTCTCGCGCAGCTCGAGCTAGCATCAGCTGCGCGAGAGGCGCGGCGCGGTGATTGAGAAATGATGATGGTGATGGTGGCACTACAGGGCTCCCCCCCTAGCGCGTTGCGCGATTTGAAGGCATATGAAAAAAAGAAAGAGAGTGACAAATGCTATATACATGAACGGCAATCCATAAAGTGTTCATTTGGCAAGTCCAGGTTGTCAACGTTTATGGGCCATCAGTAGGCAGTGTGTCTCCGGTGGGCAACTCTTGGAGAAGCGCAAGGGACGAAGAAGGAAGTGCCGGGTCGCTGTGTTCATAGACACGTCCATCCCACAATTACGCGGCGGGACCATTGGAATGCGCACCCGCCGTTTCGAGTAGACGCGGCTGACAAACGTGCCCACAGCTGGAACTGTGGGCAAGCGCTGAAGAGCTCGCGCCGGCAATGTGGGCGAAATAGTGTGAAGGATCGGAACGCACCCTTGATGACCGAGCACTGAAGTTTCACAGCCACAGCGGGGTCTCGGACAGCGCACAGGGTGCCGAGCATGCTGTCGACAAGGAGCAGCGTCGCGGTCGTGCTGGTGCGGACGTCTCTGTCGATGAAACACCGGCCTCCGCGTAGCACTGCGACCGGCATGCCAGGGCGTGTGGCCGAGTCGACGGATGCGGAAACGCCGTGCATTGCGGCTAGTCATGTGCACGGCAAGTGGTTGGACCTTGCGTCGGGAAAACCTCGTAGGTGTTTGCGCCGTCTTGAAGGCCAAGGCTGCAACACCGGACGTGATGATTTCGTTGGCAGACTATCAAGGGCGGCAGATATGCAGTTGGAGCCGCACGTCGTCGCTGTTGTTACCAACGAGCCTGTGTGGCGGACTGCATCCGGCGTCAAATGCTCTGGGGAATATTTGTGAAGCCCAGAAGACGTGAGCTTTAATGGAGGATCGGGTGGCACACCTGAAAGACCATCGGTTCTCCGCGCATGAGGTTTGGTGTGCAGGTCTGCATGATCGATGACAACCTCTACAGCATGTGTGGTATATGTAGTCTGCAGTGCCATAGGCGCGCCAGGTACGTCGTCCTCAGCTGCGTCAGTCATAGTCGCAGCCTCTCGGAAGTCTGGCTGTGGTTGACGGCTTATGACTAACTTCGGCTGCGGGAGACTGCGGGGCTGAAGATGGTCGCTGCTGGCAGGATGCAGAGAGCGTCGAGGTGGGCGTGGAGGCGCCTTCGGACATCGTCGACGCCGAAGTCTCCGCGACCAAGGGGCGAATAGTGAGCGTGAGGATATCCGTAGTCTTGGCAGACTCCGGGGCATGCGGCGATGAAGCCGTCGTGGAGTCTGACATGTCTGAGAAATCGTGGTCTGTGTGGGCCGGAGAAGACATGCGGGTGGCGAGAGTGCCTGAGGGACAATCGGCCGAGGACTTCGAAAAAATGCACCTCGTGGCGACCCGGTCGTTGGCTACAGGAACGTATTGAAGAAGCTCGTCAGATTTCGTGGCTGACTGGTCGCGTGCAGCACGAATGTTCTGAACCTCGTCGGATGGGCATTTGTACGCGGGACTCGCGTTGATAGTGGCCGGACGAGATGTTGTAGGAGACGTAGTTGGGGAAGTTAGGTCCCGGTCAGTGAAGACTTTCGGGCTGGAGGGTACCGCACGCTGCGACGCAGACGAAACCTGTAATTCGCGGGTGAACGGCAGCGGGTGGTAGGTGAGGCCATATCTGGCAAGCACCGCCGAGCAGAGGTCATCGTAAGGCTGCTGGCTGGAGGTTGAAGTGCCAGAGAGATGACGCAACTCTACCGGAAGGGCGTCTTGAAGAATGACGTGCATCAGCGGCTGGTCCGTGACGCCATTCAACGCCAGAACGGCATCGAGCTGCATGAACCATACCTTGGGGTAGGTCGATTGGAACGGCGGCACTGGCGGGCAGAGTTGCGGGAACATGGCAGCGGGCCGCTCGGCTAAGGGCGTGTTCTCCGGGTCACCAATGTAGCGACGAGAGAAGAGAGACGTCAGATGACGTCGAAGGCGGCCGATGGGGCCGTGTCGATCTCGCCACTTTATTCCAGGCCTGAAGCGGAGCCACGTCGGCTACCAGCGTCCGCCACGCCAGGCGTGTCAGCTCGTTCTAATTCTCGCGCAGCTCGAGCTAGCATCAGCTGCGCGAGAGGCGCGGTGCGGTGATTGAGAAATGATGATGGTGATGGTGGCACTACAACTTAAAATAGATGGCGTGATCACTGCCACTGTAGCTCAGTTGGTAGAGCACCGGAGGCGTAGTTTGGAGGTCAACATGGTTCGGTCGTTGCCCTCGGCAAGTTATGTTTTCGTGCTATTTTTTTTCCAGATATATACATTAAAATTACCATACTAACATTGCCTATGCTTTCCTTACATCACTGCTCATTTGTGGGGTTTAAAGTCTCAAAACCTTCATATGATTATGACAAACGCCGTAGTGGAGGGCTCCGGAAATTTCGACCACCTGGTGTTCTTTAAACGTGCACCCAAACCTGAGCACTCGGGCCTACAACACTGATATCATTGCGTGTTTGCCCTCAGTCATACTGATGTTATTTAAAGCGCTTGTTTCCATTGCGAAAAAAGACAGCCTAGATGTTGCCTTGCTAAGGTAAATCATGTAAAAATATATCTTGTTCATTTGTGTTGTTTTAACAGGACAACACGTGTATCGGGCGCATCAGGTCAGGCACGTGATGTGAATAAAAGCTGCTAATTCAAGTTGAAATTTTTTAACACTGGAGTACACCAATTGACGGGCGCACATTTCGCACGCCATAAACAAAGTAAAAATTTTAGGCGCACCTGAGCTTCGCCTTCACGAGGAGAACGCGTTAGCGCAATTGAGCTTCGTTCGCTTCGCCTTCTCAGTCGCTAGATTCGCTTAATTTCTCGGCAGACACATACACCCTGTCGCAAGGTTAACACAGCTGTGCACGTACATGTACTGCTTGAAACTATCCGACAATGCATTTTGTAAGAATACCATGCAAAAGGCTTTCTAGGGCATAATTATTTTCTCTGGGATCTTAAGGTTACACGCGTAAATGGGTAGCAGCCCACTTTGTTGATTTTGTTGCTGATAGTGACGAATACTTATTCTTGTGCACTTGGGAATCGGTAAACCTTCAAAGGAAGTACTCATCGTGCAATTCGAATGTACGACAATGGTGCGTTTCTACACGTGGGGTTTAACGTCCCAAAACCACCATACAATTATGAGCCGTCGTAGTGGAGGGCTCCGGAAATTTTAAGTAGAGGGCTCCGGTTCTTTAATGCGATTCTGCACTTTTGCGACGCAGTTTCATCATTTATAAGGGTATAGCGCACCCAGACAAGGACACAAAAAAAGAGAGAGGCACACACACAGCGCTAACCTGCAACTAATGCTTTATTTGCCATAAAACCTGTAACATGTCATGTTAGGATATAGCACGCCTCATGCAAGCGTCATCATTGATTGCGGCAATCTGCACTCGCCAACGTCAAAAAGAAAATTATGAATGCTCATTTTCTTTAGCTGACAAAGCTATGGAATCAACATTCACACATTTTTCTTTCATTTTGTTCATTTCAATTGCTCCAACAATTTCGCGCGTAGTTCTGTCACGCGCCCTAAAAAGAATACGGGTGTTTTGAAACACAAGGACACAGCCACATTTCTTACATTGAAGGGTCAAATGACCAGATACAGCTTTTTCTACGTTGTAATTGTGTTTCCTAAGTCTTTCGTTCACACACCTTCCAGATTGGCTAATGCACACGCAATGACAAGTCCAAGAAGTGCCATAGACGACGCCATGACAACAATTCAGAAATTTTTCCAGGTGCTTGATTTCCCCCAGCTGTCTGCATAAGCCTTTTTGCCCGTTCCTTGCAACCGTTCGAGAGCAGAAAGCACTGCATCCGCACCAGCTTTTCTCGCTATTCTTCGCAAGTTTTGCGAAATGGCATGCATAAAGGGCACTACAGCAACCTCAGCTGCCTTAGTGGCGGCTGCCTGGTCTCTGACGTTTTCCCTTCCTTTCCTGCTTATATTTTTGGTGATGGTGGTTAACAAGCACGTGGGGATACCTATAAAAATTAGTGAACACAATATCACATGTGTGATGGGTGCTCCTCTTACTATAAAACATTATATAGATTTTTTATACCAAACATTGTAGAGCACGTGTTTTCAGTGCGAGCTCTAAGATTAGTATTCCGTTGCAGCGAAATATTCTTGTTGTTTATTTATTTATATGTATGTCCAATTCTGACCCCTGCGAGGTGCTTATTTTCGCTAATACTCAGTCACCAATAAATGCATGCGCTGTTCCAAAATGTGTGGCTGGTGTAAAATATCTATTGGAACATTCCTCGTTCACATTAGTGACGCCTTTGCTAAGACAACTACACACTGTTTGTGGATCATATATTAATAATAATAATAATAATATTAATAATAATAATAATAATATTATAAAATGCGATACGACGCGTTCCAGGTGAAGATGTCGTCAGATGGTAGCGTAAGGCAGCGAGAAGTAACGCACAAGAATGCACCCGAACAAAGGATTTATGAGCGACCCATTGGACTCTCTCCTTTAGCCACAATGCCACTGCCCCTTGCGGTCCAGTACAGTTTTTTTCTCCCGGGAAAAAGGAAGCCGTCGCGGCTAATAATGGGTAGCAGAGCACAGGCGGATCTTTGACATGCACAATCTCCCGCTGCCGGTGACGATTGTCAGAAGGTGGTTCTAGGGTTCAATAATATAATTCACGGCAGACGTTTATTTACCACACGGTACAGAATCTGGTACTTTGACGGGGGTTCTAGTGACAATCCAGAGCTGGCAGGCAACCAAAGCCATACTAGCCAAGCAGGATTATAGGATGAAGAGGTGATCAGGATCCCGGCGCTGCTTCTGACGTTGCTGGTCCACAAATGTCAACACGTGGGCGAGCTTGCGGCACGCTTCTGCGTGAGCAGCAGCTTCAGACAGCGTTATAGATTACGTGGCATCAGCGCTATACAGAAGAATAGTGTCCATGGTGGAGGATGGCTCACATTCATAAAGTAGAGAAAAGGAGGAAAATCTAGTCATGGCGTGCGTGGCAGTGTTATAGGCATGTGTGACAAGTGCGAGTACATGGTCCCAATCGTTGTGGTCAGACGCGACATACATGGTCAACATGTCGGCAAAAGTTCGATTAAAACGTTTTGTCATCCCCTCAGTCTGCGGGTGATATGCAATTGTGGTGCGGTGAATGATACAACATTTTTCGAGGAGAGCTTCAATGATGTCGAAGAGAAACACTTGGCCTCGGTCTATAAATAATTCTCTTGTGGCGCCAAGGATAAAACAGGAAATATCGGCTGTAGTAGAGCTAGGTAAAGGCGAAGTTTCTGCATAACGTGTCTGATGGTCGATGGCCACGATCAGCCATCGGTTGCCGTGACGTTAGCACGCGATGAAAAAGCGTACGTAGTGACGGACAAAGCGGTACAAGCCGCGCCAGCAAATGCGTGGGCGTATGAAAGTGCTATGTACATCTTCATGCGCTCATTTTGGGTCATTGTGAAACGCAGCACAGATGTCAGGGCGGAGATGTCGAAGAACGATGAGCAACCATTTTGGGCTGTCCTTAAGGTAATTGCGGCGATATAAAAGTCCATCGTGAACGGAGAAGTAGTGTGCTTGGCGACGTAATGCCCGATTGGCAGGAGGCGTCAATGGCTGTTGCAGAAAATCGAACATAGAAACAATCCATGATTCCTTCTGCTTGAAAACCATGTTGGTAGCAGAGAAGGCGGGCTCGGTTAGCGGTGTAATTGGGGCATTGGTCTCGCCGTGTAATGGGGAGCGTGACAAGGCGTCCGCGTCGGAGTGTTTTCTGCTGGAGCGGTAGAGCATGCGAATGTTGTATTTCTGTAGCCGAAGTGCCCATCAAGTGAGACGACCTGAAGGCTCTTTCAAGGAAGAAAACCAGCACAGGGAATGGTTGTCCGCTGTTACGTCGAATGGGCGGCCATAGAAGTATGGTCGGAATTTAGTTATGGCCCAAATTATTGCAAGACATTCCTTTTCTGTGACAGAATAGTTATTTTCAGTCTTCGTCAGAGCGCGATAGGCGAAAGCGTTGACCTACTCATCGAAGCCAGCCTTTCGTTAAGCAAGAACGGTGCCAAGGCCCACACCACTGGCGTCTGTGTGTATTTGCGTCAGTGCAGTTGGGTGGAAAATGCCGCCGGATCAGAGAAGAGGTGAGAAGACGACGTGGTGTTTTGAACGCGGCATCGCAATCTTGTGACCAGGTCGAAAGGTTATGATCAGCAAGAAGGAGCTGTGTTAAAGGGGCATTGATGGTGGCGAGGCTGCGTATAAAGCGTCGAAAGTATGACCATAATCCGACAAAGCTGCGAAGTTATTTGAGGGTTTCAGATTGTGGAAAATATGCTAGAGCTTCTAGGTTTGGCGGATCAGGGAGTATCCCTTCTTTTGTCACGACATGTCCTAGTATGACCTGCTGCCGAGCAGCAAAGGGACATTTCTTCAAGTTGAGCTGGAGGCCGGCGTTGGTGATGCATGTGAGGACGCGTTCGAGTCGAAGTAGGTGGAAATAAAAGTCCGGCGAAAGTATGACAATATCGTCCAAGTGACAATGGGAGATTTGCCACTTTATCATCCTTTCAAATGTGGCAGGCGCATTGCATAGGCTGAAGGGGTGACGGTGAACTCATTCAGACCATCTGTGGTAACGAAGGCAGTCTTGTTTCAGCTACAGGTACCTGCCAGTAGCCTCATCGTAAATTGAGAAACGAGAAAAGTTCTGCGCCTTGGAGGCAGCCTAGTGCGTTGTCATTATGAGGAAGCGGGTAAACATCCTTACGGGTTATGTTGTTCACACGACGGTAGTCCACACAAAAGCAAAGGGTGCCCTCTTTCTTTTTACCAACACTACAGGAGAGGCCCAGGACTGTACCAAGGTTGTATACATCAACGTTTCAGCATTTATCCTACGTGCTTGTCGATGACTCGGCGCTTCATTGCGGACACACGATATGGCCATTTACGCAGTGGAGCGTGATCTCCGGTGTCAATATGGTGAACGACAGTGGAAATGCGGCTTAAGCGAGCTTGTGGAAGGTCGAATTACGTACGAAAGTGGTAGAGGAGCACCACCAGCAAAGTGTACTGGTTGGATGTGAGGTTGGGGTCAATGCATTGAGGAAACGGTAGGTCAAGTGACGACGGCGCTGGAAGAACATTGACGTTCACAGCGTCAACCTGTTGGAGAGTGGAGTCATCAGGAACATGATAGAAAAAACTTGGATCAAGTCGTCAGCATGTCCAATGCACTCATCGGGGTGCAGGTTGACTGGGCAGAGAAACGTGTTGGGGACATGAAGTGCACTAACACCCTGTCGAATAGTACAGAGGGCAAAAGGAAGTAACCACTGGTGACGGCGAGTAGCAAGCTTGGACGGCGTGAAAGAAACGGTAATGTCGGAAAACTCAGTGCAGGAAACGGGCACAAAAGCGGATGATAAAGGAGGAATAGTAGTGTCTATGACCATTATTACTCGACAAGATGCGGCTGAGAAATATTACGCAACGTTGCTAATGAATGAAGACAGCGAAAGTTTTTTGAGGGCGCAGTCGATAACGGCACGATGGGACGACAGGAAGTCCCACTCCAATATGATGGCATGAGGGCAGCGAGGCAGAATGATCTCTTATCTTATAGAAATATATCTTATATATCTTATAGAAATATCTCTTATATACTTTCCATTTTGCAACACAATCTCATTCCAATACGTTTTTTCGTCATTTTTATGTAGTTGATGTTTTGTATGCGTGCTCTGTGTTTATCTGTATTGTATTTTTTTCGAAGCATTGTCTACTAACCTTTGTGGTTTCGCTGAAAATTGCATTATCTGTAAATAAAAATTAAATAATTATTATTACTACAATCTTGATATTATTATTATTATTATTATTATCTTGATTATAACACACATAGCAGGCATGTTGAAGCCAGACAGTGGCTTGGATGACTAAGCCCGGCCATCGGCAAACGAGAAATGGCCCACATATGAAAGAGCGTGTTACGTAAATTCATCAGGGAAAGAAGACATGTAACTCTTTTACATTACACATATACAGGATATAATACATGCCTCAAATTAGCGGAATCAATACTACCTAAACAAGAGAATGTTAAGAAGAGGATTGAGGAGGAGGAAGGAAAATAGAGGGAAAAGAAAGGCAAGGAGGTGAACCAGCCTATAGGCAGCCGGTTTGCTACCCTGCGCAAGGGGGAGGGATGGGGGAGATGAAAGAGAGCAGAGAGGGAAGATAGAAACAGCACATTCGGCAGCACATGCGCGCACTCTCAGTCATAGTCCAGTCTTGTCTTTCGCGGTGTGTGACATTGCTGTTACAGTCGCTTGTTCAAGTCGGTGTCGCGTAGGAATTTCAACAGAGCTTTCGTCGCCTTCTGTTGCAGTGTCTTCTCTCGGGCACTCGACAGAATAGTGTCCACAGACATTTGGCTGTTGTCGATGCGCGCAAAAGCAGACGCCAGTGACTGTCTCTGGATTTCATACAATGGACAGTCACACAGGATGTGGTGTAGCGTTGATTGAAAAATCCCTCAAAGCATTATACCCGGCGAAAAAGAGGATTGGAAAATAGTCATGTGATAATTTTTCAGCACTTAAGTTATTTTAGGGCATTTCGTAAATTATGTTTCGTCGTTACAGAACAAAACACTGTCGGGGAGGTATTTTAAAACAAAAGACACGTCGACCTTTCTAACTTTTTTTAAATAGCTTCGCCATATTGTGTTTTGACGAGTGGTACAAAAAAAGGGGAAGTTTTTTTTTCAATATTAGAAGGGCAAGGCAGTCTTTCTTGAACTCAGAGTTCTAGAAATGCCGTAATACCACAGTGTGAATAAGTGACGCTTTGAAAGATGGCAGGCGAAGTAAAAAAGTAAATTTGCATTGCCTGTTAAACTACAATTGTAAACAATGAAGTTCAACATGTTTGCCAAAATGTTATCCAGCATACACGCCATCGTAAAGAACAGAAAGCGAATACTGAGATGCCATGAAGCAGCACACTGTACGCAAGAGCAAGCATCATGGTCACTGTATTATTGGTGGCCGCAATTCAAATAATATCAAGAAGTAACCACAAGATTCTCGTATTTTGCCACATACATAAGCCAAATGATCAATCGAAGTCAGATCACTATCGAATAAGCCAACAAGACATTTCACAAAATTAACATACTCAATAAGAGTACACTTACAAGAAGTGCTATCACGGGAATGAATAAGTAAAGGCGCCATTCGCACTATTGCTTTCAGCAGATTGTTTAAGCAAATTAGTTTGTTTTTTTCTTAATAATCACCAAGCAATAATTAGCGAATCATGCCTCAGCATCAATAACACTTTCTTGTAGTAGTGACAACGCCTTATTGTACCAGATATGTTTGGTTAAAAGAACAGTGTCGTCTGCTTACTGAAATACGAAGCATTTTGGAACAGCAGTAGTGAAATCATTCATGAATAATCTAAACAAAAAAGGAGATAAATTAATCATTGTGGCAGACCAAGCTTTAAAGGCAAGACGGTAGCCGAAAGCCAACCGATTGTCAATTTGAACTACTTGGAAGCGGTCAGAAAGATAATTTTTGAAAAGGTCGTAGAAAGGACCTCTGAATCCAAGAAAGTATATTTTTCACGCAGGATAAAAAGGCTTATGTGGTCGAATGCTTTAGAGATATCCAAAAATAAAGCACAAGCAAACATACGATGTTCTAAAACATCATGCAGTTCATCGAAAAATTCTTGAATTAGATCAGTAATACCTCAACCTGCGACAAAACAAAACTGGTGATTTGAAATAAGCGAAATATTTTTTCTGGAAATGTAGTCATGCATAACAATAAAATTTCTCAACAATTTCGGACAAGATAGGCTTAGCTGATATGGGTTGATAACTGTCAGCATATCTTCAGGTCCATCATTATCAAGTGGCTTTACAATTGCTGTTTTTAAATATGCTGGCAAAGAAGCTGTCTCAAAGAATCCTTTAAGCACAAAAAACAAGATATCTGGTAATGCGCCGAAATACCACAGCAGAAAAGATACAGGGATACTTTCAATACCTGCTGGTTTCTGCCGTTTGAAACCAGAAACTATTCAAACGAATTCGTCTGTTGTTTAAGTTGATAGGAAAGCAGAGGCGGGTATTGATTTATTTAAACCAGTGTGGCCTGCTGGCACTACCCCGCAACGGTGGTCTATTGGCTAAGGTACTCGGCTGCTGACCTGCATGTGCTCGGCGCGATCGAATCCCGGATGCGCCAGCTGCATTTCTGTTGTAGGCAGAATTGTTGTAGGCCCGTGTGCTCGGATTAAGGTGCACGGTAAAGAACCCCAGTTGGTCGAAATTTCCGGAGCCCTCTACTACGGCGTCTCTCATATTCATATGGAGGTTTAGGGACGTCAAACCCCGCATATAAATTAGCACGAAGGTCGTTTATCAGTGGCCACATTCGCATCAAGTTTCTGGCAGAAAACTGAAGCTGATGGTGAAAATGTTGTCGTTTTTCCGATCGCTTGAGGGCAACCACTTTATTTCCTTGTTATTCTGTGGTTGATACCGATTTCTGCATTACCTGGAGAGCGTTTATTTCGTTTTCTAAGCAAATATTTCTCGGAAATTGCTTAAACGTTATCTGGGGACAGGCAGCTGTGACTACGTCTCTGCTTAGCCCTTCCAGTACGAGTGCAAGAGTGTTTCAGACTACGTAGTTTTGTGCTAATTCTATCAAGCAGTCACCAGGAGATCCAGTAGCACTATGAAAAGACTAATCAAACTGTTAAAATAATGACTCCAGTTTGCAATATTAATATTGTGAATGACAATAATAATTGATTCATTATGCCCAGGAACAACTACAGGGTGATTGTGCAGGCACACGAAAAATAAATCAGTACACAATACAATAATGTCTACAGAAAAATATAAATTGAGCAGCCATGCACGGACAAGAAGAAATGAGCGTGGAATGAGAAGAATAACAGACAAGATGATAATCATAAAATGGCAGTTTAAATGAAGGTAATACACACAACTATGTGGAAGACTTCCTAAAAAAACGAATGGGTGAACGATCTGCACTTTGTCAAAAACCATCCCATGACAGTCCAATGCTGAGATAAAAACAATGACAGAGGAATGCGAAAAACATAAAGTTGATGAAAAGTAACAATATTTAGACTTTAAGTTTTGTGCGCAGCGTAGTGTTGAAAGAAGTTGGCAGGTACATCAAATGGTCGATTCTCTCTGGTTAACTTACGCGGAATCAGAAAAGTTACCCAACTGAGAAGCAAAGTGCAGCGTATTATGCTATGAACTAGTTTGTAAAGAAAGAGTCCGCAAGACTTCAGTCGGCTGTCAAATGGCGGCAATGATAATAGTCTGGTAGTGTTGGAACGAGATCTGGATGCTTCCTCGCAAAAAAATGGTTGTAAATGCTTATGAATGATTTCTGCACTCACTCAATTGCATCACTTCTAGATTTCACGATTAATAATAATGAATTGAAGAGGAATGAACGCTATGGTGAGTCATCATCTCCTGTGACAGGGCAAGTCTGTCTATACCGCGCATTGCTCGACGGCGCTGCTCGTTCGCCTGCAAGATCCGTTTATTAGAGTCTTTGTTCAAGCTACTGGCCAATCTCTACTCCAGAATTCAATAAACATTTCTACAGCAACAACAACAGCAGTACATTAATCATATGAAAATGATACACTTATTATTGTCATTACTTTCATGTGCAATAATAATAATAATAATAATAATAACAATAATAATAATAATAATAATAACATTATATTTATCATCGCTAGTACTAGCATTATTACTACGTAAGCCACACATTCTTTAAAAAAGTGAGTATAGTGTTATTAGAAGCGCCATTAACGGGAACGATGCATGCTGTACTAAAGTTATTATACCAACTTCGTGTTTTGGAGCAGCACGTGAATATTTATTGAGGGCCAGATATACCAAAAAAGGGTGATCTATAGAGAAAATGCGGTGTCGGCGCTGGTTTGGGGATCTGCCATGATAAACGCATTGGCGGTCTGTGAAGATAGATGTAAATAAACAATCACAATTATTATTCAGCTCGTGGATGAATTGTGCCCAGTACTTCTGCACAAAAAAGGTGTTCTTTCTACAACACAGCCATGCCAATGATTAAAACTGCTTGTAAAACTAAACTCTAAGAACGCGGTATACTGTGAGGAGCCCCTTAGTGCGTATAATGTACCATCACAGAAGCGTAGAATGGCACCAGCGTAAAATATTGAATTTCACATTTAGTGGCTGCTTTAAAAACTCACCAATAAGCTCGTCAAGCAAGGAATAACGGTAAATTAGGGGATACTTAAGCTTCGCCTTTAAAACTATAACGTCATAGCGATATCCCATCCCTAGTACGTGCTTCAAACTCTTAGTGTATGAAATCATTTCGAACAAGCTATGCACGCAATACAGGGCCTTAAAAGAATAGGCGCGGTAATGTGTGTGCTTTTGTAGTTCATGAGAGGTTTTAAATTATGAAGTATTTATGATTATCACATGTTCTGAGCGAGTGAGTGAATCAATAAACTTTTGTTGCGTTCAGCGAAACGCGTTAATAGATTGTAGGATTAACCAGGTGAGCGTTTTATTCACATGTTCGGACGCGTGATAGCAATGTATGCTTAAACCACAAATTATCACTGCAATATTTTTTATTGTAATGCGAAGCACAGGTTGCGTGTGTTTCCTAGCAGAAAGGAAGTTGTTTTAACTATGTTGAGCAGCAGACGCGACACAGTGTGATAGAACAACCACTTACTACGCAAACGATTTGGGTTTGATCCTCCTCAAATTTTCAATGTTTTATAATTCATTTGCATCTTGCTTGAATTTCCAGTCACGCACAAGATGATTTTTCTCTCACAACCAATGACGCTGACACGACAATTTCTGTGAAAGGAGCTCTTTAACACTGATGATTTTATTGATGTGTTGGGTTTAACGTCCCAAAACCACCATATGATTATGAAAGACGCCATAGTGGAGGGCTCCGGCAATTTCCACCACCTGGCTCTTTAGCACTATCTCTTCAATAGGTCTTAGAAGGAACCTTTCATAACCATTACCACGTATAAAGATCTCACTACGCTTTTTTGAGCTAGGCGCTTCAAGAAACAATTACACTTGTAGCAGCATGAAAGCCTGACGAGCGATATATATTGAAACTTGCTTACTCGCGTTCTTGGCCGAAAGAGCCGGGTCTCCAACCAAGACCTGACGCTGCTGCGCAGACCATGTCGAAATTTTCAGAGCCCTCCACTACGGCATCTTTCATATTCATATGGTGGTTTTGAGACATTAAACTCCTCATATCAATCAATGTGCAGTCCACATAGCGATTGAAACAAACAGGGGTGTTTTATGGTTGTGTATATCCAAATATGTTTTGAAACGTTACACCCTGAAACCACGACATAAATATGAGGGGTGACATCGTGTAGGGCTCCGTAAATTTCTCTCATCTGATGCTCTTTAACATGCACTGACATCGCACAATATACACACTTCCACCATTTTGCCTCCACCCAAATATGACCTCCATGGCCGGGGTCGATTACACGGCTTTTTGGTCAGTACACGAGGACTGTAACCACTAAATCACCACAACTGACGGTCGCATACTCGGTAGCAGCACACGGTTGCGCATTGCAGTCATAATGAAACAAATATAATTAGTGTCATTACTCTTCCAGAAACAGAAAAAAAAGGGGAAGACGAGCTAGCTGTACAGCATGTCATGCATTAATTGGAATACTTGATTTCACACGGCTTTTGTTATTGGCTCTAGATAACGTTATTTAAATTAAAGCGACCTATTTAAATGCACCTATTTGCAAGAAAATAAAGAAATTTTGTTTCTTAATTAGTTTGGACCTTTATTTCTGCTTCTTTCTGAGCTCTCAAATAGATTGCCACTGGCAGGAAATAAGGCACGGCAAGTTGCCTTCACGCTATAGCACAAAAAATAATAAGAAGAACTTGCTATGGGGCGACAAAAATTATTAGCAACCTAAGGCTTGTTTTTGCATATTCTCAAAGAGGCATCGCCATCGAATAGGCGGATAAATTTTTTGAAGTTAGCTTTTGCAGATTGCAAAAACAGCAGTGACAAAAGGACTTCCTAACTTTACTCGAGGAACCTGTGCCACTGACTATACAACCAAACAAAATTTCTTGAAATAGATGACAAGAACAGGCCGTACTTACTCTCTTTTAAAATGAGAGTTTTCAAGCACAGCCAAATGAGTTGTGCGCAGCAATTCATTGAAAAAAAACAATGGATTTACAATCGAGCAAGCAACGGACTACTCGTCATACAACCTGCGCTTATCAAGCGAGTGGCGATAATGGTTCACGCTCGGGGGCGATCAGCGACATCGAGCTGCTTTTTTAATGTTTGACCACTTTGTCTGCCGCGCAGCATACATTGACTCATCGCACCAGTTTTGAAAGTTACAGGTCTGTAAGCCACGTAGTGTGAAAATCGGTGAACTAAAAGCAATATGTGCGGAATTTCTGGGTACCGACTTGAAGCACATAATGTTAAAGTTCGATATCAGTACAACAAAGAAGCCAGCGCGACGAACAGCGCAGCAAACCACCGCAGTACGCCACCACAGCACACGATGCGCCGACAGTAGCGCAAGATTAGAGTTACTCTATATGCTACCATTAGGTAGCAGGGTTGCGCCACTGTTTTCCGGGCGCCGCTCACACGGCTTTTCACGATTACAGCAATGCTATTGGTCACGCGCTATCACGTTGTGATAGGCGGTTCAAATACACTTCGGAGAAGCAAACACTCCGATGACAACGTCTTTTACAGACACTCGGCGCGTCCCACAGAAACGCTGGACGCTTCTCAATGGTGGTGCATCCACCTCCTCCTTCAGCGTCTCGGTGCCTGTAAAAGGCCGGCGCATCTAGCGTCGGTGGCTTTCTTGTCCACGTTCTGTACATACGTTGTAGATATAAGTTTTTGTTTCTTTCTGGTTGCCTTTGCCTTGCCATAGCTTCAACGCTCCCTGCCCAGCGTTGGCCCTCATAAAAAGTTAAAAAGCGAAAAATAAAAAACAACGCCAGTACTCTGAAGCGCCAGCGCTTCTCCAACGCGGCTAGTGAGTGGCTTTCCTGCAAGACTTTTGAACCCAAGATGGTGTACATTGGCGCAACTCCGCTACCTAAAGATAGCATATACAGTAACTCTACGCAACATCAGACTGCAGCGCTGCTAGTTCTCGCCACTGCCGTTCGGCCCATCCTCCTTCGCTGACGGAGATGCAGAGCTTTGAAACTGAGTTTATTCTAGTAACGTTTCCTGTAGCTTCTGCGTTTAGAAGGTGTGCATTAAGACACTTTGTCCTTCTCAAAATCACACACTTTCTCTTTTCCAAACGTCGTATGTGTTTGTATACGTAGTTATTAGGCCAAGAATTTCATTTAAATCAAAACAGAGAAAATTTAGAGCGAGCAAGATAGTAATGTATGCTGAAAACCTCAGCTACTTTTCACGATCCGTTCTTCAGAAAATAAATAAAAACACAACACTACAAAAAAACTCTTCATAACCTTGCGTTCGGGTACACTCAAATTTTACGAGTTCATAATAAATAGCTTATCCATGCTGTTTTTCTCTGAATAGCAAAGAGACCTTGAGAATACAATAGTGGTCAAAAGTTCCCTGGCCACGAGAGCGCGTGTCAAACAGCAACACGGCGCATTCTGACGGCTGCCTGCGAAGCTCGAGAGAGCGCACTGCGCACGTGCGCCCTTTTTGTGTGTGTGTGTTGCCTGCTTGTTTTCTCCCTTCAATAGCGTGTGAACCGTAACGTGAAAAGAAGCGCGAGATGTCACTTCTGGCACCGCGCAAACACCAAGCGATGATACCTAGAGAAGAAGTAATTTGTAGTGGCAGTGCTCGGTGGTACACGGCGCATTCGGAGCTTTAGTTCCAGACACTTCCACAGAACACCACACGAAATTCCAACGCACATGTCTTTCACGAGATAAATCCGTTGAGTACCCTTATCATAGAGGCTATTTTCAAAAAACTGACACTGTATGCATGTTTTCGTTATCGCAGAGCGTCTGCGACTAATGCGCAGAATGCGGCACGCGCCAAGAATCGTCAATACAAATTACATGTTTTCATGTCGATGTATTCGCTTCGTGTTTCTGTGGCGACAGCAAGAGTGACACCTTGAGCTTCTTCTCACATTTAAGTGCGCCCTCTGTCGAACAGAGCGATAGATCAGGCTGGCAGGTAAATAAAAAGTCCACATGCTCCGTGCGCGCTCTCAAGCTTCGCAGGCATCCGTCAGACTGCGCTGCGATGCTGTTTGACACGCGTTCCCGCGTTCCGCAAAATTGTTACTGCCGCTGTACATTTAGAAATGATTTTCAGAACTAATTGAACTCGTAAGCACAAATATTTGGCAGGAGCGCACAATATAGCGCGGTTAACAAAAAGACCGACCCGCTGCTGTTTTCTCAGTGCCTTCGAGTACGACCTCTCTCTTGACGTCGCGACACTGGTGGAGGTGCTGGGGCCTGCAACCTGATGCAAGAAAGCGTTGTTCGGGACCGTACACCCAGTCCGGAGCCTCAACGTCTTGTTGCTACTCCAGTACACCGATTCAGCCGACGCCTATTAGGCCTAAGCCCAGAACTCTTGACGGCATCTCCTGTTACCAACATGGCGGCCCCTTCAGCGTCTGCGAATCTTCCCCCGGCCCAGACGACTCAACCTTACCAGGTAACTTTTGAGACGCCTCGTGTTCCCGAAGTCTTCCGTGGAGAACCGTATGAAGATGTCGAGGACTGGCTCGACCAGTTTGAGCGGACCGCTGTGGTGAATCGTTGGAGCGTGCAAGAAAAACTTGGCCGTGCCTACTTCGCAATGGAAAATAGCGCTCGCACATGGTACGAGAACAGGGAGCCTACTTTCCAAACCTGGGACAATTTCCGCCAAAAGCTTCTCGAGACGTTCCTGAGTGCGGACCGGCGGGATCTCGCACAGCAGATGATCGAAGCCCGCATGCAAAAGCCGAACGAAAGCGTGGCCATGTTCGCTGAGGATATGGCCCGCCTATTTCGCCGCGCTGACCCTGACATGCCCGAGGCAAGGAAAGTTCGTCATCTGATGCGGGGAGTTAAGGAACCGCTTTTCGCCGGCCTTGTACGAAATCCGCCAACAACAGTGGATGAATTCATCAAAGAGGCGACTGTCATTGAGCGGGCGCTCCGGCAACGATGCCGCCACTTTGACCGCCTGCGCGACCAAACGCCTGTTGGTGCCGCCGCTCAAAACGCCGCCGTTTCTGAAAACTCTTTACGGCAAATGATCCGACAAATCCTGCGGGAAGAGCTGCGGGCCCTCGGCCTTCTGTCTACCGATCCCCCAGTTGCTTCTGTTGCAGAAATCGTGCGCCAGGAACTACGGCAAGCCTTTCCCTCACCGGCGCCACCACCCGAACCACGTCCACTGACCTATGCTGATGCCGTCCGCCGTCATCCGCCGGCCCCAGAAGAACCACCCTTTCAGCCATGGCCCGTTACCTTGCCGTGGTGGCAGCGTGAACCTGTCCGGCGACCACCAGTACGTCGGACCGACTTGTGGCGCACCGCCGACCGTCGACCCCTTTGTTTCCACTGCGGCGAACCAGGCCACATCTCGCGCTACTGCCGTCATCGACAAACCCGGGTTGGAAACTTTTCTCGGCCCGCTTCTTTTTATTCTGAAGACCCTCGTGACCATGCTGCTGATCGCCTACCGACCAACGAAGCGTCTTCACCA
>WOVY01003753.1:0-140333 GCA_013436015.1 Rhipicephalus annulatus | reverse complement strand
TGTGGTAGTTTCCCCTCATCGACTATACAGACGTGGCGCTGCATGCTTTAGTATAGACAATAGCTAACGCGCACTTTACAGGAACTAAAAGCTAACATTGTGATAGCTTCCCCTCATCAACTGTACAACTGTGGCGGTGCACGCTTTACAGGAAGAAAAGCTAACACACTCTTTACAAGGACTTGAATCTAACACTGTGGTAGTTTTCCACTCACCAACTCTACAACTGTGGTGGTGCACACTTTACAGGAGACAATCGCTAACACTCGCTTTACAGGAACTGAAAGCTAACAGTGTAGTAGCTTCCCCTCACCAACTGTACAACTGTGGCGGTGCACGCCTTTACAGGAGGAAATAGCTAACACTCTTTACAGGAACTAAAAGGTAACAGTGTGATAGCTTCCTCTCACCAACCGTACAACTGCGGTGGTGCACGTTTTACAGGAGACAATAGCTAACACCTCACTTTACATGAACTAGGAGTTAACAGTGTGGTAGCTTCCCCTCGCCAACTGTACAGCTGCGGCAGTGCACGCTTTAGAGAAGACCGTAGCTAACACTAGCTTTACTGGAAAGTGAACGTTAACAGTGTGGTAGCTCCCCCTCACCAACTGTACAACTGTGGCGGTGCATGCTTTACAGGAGACAATAGCTAACACTCGTTTTACAGGAACTAAAGCTAACAGTGTGGCAGCTTCCCCTCACCAACTCTACAACTGTGGCGATGTTTGCTTTACAGGAAACAATGTCTAACACTCGCTTTACAGGAACTAAAATCTAACAATGTGATGGCTTCCTCTCACCAACTGTACAACTGTGGGTGTGCACGCTCTACAGGAGACAATAGCTAACATTCGCTTTACAGCAACTAAAAGCTAACAGTGTGGTAGCTTCCCCTCACCAACTGTAGAACTGTGGTGGTGCACGCTTTAGAGGAGACCATAGCTAACACTCGCTTTACAGGAACTGAAAGCTAACAGTGTTATAGCTTCCCCTTCACGAACTGTACAATTGTGGCGGTGCACGCTTTAGAGAAAGAAATAGCTAATGCACTCTTTACAGGAACTAAAAGCTAACAGTGCAGTAGTTTCCACTCACCAACTCTACAACTGTGGAAACACACGCTTTACAGGAAACAATAGCTAACACTCACTTTACATGAACAAAGAGCTAACAGTGTGGTAGCTTCCACTCACTGACTCTACAACTGTGGAGATACACGCTTTACAGAAAACACTGGCTAACACTCTTTTTACATGATCTAAGAGCTAACAGTGTGGTATCATCCCCTCACCAACTGTACAACTGTGGTAGTGCACGCTTACAGGAGACAATAGCTAACACCCGTGACACACGGGCAAAAGTAAAGTACTTTGAAGTAAACTCCTTTTGTCGCCTAAGGGACCATTTGCAGAAAGGAGTGGCGCTGATGATGCACGGCACCAGAATACTGCTTTAGGCGGTGCCTCAGAAGAACGCTGCAGAAAAATGGCGCTGTTTGTGGAAGCAGCAAGATTGGAAATATTAAAAAGAATCTGCGCATGTACGTCACATTCGGCGACGCCGGAGCATAAAACCGTTTTTTTATTGTCTGGTGGCTTATAATGCGCATATCTGTAATTTTATTTCGCTTTTTTTGCGTTTTTAGCAGCAACTTAAGTTCGTCTGGCAACTATGAACAGTCGGTGTTTTGCTGTTTTTGTTTTTTGTCATACTTTTTACATGGCTGCGTCCAGCTGGGTCAGTGACGGCGTGCCGCGTTTCATCGTGGTGCTGCGATGTCCTTAGCGCAGAGGACAGAGATAAAGCAACAGTTGAGGTGGGCCTGACTCTTGTCGCCCTCGGCTCCATCGAAGATGAGCTAAACGCTGCGAAGGCAACAGTGATGAGCCTCAAACAAAGACTCGTCATGAACAGCTTCATTTTGACTGCTTCCGCACACTCCCCCCGAGCCATGAACCGCGAAAGGTGGGCTTATGTGCGCAACGAACGCTGGTTCGAAGACACATTGCCGTTATTAGGCGATGGCCACTTTATCAGTGTTTTTGAGTGAGCCCAGCCACCTTCCGTTTCATTGCGGACAGCCTACGCCCTTCGCTAGAGAGGGTCACGCCTAATATGCCCTAACCCTAACCCTAGCATGATCGTGCTAGTGACGTAATGCCGGCGTTTCAGAGTATGGACAGACTATAAGCCTTCACTTTTCAAAAATCGCACTGCTGCTGAAAATGAAAACATTTTCTCAGCGCAAATAAATACTGACAGGGCACCGCAGTGTTGCGACACGTTTTCTTCTATTGATAAATTATGCACACCGTATGCGAGAGTACTCCCTTCCTGCCAGAAAAGTAGATGCGGGGTCTGCTTTTGCGAAAAGGATCTTTGTTGGTAAGGAGTTACTCCTTTGTCGTGTGTCACTGCGCCCGAACGCCTTTCCGAAAGATGTCCCCTTGTCTAAAGGGCTTCAGGGTGCCGTGTGTCAGGGGCTTTACACTCGCTTTACAGGAACTAAAAGGTAACGGTGTGGTAGCTTCCGCTTACTAACTGTACAACTGCGGAGATACACGCTTTACAGGAAACAATAGATAACCCTCGCTTTACAGGAACTAAAAGCTAACAGTGTGGTAGCTTCCCCTCACCAACTGTACAGCTGTGGTGGTGCATGCTTTAGAGGAGACCATAGCTAACACTACCTTTACAGGAACTAAAAGCTAACAGTGTGGTCGCTCCCTCTCACCAAATATACAACTGTGGCGGTGCATGCTTTACAGGAGACAATAGCTAACACTCGCTTTACAGGAACTAAAAACAAACAGTGTGGCAGCTTCCCCTCACCAACTGTACAAACTGTGGTGGTGCATGCTTCAGAGGAGACCATAGCTAACACTAGCTTTACAGGAACTAAAAGCTAACAGTGTGGTAGCTCCCCCTCACCAACTGTACAAATGTGGCAGTGCACGCTTTACAGAAGACAATAGCTAACACTCGCTTTACAGGAACTAAAAACTTACAGTGTGGTAGCTTCCCCTCACTAACTGTACAACTGTTGAGATACATGCCTTACAGGAAACAATAACACTCGCTTTAAAGGAACTAAAATCTAACAATCTGATAGCTTCCTCTCACCAACTGTACGACTTTGGTGGTGTGCGCTCTACAGGAGACAATAGCTAACATTCGCTTTACAAGAACTAAAAGCAAACAGTGTGGTAGCTTCCCCTCACCAACTGTACAACTGTGAAGATACACGCTTTACCGGAAACAATAGCTAACACTCACTTTACATGAACTAAGAGCTAACAGTGTGGTAGCTTCCCCTCTTCAACTGTACAGCTGTGGTGGTGTACGCTTTAGAGGAGACCTTAGCTAACACTCGCTTACAGGAACTGAAAGCTAACAGTGTGATAGCTTCCCCTCACGAACTGTACGATTGTGGCGGTGCACGCTTTACAGAAGGAAATAGCTAACGCACTCTTTACAGGAACTAAAAGCAAACAGTGCGGTAATTTCCACTCACCAACTCTACAACTGTGGAGATACACGCTTTACAGAAAACAATAGCAAACAGTCACTTTACACAAACTAAGAGCTAACAGTGTGGTAGCTTCCCACCACCAACTGTATAGCTGTGGCGGTGCACGCTTTAGAGGGCACCATAGCTAACACTCGCTTTACAGGAGCTAAAGCTAACAGTGTGGTATTTTCCACTTCCCAACTCAAAATCTGTGGAGGTGCACACTTTATAAGAGACAATAGCTAACGGTCGCTTTACAGGAACTAAAAGCTAACAGTGTGGTAGCTTCCCCTCACCAACTGTGGAGATACACGCTTTACAGGAAACAATAGCTAACACTCACTTTACAGGAACTAAAAGCTAACTGGGTTAGCTTCCTCTCACCAACTGTACAACTGTGGTGGTGCATGCTTTACAGAAGGAAATAGCTAACACTCGCTTTACAGGAACTAAAAGCTAACGGTGTGATACCTTCCTCTCACCAACTGTACAAGTGTGGTGGTACACGCTTTACAGGAGAGAATAGCAAACACTCGCTTTACAGGAACTAAAAGCTAACTGTGTGATAGCTTCCTATCACCAACTCTACATGTGTGGAGGTGCACGCGTTACAGGAGACAATAGCTAACACTCGCTTTACAGTAACTAAAAGCTAACAATGTGGTAGCTTCCCCTCACCAACTGTATAATTGTGGTGCTGCACGCTTTACAGGAGAAAATAGCTTACACTCGCTTTACAGGAACTAAAAGCTAACACTATGGTAGCTTCCCCTAATGTGTGGCGATGCGCGCTTAACAAAAAAACACGCTAAGTGTGTTAGCTTCTCCTCACTCATACACAATGTGCGGCGGTGCACGCTTTACAGGATAAAAAAAACTAAATGTGAAAGTGCAGTGGGAAAGTCCCTTTCCTATTGGTCCTGACAGCTATGTGTCCGTGTGGCAGTGGTATTACAGTGTTTTGGGCGAGCTTATGATGCCAAGCTAAACAACAACGAATCCGCAATGATACGGCATATATTACCTACGATTACAATACTGTTTAACACGAATTAAGATCTCAGCTTCGTGCTGCGGTAAAAGCCAGCCATATTTGAACTTTTGTACTTCCACAAAATATCGCCATCATTCATAATTTTTGTAAGGTAGGACAGCACCCACTGCGCCATTATTCGTCTTTCTGCGGATACACATCTGTAAAGTATTGTGAGCACTTTGCTGACTGCTCCATTTGGCTGATGATGATGATGCATTATGGCTGATCACTTTGCACTGGGCGGGAAGCATTAAACCACACGTTCGTTGCGCAGTTTCACACGTTCGTTGCGCACTTAGCATTGCGTGATGACAGGTTGTTTTACCCTTCTGCCATGCTATACTAAATTGATTAACGCAACGTTTCGTTCCACATGAAGCCTGCATGAATCGTTTTTGCAAGTTAGTTTCAAGCGCCATTATCGGCCTGTGACAAAATACTCGACTGCCGCGCCGAAAGCCCATGTTCAACTCTCATTCAATCCTGCGTATTTTTCTCTCATTTCATTTATATATGTCGATCGGTTACGTCACTGACGGCGACGGAGATGCCGCTTAACACAGCAAACACAGGAAGGGCTACCTAAACGTTGCGCTCTAAAACAGAGTGCGTAGACTCGCAGGCAATGTAGCACTGTTTCTTGTAACTTAGCTGTAACGTTCGCGCACACCTCTATACTGCAGCTGTATGAAGACCTGGTGGGCTACGTGATGAATCGGTATCTCAAGCTCGCCGGACGGAACCCGGAGCTGTACTCGGAGCACATCCCGGGCATGCAGCGCAGTGCTTCGGCTTCAAGCACCCAGCCGCTGGTAGTGCCGCCTTTCTACGACGACGACAACAGCAGCGACAGCAGCGACTGTAGCGACGAGGGCGATGATAACGCGCTCTACTGGTGCTTCCTGCAGTTCGAGTACGATAGCGACCCCATCGGCCAAATCGTCGAGCACCTGCGCCGGAACGACGTGCGTCGCACCCGGAGAGAGGTACGCTGCAAAACCATGCGAATTGTGCCAGTTCGTAACGCTTTAAATCTGAGTAGCACTGAATGACGAAAGGTTACACGTCGCGATTCTGCCACACGCTACGAGAAAGGAACACCTAAAGACAGTTGAAGTAAGTCAGTGAAGGGGGGGCGAAGCAGGGCGTGAAATTTGTTTTCGTTCGCTTTGTTTACATCGCAGTTGTTTTCGTTCGCTTTATTTACATCGCAGTTGTAGTTTTGCCTATTTGTTTTAATTTATTTTTTGTTTTGCACTGTTTCCATCACAACGGCACTCAGCTTGGCCAGTCACGGCAACAGGTATATTTTCCTCTGCTTTCCGCCTTTATTTTCTCATTCCTTTTGCCCTAGCGTTGGTGTGTTCCTCTCGCTCATTCCCTCTACCGATGTCAATTTTCCCTCTATTTTTATTAATCAATCAATCACTCAATAATCAATTTCCTGTGAAAAGCGGGACACCATGGACAAGGAACATTGCATTGTTCGCATCTATATCTTACAGGTTTCATCTGGCCATGTTGTTGCTGTTACTTAGGATGCGGGTGAAATTATTGGGTTTTATAGAAACTATATGTACTGCATATACGCTATTAACCCTTGGTATGTGGTACGTGGTCATAGCATCCTACTTGAAATCACCAGAACCAAATGCGTTGTAAAACAATGACAAAACGGTGACGATCTATCTCGCAACAATTAACAATATTAACATTAAGCTTATTTTTTTCCTGTTCAGGCTCAAGCATACTGAAGATATATAAAAATAAGAGCTTACGAACGCTAACATATGGTCCAAGTCAGGATCTGCCAAAATAAACCATTTCATTATATCTTGCTTCCAGATACTCAACCAACTGAAGTGCAAGCGCATCATCTCGAATACTCAGTGTGAAAGGTTGGAAGAAAAAGAAAAACGGGTGAGAACAGAACCAAACACACTAGATTCCACCGTTTCATGACTAGTTAGAATATTAGACGCAGGATTTAAACTGTTTTATCTTCTTCCAGTTTCTTGAAAATTATTCAAAGCCTAAGGAACAACTGGAAACTCAAAACATGGAGAGCGAGGAGCGATCAGAGATCACAGACCTGGTACTCAAGCTTAAAGGCATGGGATTCGAACATCAGCTCCAGTGGATTCAGAAGAAGTTCTTGGAAGTATGCTACGTCAAGCTAAGTAAGCAATCCGCCACTGCTGCTTACCACAAGTATTATGTCATGGCTTTCTAAATAGGATTGAAGATGTTTAGTATACCACCTGCTGCTTTATTTCCGACTAACTTAAGCTTTCAGATGATTCATTGTATGTCCCCATAACCAGGTAGCTCTGACTCCTGTTGCGATATTTTTAGTGGCCGCTGGAACGCGTAGGCATGAGCTGCCTTACACTTCGAGAGCATAGTGAATATTTTAATCTTGAGCTCTACTCATCCACTTTTCTAACAAGATTTTTTACGCCACGTCGTCACATCCGCTACCACTCTTGCATGAAGTGCAAGAAGTGCATTGAAGTGCAGAGGTTCGTCTTTATTTCGTGGCACTGACAGTTTTTGTTAACTGCCCACTAACTGTTAATTAAATTGTTTTTCAAATCTGAAGGAGTGACCGCATCTTACTAGTTCGTTTGTTTTTACAGGTGTGCACTTGAATACAGCCCTTACATCAAACGACTCTGACGTGCCTGCGCGTCCTATTTATATCTTCTTTTTTTTAATCGCGATATTTGAGTGACTCTCGGTGCCGCGGTACTTCGACCTGCGATAGAGAGAAATGTTACGTGGAACTGTTCTTCGGGGAAATATTGTCATCGTAGGAATAGCTGTAGGCTGCGTGCATTCCGTTCAAAGCCGAGATTGAGCATCGGTGTCAAAGTCGTTGTGGTTCGTTCACCTAAGAAGAAGTGCTTTGAACATACCCGAGCACCCGCGGAAGGTACAAAGTCTTTCCTGTTTAAGTTTGCAAGCCATAGAAGCCGCTGCTCCTCGTCAATAGGAAAACGATGCATCTTGAAGAGTCCACAGCCACAAAAACTCCGCGTCTGCGATGATGCACATGGCATATTTCTTCCGACAGCAGTTCCCTGTTCCGGTAACTATTACTGCACCCAAAAACAGCGCAGTGGTTCCCTGCAGACCATTTCTCGGCCATCATAGCAACGAAAAAAACTAAAGTCCACAGGTTGGCTTGACACACGGCAAATTGCTCGATAACGCCACACATACCAGCATCAACACACACACTCTAAGCCGTCGCCCGCATGCCGGAGAGGAGGAATGCGTTGGTTGGCAGACCGAACCTCCTCACCCGATGCAAAGGTCTATACCTGAAGTTGCTAACATATGATTTCACGCAGAGTATCGCGAATCCCACGCAAAGATGACACCACAAGCACATAATAAACAAGGGCACTCGATATGCACTTCTTCAAAGCGTCGTAAAGTAAGGAGAGAAACAACACAGTATGCGCTCCCGAATAATACGGTAACCTATACCTGTGCTCATGCATACACTATATACCACACTGCGCTTCAGCACGTGAGGCACAGTTTCTCAGCTTGAGCAGCCAGCACGCGAAGGCGTTTCACGTCCCTCTGGCCTTTGTCTCGATCCGCGAAGGCACGAATCTACCCGTCGACATCATTGCCTTTCTGCGGCACTTATTGCAACAGTTTCAATAGTCGGTGCTATCGCACTCAAAGCAGGCGGTAGCGCCGAAACGCAATCGGTGTATAAAGAACCTACACTACTCCGACAAAGAGCCATCTCAAGCTAACACAAAGCGAGAGGCAAAGAACGTATCTGCGTCTAGGACGACCTCCTGATGCTAGCGCAGTTCTTCTCTGGTATCAACGCGCTTTAACCACGACCTCCGAAATTACCAATTTCGAAGGCTATGCCCTAACTGCACCGTCGACGAACCATTCCTAGTAAGACGGTAAGTTGGGCCAGTTGGTTAGGATCCATCGTGAACTTACAGCGCAACACCAGAAAAAATACAGGACTGGGAAGGAGCATAAGAGAAAAAAGAGAAAGAAAAGACGGCGCCGTCATTTCTTTCTCTTTTTTTTCTTTTGCTCTTTCCCTGTCCTGTATTTTTTCTGGTGTTGCGCTGTAAGTAAGTTCACGATGGAACCATTCCTCATGAGTGCTAGTAAGTGCCATGACGCATTGCTTTACTCCACCACTCACAGACGGCGGCTCCACTTCGCTGCGGCTAGGGTGCCTCGATGCTTCATCGAGGCACACTAGCTGCGCCTCGCCATGCCAACAGAGAGCAGCAAGTGAGAGCGAATTTGTGAGAGATATAGGTCGTGTTTGTAAAGAATCATGCACGATCCACGGTAGCTCAGGCAACAGAGCATTGGTCGCACATCGTAACGGCCCGTAAACTGTAGGCTCGATTCCCGGCAGCGGAACTTTTTCTTAGTTCCTTCTTTATCTGTTGGCGTCCATTTTAACGTCACATCCGTGACAAAAATACGTCACGAACGTCTTGTTGGTCGCCAGAAAAAAACATTTCTGTGTTAACAAATAAACATGCTGACGCCTAGTGTACTTTATTGAGAGGAGCATATTCTAGGTGTACTTAAGAATATAGAATAATTTTTTCCTGCTTTCAAGTTTATGAAGAATGCACACAAATGGCTGAGCTGCAGTCACCGAAAGATCAGAAAAGATAAAACAGGATCATCTTGTTTTTATTGTGGTGATGGTGAAAAAAATCATGCCACAACCAATTAATCATGATCGATTATCACGAATGGACCGTATTTTCGCAACACTGCACAATTTTGAAATGACGATACGCAAACGCAATAAGGGTGCCGTTTTATCGAACGATTTCGAGTGATTCAATTAAGGCAGTGCCACATCAGCACATAAAAATAAACATACAAGTGCAAAAGTCGGCGGCAGTCCTGGCATTTTTTGCTTCACTATACGGTTCTACATTGTGGTTAACACCTTACAACGCGAATAATATGAAGGGCAAGTTTGACGAGGAGACAAACACGGTCGCTGATGGTCAGTCACATTCAGCACCATTATGCCATAACCATACAGATCGTAAGACTATCTCAGTGACGCCATTTTATGCGCATTCTTCATAGACCTGAAAGCGGGATAAATTATTCTATATTTTCCTTGCTATAGCATTACTCGGCTTTTGGGCATTCTGGCAATACATGCACCAACATTTAGCGTTAAATAAATGATTACATGTGCTGCCGGCGTTAAGCAGGACGGAAGCGGCCGCGCCAGTAGCCCTCAAGCGAGTTTCATTGTTGGGTCATTGCAGAAAACCGATCCTTGGATGACGCCGAGCCCGTGGCGCTGCACTACACGCTTCTCGGCCAGGGAGTGCCCATCGTGGCGTTCAGCGAGGTACAGTCGAACGCGCTCAAGAACGCAGACTTCTGTCAGCTGCTGCAAAAGCTCGGCGTTGACTGGTCGGGGCCCGCAAACTGCCCCTGCATCCCGGCCACGTGGGCCACCGACAAGTTGTACACCACAGCACGCAAGCTGGGACCACTCACGTGCCGGAAGCTGTCCAAGCTCTGCCAGGAAGGTGCGGACTGTAACCCCACCAGGGCGGTTCCCCCTCGCACCCAAGCCGGTGCTGCTTCCAGCTCGTAGGCCCATGCACTCTCTCCGACCAGTTCGTTCCAGCTGCAATACGTCATTACCGGGCTTTCGTCCCTCTGCAGGTGTACGCGATTTTGAGGATCGTGCACACCGTGTGTACAGTAGGACCCCATTATGGCGTAACACCGCATAACAGTGTATACGCACGCATTGAAAGGCAAAAATGACGTAGAATCTGATGCCGTAGCGCTGCAGAAACGCACACTATACACACTGAAGCAGGCGCCACAGGCTGCAATCAAAGCTTAGTTCACGAGAAAAAGACGGTTTTCGTCTCGTGGAGACGGTTTTGTGCGCAAGCTTCCAACACTGGCTGCCGGCTCTGTACGTCGGTTTCGGTCGGGACGCTTCCAATCCTTGTCAATGCACGCAGCTCACGGATACATATGCTTGTAGGCTTGGGTAATTGGCGACATGATAAATCGCTAAATATTGAAGCGTTCCTGGCCAAAGAGTCCATCAGTAGTGAATATATCTAAATAACAATAACAATCCCGGTTGATGCGCTATAATGGGGCCTGCTGTATGCCTACCAGAGAAGTTGACCCGAAGGCACGAGAGTGTGTTTATGTCACTCACTGCCACTTGAAATTCACTGTTGCGAATCGTGAACACTTTATAAAAGAAGAAGAGACAGCCACCACTGTCACGCACATGGTCTGCAACACGTGCACCACATGCATTTCAAGAGAGAGCGCTATTGGTGTTAGTCAAACGTGCTAACGAGCAGTGACAAAGTTCAAGTTGACGGGAAGCATCTCAAGATGACGCACTAAAATAAGGCATAAAGTAGCAAACGAATGCTGGAGAAATCATGCTATTGAAGTATTCACTTCGCTTTGAGTTTATTACTAAAACAATGAAGTACGTATCCGTCAAAATTTGCGAGTCGGTGTCTTCCCACTGAAGTGCTACTATAAGTTAGAAAACTCACTTTCAAAAATGCAATAAGTGGTCAGCTGAGACCATGGGCTAGAACCAAGTCAAGAATGTCGGATTGGTCTTCCAGCACGGGTACACATTCCTGTAGTACAAAAAAGCTGCCAATCGTGCGCGGAGCACAGCAATATGGCGATTTCGGCAAAGTAGTAATTTCTGTCACGGATCTTTTCCTCAAGAAAACAAATGCGAGCCGGACCTGTTTCGTGAGCTAATGTGACTTTCATGACCTTGGATTAGTAAATTACGTTCGAGTCCAGTATATAAATATCGGGAAATGCAGCGACCCTTACTGTGCAGTGTGTTATAAGGGGCACCACAGCAGCGGAATTCGGATAAAAATGTGGCCAAGGAGCAAACCCACGACCTTGCACATGGAGTTCAAAGGAGGTCAGCCCTCACCACAACTGGGACTAACCGAAAAATTCGCAAAATAGACGTACACAAGTAATTCAGGCCATACTTGAACTATTGCCATTATACGAGGCCTATGTACGAATGCATCTGAAGTAGTTTGGCTGTACCGAGATGTTCACAGGTCCAATTTAGCAGGCCTTAAGCTAACTGCATCAAAAGCATTGTAGCACAATTTTCCTCGCTATTGCCGAATCTTAATTTACTGTGCTACAATGAAAGTGCCACGGTGGAGGAACGTGTATTTCCAGTGAAAACAGCCAGCGCAAGAACTCTCACGCTCTAATTACCAAGCTTTGATTCGTTCCGTACACATAGCCTTTTTACCCAATAACGCTGAATTCATATCTGAACCCAGTGCTGTATTAAACGCGACCCGACAGCTCTCTACACGTCGGGACGCGTCTCGATCGTCAGACGATTTTAGTTCTGATCATGCGCTGTGTAACTCTCCGCTGAAGCTAGTAACGGCAGCACCAGAACTCAGTGCGGTCAAAGCAAAATGGTAGGATTATTGGATCTAGTTGGCTGTGCAGAATGAATGGAAATGTGTAATTAAACACCAAAAAAAAGCACTGAAAAGGCGCCCATGACCTGTACGCATGAGCGTTTGTCCACGTATGTCATGGGTGTCGTTACTGTAGCGCGTTTATATTCGAGGAAACTGAGGGCACACTTGCAGTGTGCATCCACATTGACACCTCCTCCGATAGAGCATCTCGTGTCCTATAAAATGAAAGTGTCGCAGTGCCCTCTGGCAAGTGCAGCCGCGCTAACAGCTGAATAGCTCACAAGTCTTGGTATGCATATGTGAAACCTAAGACCATCTGATCGGTGGGTTCGATTTCTTGACTGCTCACTGGCCCAAAAAAATGTTGTTCTATTATCAGATGAACTGACACGGGAAAATAAACGTTATATAAAAATTTCCTGCGAAGTCGGAGAAAATATGCGAGCCCTCATCTGGAACTGGCTTCCTGAAGCCACCTGTAGGTGCATCGTTGCAAAGACAATACTTAGCGCTCTTCTGGAAATGCCGCCGTGGTACGGACACAATCTTTGTTGGTGGACCGTAATGCCCTGAAAACGAGAAGCCCTCACCACATACAATCGCGAAATGAGGCTTTGTGCATGTCTCTGCGTATGTGAAATGTGAACAAAATATTGTGCCACAGACCTTTCAAGTTTTATTAGTGATGCCACCAACGACATAATAAAAATGTGATTTGTGTCAATAACTAAAGCTATGTCTACCGTTGTAGACGTCTAAACTGATTTATTACCCGCCTACCACTGAGAACGCAAAGACTAAAACTTGGCGGCATACAATTATCTCATTTACAAATGCATCTTGAACAGATTGAACAGTCTCGAACAGCTCATACGAGTTTGCTTTTGAAACATATTGTTGAGAAACAGAAGCTGGGACATAATTTCTCGAAGTTTAGAACTTGTGCCTCACGCCTCAACATTACAATTGAAGAAGCCTTTATGGGGCTGTATTTCGTAATGATTCTGACATTCTTTCCCCAATTCATCTGCTTGCACACCACAGTATTGACATTGCCACAAATGTCACCTACACAGCGCAAGAGACATCACACAAATAGAGATGGAGGGAAAATATTTCTTTGAAAACAAGTGACCCATGATGTGAAGTACTTATTCTAAATTCACTTAGCATCACGGCACAAACTATGGTTTCTTTTCATCAACAACATCGACGTCTCAGCCAGTCAAGATGATTTGTTCTTCAAGGCACTGGATCACAGTGACAATGAAATGATTAGAGTGCTCTAAGCACACAAAAGGCAAGTGAACTTTACAACAAGCGAGCAGCTGCATAATCATACTTATTTTCTCCCTCCTTGCAATAAAAGGACACTGCTGATTAATACTGTAAAACTACGCTATTACAGACAGACCCTTAACAAGGCGTAGCAATATAAATTATTCAACTCCATGTGGGTAGTGATTATCGCAGAACACTTCTTTAACTCAGCACAATTTAAAAAAAAACAATACAAGAACACTTCGTAAGTCCATAGTGTTTTCTTCTTTGTCTTCTTAAGTAGCAATATGATATCGCTCTTGCAAGATACAGCTTGAGCATATACATGTATTTGTGTATTTGTATGAGTCTTTTCTCCAGCTTGAAAAAAAAAAGAAAAAGATTTTGCGAGTCGTATTAAACCAATGCCATTCAAACGAGATGATCTTGCTGAGGCACGTGTTAGATGTGCGAATGTGTCTGCGCTAGACGAACAATGTTCTTGTTTAACAAAGCAAAGACAAATGACCTATTGAATGTTTGTACCAAGAGCAGCGCGACTCTTGTAAGTACTAATATAGGCATGATGTATTCCTGAAATGTGCTCCATTTTGAACTCTGCAAACCTACATCGTCGTGGTGCAGCGCAGAACTGCTGAGAAAGGATCCATATAACAGACCTAGCGTGAAACTGTATGTGTGTATTTTTATTTGCTGTTTCTTTATGCCCATATACAAATATAAATACGTGTGTACGTACTTTTTACACTACATGTGTTGTTGGAAATCCACAGGGTGTATAGAGCTACATAAATTGCAACGAAAGAGAAAATATACAAAAGATGCAAACTTGGCCCATCGAAAAGCAATGCATGTGTACAGTATATGCAACCATGCAATGCACATTTTTCTGAGCAAGCATGTATGCTAACATACCAGTTTCACAAGCAGATAAGCCTCAGTCGTGCGTTTGTAAAAACAAAAGCATATTTGTATCCTCCTTTCAAATTTACGTGGCTCTGTATCACATGTGCACACTACACAGGCCTAACCCTCTATACAGTTAAGGTCTACACTTCAGGACGCCTCTTTTGCTGAAGCAGCACAGACATCAAGTCTATACTTTTAGTGCACAACGCAAATGAATATAGGCATATGGACAACATTCAAAGACCATATGTAGAACAGTGCAAAAGAAATGTGTGGATACGATACCTGACCCAGTTAACATGCATGCCTGCCCATAATATATTCTCATAAACATTACAAATGTGTAATTCTCATCTTAGATGATTGTGTCAAACGTTACTTACACTGGAACTTGGCAGATAGCTGAGCCATTGATTTCTTCTGTGTTTCTGTGTTCATTTAGAATTGCGGATGTTTCGTTTTGTTTCTGTGTCAACATATACGATGGATGGCTACTTGCACAATACGATGTATGTCTCTTATGTGTCACGATGAATAAAAATGTATGTGACGTGCAATGCATTTTCAGCAACGTTTTTTATTCCTAGTTCAAAACCATAGGAATTCAGTAGTGATTCAATTTCAAGGTCTATTGTAGGAAACATCCCTCGCGTTAAACAATCTGAAGAAAACTTCCAAAGCGACAAAAAGAAACAGGAAACATATAAGGAATCTCGACCACATCCAATGCCCCCAAGTATAAATAGCTGTTGTGACTAAGCATTGCGCACATGAGCGCAACAGAGCTGTGTGCTAAAATGCATCGCAAACCAAGCCTTGGTCACTAAATTTGCTGCAATACCTTCACAAAGATCCCTCGCCTAGTCGCGTATGCATAGCGTACAGAAAACGAAGGTTTACAGCGTCAGTACTGGCCTGCCCGTGACGCTATTGCACTCGAAGCTTACATGCATCACAAAATGACAGACATAAATCACAGAGAGTGAACGTACACAAATGCTGATATTGTACTTGTGAAGACATTCTGCCAGAGTAGCTAGACACAATGTGACACTATGCAGTCATATCGTTTTCTGAAGGCACACCGTTTGCAACTGCATGAACATGCAACTACTGTAGCTAACAAAAAGAAAAGCTTAAAAATATAAAAAGACAGCAAAGCTATCCATACAGTACTTCACTAGAGTCAACACCTAAAGAAAAAAAATAACAGGCAGTGCAAAGCATGCAAACATGCCCAAGACCAATGCAGCCGCATCTTTACATGACTTCATTAAAGAGAATGAAGCTATGAAAGAATCAGTCAGAATAATTGCCATTTGGCCTGGGTGCATATGACACATATTTCTGTATTATGAAAAACCAAACTGTACATAAGTTTTTAGCGATACTCGAGCGAAACTCCGTAGGATTCTCCAGCTGTGCACACACAAAACTTAAAAATAGGTCTGGATTTTAGAGCATTCAATCTAATATTTGAGCTAAGGGCTCTCATAGGACTGTGAATAAAAAAAAAGAAGACACTTCAGTACAGACACTCCCATTGAGCATTCAGCAACTATTATCATTTGCAGTCAACCATCCCTTTGTATAATAAACGCTGTGAGTGTAACCCATTACCCACACTATTTCATACTAAAATATCGAGAAACCTAATTGTAGGGTTTAATGGCCTGAAACTATGCAGTGGAGCCAAGTTCTGCATTTTGGGAGTTGGTTTAGGGGCTAAACTGGAGAATTTTTTTGTTTCTGGTTTGTAAAAGTTAGAGTTTATCGAGATAAACTTCCAATTTACATTCACCCATAATGAAAAATATGGACAACAGAAACAAAAAAGCATCGCTTAAGCGCTCTGTAGAGGTGGGCGACCAGCAAAGCTGAACCTTGCTGCCCGAATGTTTATTACTGGGTAAATCCCAACAGTTCATACAAATTTTCTCAATTGTCAGTTACGTCATAGGGCGAGTAGAGGGACTTGCCCAATATCTGTGGCACGTATGCGCTAGGAGTTGTGCGCATAGGACGGATGAGTTTTGGTTTTGCCTCAGCATCTATAGTTTTTTCGTAAAAAAAAAGTATGCAGCAGGCAACCTCTTTACCAAGAGCAAACATTTGCACCACTGCTGGAACTTACTGTAAAATATGCATTTGCATTTACCACTGTTAAAATCTGTCATTGTCACACACACTGCACGGTTTATGACATCGGGAACACCTTTCCACAGTTTTACATAAAGGGCAAGCAAGTCCAGTGCGGTACCTGAAAAGACAGGCAACTCGTGGGAATGCATACACAAAAACTAGAGCTCGACAATCTTCAACAGTATGCACCAGCTTTCTTGCCAGCAAGGTAGTTCTGCAATGTTGTGGAGCCCAAAATAAAAATTATCGCAGGTTACGTGTCACTGCATTTTCACTTCAACATTATGGCTCACATGTGAAACATGGTAGCATGATTCCCTGTTGTACAGTAGTGCAAGTCATCAGGAATATTTCCTTGCGATGTTTTGCAGCTTCACTTTCTATCGACAGCAGCTGCCACCTTTTCTTTCGAGGTGCTTTTTATTCTACGAAGTCCCACCAGAAGCCAACGCATCCACAAATGGTGTCACAGATGAATTTCTTCAATTAACTAAATAGCACCTGTAGACATATCACAAAAAGACAGCACACATCGTGCTAATGAGCAGACTAACCTTTTAGTTCTCAATTAATATGAGTAGCTCACATTTTCTTTTAAGAACCTACACTTAAAAATATGCTGCAAGTTTGCTGTCACAAGGAAACTTTTTGGCTTCTCATTCTTTTCACTGTCAATGATGTACACAGTCATGGAATGATCTCGTGGTCGCAAATCAGTGCTTTAAAAATGATTAGTTATTTCAGTAAACCCAAACCAAGTTCTTTTCTTACTAGCAAGTGTTTTTCAAACACTATAGGATTATTTCTAAAATGTATAATCCTAGCAAAGAGGATTTCAGAAACTTCAACAATATGTTCTGTTTGTGCAGTCGGTCCGAGTTAATAGTTTGGTCACCGTGGCGGACATATAGAAAGACCAACCTTATGCTCTACGGCACAAAATTTTAGCCAGAGCAACCATGAAGCATTCTTATTATGCTACAAGGTATACTATTACATGCCAGAATCAGTTTTTAAACATGTGTGATTCTTTCATGAGAAGCTCAACCTAAGTTTTTACATTTTCTTTACTTTATATAACATACCAGAATCAGTTTTTAAACATGTGCGATTCTTTCATGAGAAGCTCAACCTAAGTTTTTACATTTTCTTTACTTTAGGTCTAGAGAGAAAGGACTGCGATAAACCAAGACTCAAACTGCAGCCCTGCATACAGCGTACATTCCTTAGAAGCATAACTCCTTTCACACAACAATTCCAGGTGATCAGCATCAAGCGCACATCAAAAAAAGGCACATGCCTTTCAACACATCATACGAGATATCTTTCAGAAAGCACGAAGTAAGCAGTACAATGTATACTTCTTAAATACACAGCTAGCACGCCTAGTACATTCATGAACATGGAATCAGAAAAATGCATTTCAATAAAACTTTGCACATATACATATATACTTTATAACCAAAGAACTAAAAAAAAGTAAGACCTAATGAACAGCATCTTTCGTTTATAACGAGCCTTTTTCACACACAGGCAGACATAAATAGTGCACGCAGACCATGAACACACCGGTGACTCGCACTTCAACGACCAGAGGCAATGTAACACAGGAGCATCTTTTTTTGTAGCGTACTTGAAATGGCTACAGCTGCCATGCAGCCAGACGCATAAATAGTATGGATGTCGGCTGAAGCACTGCAACTTGCCAACATATTAACACTAAGCTTTTCAGGGGAAAAAAAAAGTTGAATGTATACTCTGCATAAGCAAAAAAATGAACAAAAAAATAAAATAAAGTAAAATTCAGCCCACCCACACATTAACAGCAAGCTCGGTTGTCAAAACAATCTGCCAGCCTCCTCTAAACATTTTTTTTTACTAGCCTACATTCTTCATTCAGCCCATAAATATGGTATGTGCCTGATGGCAACTTTTATTTCGAAAATCGCGATATGAAAAGAGCAGACACAGTGTCTACTTCCGTACCACATGAGGGACAATGGGCAGTGGTAGAAGCTCACTTCAGTGGCACTCACCAGGAAGACAAAAAACGAGCGTGTGCAGTAGCAGGGCTCCCGTTTTAGTGTGCACCTTCTTTTCCTGACAAGAGGAGGCCGCCTGTGCCAGCCTCCTATTCACAACACACATCCTCCCGCTTAGCCAGCAGGCATGGATTGCCGGTGCAAGAAAATTCATCAACAACGCAAAATCTCTCCTCCTCATCCTCCACCCCTTTCCAAACAAAAAAAGCCCTCCCATTGGTCTGTCATTAAAAAGCTAAAGCTCCTAAGCTCTAATAAGTGCAGCCAAGTCTCTTGGTTCATCATTGTGCCGCTCTGGTTCGTCTTCATCCTCCTCCTCTTCCTCGTCTTCTGAGAAGTCGTGAGAAAAAGCAGTCACGCCCTTCCCAAGGCGTACCGTCTTGGCAGGAGGCGAGCCCATGTGCTCGTCCAGGTAGGATGGAGATGGACTTCGTGGCGGGCTGCTCCCAGGAGACAGGGCATTTTTCAGCCTGTCTTTGCCTTCATTCCATAGGTGGTTCTGAGAATTGACATGGGAGGGGGGCGGATAGCAAGAGAAAGAGAGAAAAAGAGAGAAGCACGGGGAAGGACATGCAGTGAGTGGTTAGTCCCAGGATTGGGCTGTATAAAGCCCGCAAAACATGGAAAAGCTTAATGCAAAAAACAGAATATGACACACACACAAGAAACAAATATACGAGAAATGTTCTCCGATATCGACATCTGACGAACTACTTGAGCTCCTGAGATCATAAAAGGACTTCTTCAGCAGTACGCAAACATTGATTTTCAAGATGAATAGCATGCACCACTGACGAACTGAAAATTTTGTAGTCAGTAGTATCATTGTGGAAGACAACAATTTCAACCATTTTGGAGTTAGTGCTCCCACAAATTTTGTCACACTGGCACCTTGTGTGTTTTGTCCCTGGACAGCACAGCTCAACAGTGCCTATGAGAAAAAAATTGCAGACTCAATCTTGGCAGTGACACATCAGTCGCATTGAGTAAATGTATTAAGTAAAAGCACGAAGCAGAGAATAGTGAACAGGCTCTGACCAACAAGATTTGTGGTTACTCTACAAACAACTCAGAATCCATTGTTCTGTAGCAAAAGAGTTCAGATACAAAAGCACTCTTTCACCTATCTGTAGCTACTCTTCCACAATGTGAAGTCAAACAATACTTATTGCAATTAAACAATGAAAATAGTGCATAGCAACCATGTGAAGGTCCCCAGTGTGCACTCAATGGTGAGCGTTGAAGAAGTAAGTGATGACATTGATTCCATGAGTGGGCAGTTTGCCTTTTCATAGAAGCTATAGTGCAGAATGTACTATGACGTGATGACTATAACATTCATTTTATTCACCTATTAATAAAAATATACAGCCTTGAGAAGCTTTAAGCCATTTCACTTACGAATCTCGTCTGCCTTCATAAATCCAGAGACTGTACTCTAAATGCTATTCATGTAGTACATTCAACGGCTTTCAACTGTGCCCCGTACCATAACATAGCGAGGCCTGGAGCATTTAGAGTAGCCCTGGGACTGACCATGTCCGATATCAGCTGTGCTCTCGTGCTCGAAATGACACTGCCTTCAAGTGAGCTGAATTAACCAAACAAACACACTCTGAGCACCAGCCAAATGTAAACACCATTGTGAGAATGCTTTAGAACACTCGAAAGTGACAAGTCGATTGCAACTTATCAAGGGGAGACCTAGCACAAACGTTTACTCCTAAGCTTTCACTATTTCTCCATAGATGTCTTCTGGTCTCTTAGTTGAAATTCATTTCATAGAGCTTGGAATAGGATCAGCGGGATACGCATTGTCTGTCATACTATAGAGAATAAAGATGCCAGATATTATAAGCCAGCTATTATAAGAATTAGAAGTGGATTTACATTCAAGCTAATATTCTTCTTCCAGAATGAAACAGAAGTACACATTACAGGTGTATCCATTGTTATACGAAATAGGAATGCTAAGAAAGTCAAGTAAATTAACAACAAAAGGATGTTTGCAAGGCTTAGACAAAACACCTCAGTATCATTATTAAGCAAACAAGCTGTAATCGATTCAGACATAGTTAGGTGAATTATGTGCACTTGAAATGTATCATGGTGAAGGGCTGGGATGTCAAAGCAATGAAAAAATAATATCAGAAAGTAGGTGAGATAAGCCTAATTAGTGAACAAACTGGCCCAGCAATGTGCATCATAAAGAACACTAAAAGATAGCACGTGAGAAAATCCAGTTTAAATTTATTCTACAATGTATAAGGCAGAAATAGGGCATGTGAACAGTATAATGATCGGAACGACACAAATAATGTTACACAATGAAACCATAGGGCAAACAAAGAAGAAAAATAAGCCAGCATGTTTATTAATACTTCTTCTACAGCTAATAAACAACATGTTTCTACTTGTACTTTTGTAGACTTGCTATGAGAGGCACTCAAGTGATAAGAATGTGTGCTTGGCAATAACAAAAAAAAACTAAATTCATGTATTTTAAAAGTCCAAGTTGTACACATACTAATAGTAAATGAACATAGACCAGCAGTACAGTGCTGTTCACAAATATACAATGTGTCTTTTGTGTTATGTTTCATTTGTACAGAAAATATTCAGTTCTCAATAAATAAATGCAGTGGTGTAAGGCTACTTTCTTTTTACTCACTGTATTGCATGATTTTGATTGAAATGCAAGTAAATAATCTGCCCGTGTATATTACTAAAATTACAAATATCCCAAGCACTACATGTACCAGACGAGGTTGCCAATTTAACTTTACTCTTTGGTGAAATACCAGTTCCACCATTTTATGAGGCACAAATAGGGATGTGTGTTTAGCACCTTAAAACCCTTTGAGTGTTTATGCCGAACATGTAAAGCGGCAGTTTTCTGTACAGCAGTGTCTTCGCCATACGAGTGTGTTTTTCGTGCTCCGCTTGAAATTTCTCGCTGTAATGACGAAGCATGCTCACTGGGACATGCCGCCATCTTCCAGGACTTAAAATAAGCAGTGGAAATGATTATGCTGGCTTCTTTCGAAGATAACCGAAATTGGTTTCAAGGATCAGCGCAATGCGCAGTCAGCAATGATGCCAACGAGCAACACCCATTTGTGGTTTCGGTTTCGCCGCGTAATCGCAGTGAAGGCGCACGAAACTTCATTTTTATCATTATCAGCGTTTCTTTGCAGGGGCAAAGAAAGCTTATTTCCCTCTTTATTTGCACTGCTTTTTGCTTGTTTGTACCGAACACTCATAAGATATACTCGTTCTCCTTAATTACCGAGCTTACTCTGCCCAAGGCAGCCACAAGCAGAGAAGATACAATATATCTGTGAGCACAACTCGTCACTCCAAGAACATAATGAAGACGCCCACTGTGTGCAGACGGCAATAAAGCACTCTGTGTAGACCCATCTCTCAAAGAATATCACGCCCTCAAATACTAATTAATGTTTTGCAGATTTGAGCAGTGCTCACTCAAAAATGCTGTTTCTCGTTTTTTCTTTGACAATTTTTTTTCCAGAGTTTTTATTTATTACAATTTTTATTATATTATTACATATTTTTTATTATTATTATTTTATTACATATTTTTTATTAGTTTATTACATATTTCACACATTGCCCTAATAAAGTCATTTTATACAAATGCCCCAATAAAGTCATTTGATCATCTGATGAGTATTTTTCAGAAAACTACAACACTTCGAGGGTTCATGCAACCTGTAGCTGCCTTCACCATCATTTTTTCGACTTTCATGCATCTTATTAGAGGCAGAAAAAACAACTTTTACACTTACTTTTCCAGCACTATTCCTGAGCTTGTGTGGCAGTATATGTGTATATAGAATCATGACAAAGTTTTCAAGTCATAGGCCTTAAAGGGGCATTGAAACACCTTTGTGAGTAACTATGAATTTGGTTCACTGAAAGAGCTTATTACCTCACAAATTCCACGCCGCAAAAATTTCAAGAATCCAACCAGTACCAGCAGAGTTACAAAGATTTGTCACACGCTGCAATCGCACTCTCTCTTCTCTTGTCCCGAGGAAAGCGCTGGAAGCTAAGCAGGAAGGAATGGGAGGGGCAAACAAAATACCTCACATGCGCCTTGTGACCTTGAGCACTTTTTTCTCTTTTTTTCTTCGAAGACGCGGCTTTTTTAGTGCAATCGCGCGCACTTGGACAAGTGAAAGCCTTTTGCAGCTATCTCTGTAACGATCGAGCCCACCATGTTCAAATCCACCAACGGCTGGTATATGAGCATTCTATGAGTGATTTTTGAGCGTCTTTTGTCATTTGTCAAGGGAAGAGAAAGCAATTTTTAGCTGACTTTGATAATTCATTGTGAATTCCAGGCCACATGCTGCGCTATATTATTTGGCTCGCGTGTTGTCGAGAGCCTCTACTACGAATTGTCGGTGTTTTCTGACCATGCTCAAAAAGTGTTGCAGGGCCCCTTTAAGTGCCTCACGAGACTCTGACCTTGAAAAATGCAGTGTGCGGCATTGAAACTCGCGCGACCTTCGAAGCATGACCTTACAGTGATTGGGCTGGAATCAAACCCAGGAACTTTGAGTGGCAGTCAAGTGCTTCACCACAAAGCCACGGCAGTGCTTGAAACTTGTGTGTTAATGCGAGTCAATTGGTACACATAGTTAAAAAGAAACGCAAGGTAAGCACTAACAAGATGCACATAGGACTAGCATGGACTGCGAAATACATGGTGTATGATGAAGCACGAAAGTTTTCGAGTCCCTCAGATTGTGAAGCAGGCCAATGCTAGTGGGGCCTTGAAAAATGCCCTAGTTCACTCATACAACCACTCATTCTCATGCAGCAATTTCAAAGGCTGAAGAAGAGCAGCTACCCAGACAGTATGTTGCTTTCGTTGATGACAGCTCCTTTGACAGAAGTGCGGTAATTGAGGGCACGCGCCTGGCCATGCTTTTGAAATTCCAATTATTACCACACCAATAAGGCCGCTGGAGTGTTGTATTCATACCCGCCAACAAACTGAGCTTTCTTTGCAAGAAGTTTAATAAAAAGAATTCAGCTAGCAAGTGTCGTGTAAAAAATGTGCTCAGTGAGCTATGTCTCATGCACATGTGAAGAGTGTACAACATCTCAACATTGCGTAGCCGTTTTTATACCACACATACGGGCCATTGCCTGAACGACCATCTGCACAAACATGCGAACAACCTGAAGGCAAGAGGCAGCAATAATTTGGCCATCCACTTGCTAAGTTTGCCGGCATACCACACTTTGAAGGGACCCAGGTTCTGTGCACATACAAAGACCAGACAGCATGCGAAGTCTTCGAAGCTTTTGCGATGAAGTGCAAAGACGCAGCAGGTGTGCCCTTGCTTAATCTAACAGACAAGAAGTGTGGCTATCCTCATAAGTAACCTCTTTGGACTAGGCAATTTTGTACAGCTGGATACATGTGCTTTGATAATTTTCTTTTCCTGTGTGCCCCAGTCTAATGTATATTTATGTGTTTCCCTATAAACCAAGCAGTTGGCAGTCAGTGCTACTCCCTTGTGTTTCTTGTCCTTGCTTGCATTACTGTCTTTTCAACTACGAGTGGTTCAAGACTTCTTTTCAAAAAGCTACGCGGATGTCGGATTGGGCGAGGAGTAACAATGGATGTAATATGGCAAGTCATAAATGCAGAATAGTGCCAGGCATCACACCACGCAAATTGGGTGACACATGAGTGGTATAAAGCTTCTCACCAACTAGATATTTATCATTCATCATCACATTCAGGTGGAGCACCAAGAAACTGTGCAGCCACAGAGGCGTGAAAACTGCATTACAGACCCATCCAGCCTGTCCGGTTGTATTCTTTCTGTTCTCGCATTTCACGACGACTTCATATCCATTTCGACTGTACATACTGCATATTTTGCTATAGAGCTGCCAAATTTTCTTTTTCCACAGAATCTAAATTAAACTGCCTGAAGCTGACTGTGGGGCAGCACTGTCTTGTACTGTTCCCTTCCTAGTGCCACCATCATGCTCCCATCAGCAGTGAACTGAAATGTGGTAATCCTTGAAACGTTAATGATAGTAAATCCTAGAAAGAGCCACATGGTTTCGTTACCTAATTTAACTTTGTAAAAACCTAAAATCATGCTACATAGATAATTTTCCCACTATTTAATATAATCAGATCAGCTCCTTCATCATACGACTCTGCATGAGGAAGAGCGCAATGCACATTCATAAGATATACATCAGGAACAGCCAACACCAGCCAAGTTGTTTGAGGGATCGTATCACCATTTCTACCTTTCTGACCTATTTATTAAGCTTGTGAAAATAGTAAATTGTAGCTACGAAGCAAATTCGAAACGAATAGTGATTTTGGTCAAAATATCGAATCAAACTCAAATAGTATACATATCACATATTATAAAGAAAAATGGTGTATTTGTCATGACTTCAAAATTTTCCATAATTTAGGTTCAATTCGAAGTGAATTTGAATATATTAGCTGGCCGACCAGCTTTGGGCCGTCCGGCAAGCTGAAGATGCCGCCTCGGTGCAAGGACTTCGAGCGATCACCTGAGGCACCGCCATCATAATCGACGGAGAGTGGGAAGGGACAGAGGTTAATCCCTTCTTCCCCCACCTCGCTCGTTAAAACTGCCGGAATTCAAATAAAGTCTTATTCATTCATTCATTGAATATTCAAAGCCCTTGAATATTTGCGCAAGTCTACATTTAATGCTCCAATTCATCTCTTTCCGGGCATTAAATAAAGAATTCGACTACAATCGTAAACTTCCCCCCACATCCATTTAGCACGCAACTTTTCAAGTCAAAACGTTTAAAAACGGCAGCCTCCCTCTACTACAGGGGTCTCAAACACGCAGCCCGCAGACCTTTCACTAGCAGCCTGCGGCTTCATGAGCAAGATAGTTTTATCCCCTTGCTAAATAGTACTCGCATTTTTTTTTCTCGCCCATTGCCATTAGTGAAGGTTTGTTCGGTAAGCTGCAGAAACAGGACTGCTCGCTGGCATTTTCTTCATGAAGCACCTGATGAGATCACCATGAGTGGAAGCATAACCATGGGACAACATCTCCAATGCTCAGAATTGTCATATTGATTTTACTTATTCTGGAGATCACTATCGATGTTACTCAAACCTCACACAATTCACTTCAGAAATGACTCATAGATGATCTATTTGGGAAAGGCATTTGTCTAAATTCAACCAACATTAGGTAAAATTTTGTTCAAGCCACACGCTTCCTCACTCTAACCTACTTCACTGTCCCAGCCCCTCCGGCACTAAATTTCGTAAGTGTTGCCCCCCCCCTTTCCCCCAGCCGGTGAGGTGAGTTTGAAGATTCCAATTGAAGCGAGTTTGAGGCCCCCTGATTTACTACAATGTTTCCGGAGTGTGCCATTGTACCAGGTTCCCATCAACACTAGGAAACACTAAGCAAAGTGCTGTATAGAGACAATTTTTCAATGAGCACTGTACTGTGTTATGGGCGAGCTTAACCTTACCACCACCTGTTGTTTTTTTTCTTTCGGTTACGATGTAATAAGTTGACAGTGCACTCAAGGAAAGCAATGTCCAATTGACAAGAGCCATGTATGTTCACAAAGAGTTCATCACATTATGCCAAGTGATCACGCTTAACTCAACATGTTGATGCACTTTACGTACATCAGGGCATGCACAAATACTGGAATAAAAAACAACAAAAAAATGCATAATAAATAAAGTACATGGTTATATTACAATGACACGCAAAACATTCATGATAAGGTAAAGTCACAAGCATAAATATTCAACAATGCAGAACGCTGTCAGTAGAAAATGCAGCCAATCAATTACTGTTGGGCAATGACAAAAAGAATATTATAGTAGCTACCACAAATGTATTATGATGCTGGTATCATCACTTGCCACTAAGGTCTGCTATACATAGTAAAAACGTAGCAAAAGCAGCAAGAAAGCAATCCTCAACATTCTCGGGGCAGATTAACTACGTATGTTCGAAAGGACCTTCATAACAGTCTGGAAATGCTTATTCTCCCACAGGTAGCTACAGCTACGCGACGGTGAAGCAAAAAATGCATGCGTTATAATCTGTTGCGGAAATACTATGTCTAGTTCTTCTGAGGAATTAATGGGCAAGCAAGCAATTGGTATCACCATTAGGAGCAAGGAAAAAAAAGCTAAGATAGTGCACCACAGGTGCAGGCTTTTATTCAAATACAGCGCAAAGTGTACTTGAGCACAGCCTGGTCACGGTAAGGTCGACTGCTGTGCTCTTTCATGACCACTGCTTTGGTCATCCTTGACAGCTAACTGCAACAAATTTTGAAAAGAGAACAAGGGCAGGGTGTCGGCAATGCCATGCTCTACATACTGACTAGTGAACACACAAAAACTTTCAGCGAAGGGAAGTGCATATTTCGGGACACGATACACCATCCCTTCACTTATGGCACTGTAATTTTTGCCACCTTTCTGTAAAGGAAGCACACATGCTCACTGGAGAACTTTGTAATCCTGCTTCAAGTAAATGTAAATATGTATTGTCTTTTACTAGCTATCTTGTAGAAATTGAACTGCAAGTGGCCCAAGGCACAAAGCGGAGAAAGGAATATCTTAGTTTGCTTCTAGAGAATATGGTCCTTCCCCATACAGACATACACAATAGGCCACTGCAGTTCGCTAAGGCAGTGCAGCATAGTCTTCATCATGCCCTATCACGATCCAGAGGGCATTATAGTGGTTGAGATTGGTCTTCGAACAGAGTTTTTGCTTCAAACGTTTGTGTAATGTAGTTCCCCAATTATTGTCCTCGTGTAAATCAATCAATGAAGTGGAGAAAGCTGGCCCTTACTCTATTACATCGTTGCTGAAATTGGGAACACTGCTATCCTGAAGTCAAGTTTCCTCACGTCTCTCCACCGGGGAGCCAGGTCCTTCTTTCACTGCATCCAATTCCGTCACGGTTAACGTTTCATCAACAGGGTCAATAGAGTTGTCAGCTTTCACTGTTACAGGATTTAAGTTAGAGACGTAAGAATTTGTTGTGCCCTGCTTTGCACCGGGTGACGCCTCTTCAGCCCCACTGACCTCACAAACCTGCACTTGCTGAAGGGTGGTCACATCACGGGCTACTGCCATGGCACTGTTTACCGAAGACTCGTGCACTTTGGCGGAACCTTCTGGTTCCTGTGCCGTAGCACTTGGTTCAGCTTTACTTGAGCCTACGTAATCAGGCTCTGGTTCTATTTCTCTTACTTCATACTCTTCCGAATCATTTTCTGCAGGGTTGGAGTAAGAAAGGTAGAAATCTGTAAGGCCTCTTTGCAAATGATGTGATACTGGTTCTGAGGTGCTGGGCTTAGCGTTCACTTTCTCGGCGTCTTCATTTGCCAGCCCGGAGTCAACCTTCTTCGACTGCCCTTCAGAAGAACCCGAGTGGACAGCATGAAGCGACACACAAGGAGATGCATCTTGAGAATTCTTTCCAACAGGAACGGTGGCCACACCGACGCCTTCATCGGAGATGCTACGCGAAATACACTTGGCATCAGTCTCCAATAATACTTTAGAGGAGCTACCTTGTGGAGGAGCGGTGTTCCCTGGAAGATGTGGCACCGGCTTCTTTAGCTCGCCATTTTGGCAGTTGGCATCACTGTGTTCTTTCTGCAAGGCGGCATCCTTCTGCAACTGGTCAGCCACCCTAGCCAGAAGAGATGGTTTGGGTGCGTTGGCAGGCTGCATGTTTTCAGATGACTTGCTCCCCGCTCTGATGGCGCCCCCTTGAGCCTTGTGCTGGATGACGTTCACGTCGCTCTTAGATTTGGGAAGAATGCCCCTCGAACTCGCGATCACGGAGAGATTCTCAGCAGACAATTTGTGCACCATCGGAAGCAGAGGTGGCGACAGAGAACGCGGCGGCGTCTGGCAGCCAGCAGGAGTGCTCGGTCTGTACGGCGAGGTGTCTCGGGACATCGGTCGTCGGGTTCTCATCTTGGCAGGTGGTCGGAACAGATTGCATACTTCCATATAATGCGAGGATGCACCCGGAGCAAAACCATCGTCATCTGTGTCCAACAAGGTAGCGCCATTTTGGTCTGTCTCCTATTAGGGCGAAAAGAGAGAGAGCCCCCTAAGCCTAATGGCTGGTCTCGAAGTTTTCGTCGTTCCACTTCTTGCTGCCGCGCTACGTTGTCAGCAAGGCATGATACGTTGCTCTTTATCAGAATGATCTACAATAAACTGAAACACTTTTTCCCTAATCACCCAAGTGCTTCCTCCTCGTAACCCTCAAAGTAGTGGTGCAAAATTTAACAATTAGGGTGGTGTTTCAAGAATACAAAACTTATATGTACCAAAGGACGCTGAAGCGTACAAAATTATCTTTAGCAAAACACAGAAAAGAATGCAAATAGCAACTCACCAGCCTTCCTTCCCTGCCAAAGAGTTCCAGGAAGTTGAAGATGAATTCCCTTGACTTTTCTTCCCACTTCTGAAGGAATTCGTGCCTTTTTCCTTCTAAATTCTGCACTAACTGTTTGCTCTTGTCTTTTAAATCATCCATCTTGTTCTGAAGCAGAAACTTCTTTTCCTACAAAGAGCAACAGGAATACGGGAATGTTTCGTTTCCAGAAAAGCATGCCACGCATTATAGCTTTCTTTCTGCTCTGTTATCCTAGCAAGTTGACTGCATCTTTCACACTTCTTTTCTTTTTCTCACAACAAGCTTACATAAGTAATAAAGAAAGGCTGAAGTGCTGTAGTACAAAGGTTGAGCCGATGTGAACTGGATGCAGTCATCATGCACACTGGCAAAGCAGTTTAATTAATATTTGAACCACTGTATTAGAATGACTGGAGTAAAGGTTTCATTTATGCAAATATGTGAACATGTGTGCAGTCATCAAAAACGAAAATATTTAGGGTGACTGCATGTACACTGCCATATTCAGCCATAAGTACATTTTCTTTTTTCCCTTGCAGTCAATTTATCCATAAACAATCATTGCAGATACGACAGTCACACACTATGCATCAAAATTAATGCAATTCTGCATTACTCCCAAGTTACACTACCATATCTATATAACGACGACCTAAAGTTTGTATGGTTTACTTTGTTTTTATGTCATTCGCTAACTACCAACCCACACTTTTCAGCTCAAAATGCACATATCGGTTTTCCCTCTGTGCCTTTCGGCGTTACTTAAAACGATAACTTTAGAGGAACATTGATGGCTCGGAATAAAAAAAAAACAATCTTTTTTAGAAAGTAGCTTTCCTTAAGTATTGGTAAAAGAAACGTGTTGTGTAGCTTAGTGCACACATGACAACGTTACAAATGTTATACAAATGCATTGCAGAGGAATAATGGCCGGTACAAAAAGCATGCTATCTATTTGCAAAATTCACATCTAATGAGGTGCACTACTTTGTACACTCTTCATGGAGGGCTGCCTTGTACACTCTTCACGTAGAATTATAGTTTCTTGTAGTCACAGACACTAAAAACCTTTTCACAGCTGAGAAAAAAAAACAACTCTAAACTCTTTGTAGATTCCTTCATTTATTGGTAATAAAACTCGAAAGACTTGTCAAAAAGAATGTCAGCAAATGTGCAGTTTGCATGTACCAGTATGACAGCATGTTTTACATATGTAGTCTGCACATTGTAATATCAACCAAGTGAAGTGACTTCAGTCACATTGCCATGCATGAACATGAGCGAGCAGGCCCTCGGTATTCTGTTGCTGTGCATCTCACATGCTTTAGAAAATGAGCAGTCTATTTTGAGTGCCCACAACCATCTTGCAAAAACTGTACAATGCCCATCCACTGTATCTGTTTTTTCTAGCATCAAGAAATGCTGACAACATGAGATGGCAAAAATATACACACATATATACAATATAACAAGAATTTGAATTTTGAGCCTCAGACCGAATAGACAGCCATAAAAAAGTAAATGCAAAGCTCATCACAAGATTCTATCTGCACAAACATTCGAGCTAATTCAAATACAATTCTACACTGTATAGCCTTAGCATCACCAACACCGACAAATAAAAGTGTGACATGTCTTCTATCAACTGAGCAAAAACATGCGATTATAAGGCTCTCAAAGAGCCAGTTGTGACAAGACACTATTAGAAAACTCTATATCTTACAGTGCCTTGGTATCAACCGATGAAAGCATGACATGCCATACATCATCTGCGCAAAAACATTCGATGATAACGCTTGCGAAGAGCCAATTCTGAACTCATCCTTCACATCGACCACGCCCCTTTCGAAAATGCGGCTGAATCATACTTTGTAGACATTGAGTTTTTTGTTTCTTCATTCTTCATAGAATACCTGTTGCAAAGGGTCCTTGAGGTACATTTCATAAATAAACAAATCAATATTCTTTTTTTTTTTTTTCACGGAGTAATGGCTTGTGCAGACCAAAGAGCTCATCAAAGGGAAGTTTATTATGTTATTCAAATTTACAGCTATTCTCACACATGTAAAAATCAAGTCTACTAAAATCAGTATTTCATTCCCAGTTCAGATTTATAATAATAATAGTAATAATAATAATAGTCATGTAATGTTTATTGCTCATTTTATCAAAAAGTAGTACACATATCAGGCCTGCCAAAGCCACATAAAGCTTGAGCAGCAGTGCCTGGCAGCAGCAGGAAACGGCAATCTTTGAACTTGAAACATCTGCTTATATGACAAAATGAAATAATATAGAAACGGCACGGGAAAGAGAATAACCACTTCACTTACGACGATAAATAAATGATTCGCCCGAGATCCTTTTTAAAGTTGTATTTAGTCCGGACGCGCAGTACACTTGGAGGCATCTTATTGAAGTGCAGAGGAACGCAGCAGCCTCGTATTCTTTTTCCCTACCTTGTGTTACGCCTCGGTACTAAAAATGGGTCATTGGGATGTCAATAACATGGAGGAACATATTTGGTTTTGAAACTGTCGCTCCAAAAATGCCTAAGCACTACACTTTCCAATCGTTAAATGTAGTGCAAGTGGGTATGAGCTTAATCTGAAGAGATTGGTCACTCATTTAGCTTGTCAGAGTGATATCTCATGATCTCGTGCAAACACAGCTGAAGTTACCTTTTTGACATAAAGACCGAACTGTATCTCAAAGTGCTGAAAGCACAATTCGGATATCCTATGCAGGAATTTATGGTCAATCTTTTTTATTTATTTACTTATCATTTTTTATTGTAGTCATAGCACGTAACGGGAGTACCTATAAGCTAACCAAATAGCGCTGAGAACAGCCGCTGTAGTACGAAATTCTCTCGTTACACGACCACGAGCCACCCCTATCGCATTCAGTGCATCAGGTGCATTCTCCTCAAGAAGTGCTCCTTTGGTTACAGTGATTTTTTTTTCATGAAGCAAGTTTAACACACTCATCCTCTTTTGTGATGGCCGCTTTGAGTAAACAATCTAAGTACATGAAATTTCGTTTCATGGTGGTAGGAAATGCATTTTATGATTGGTCACGAGTAACAACTATGAAGCAAAAAGTCTAGGTTGATTTGGAGTTGTTCTTTCAAAGTAGGTACTAGCAATTTTCACTTGACCATATCTTCGCATTGTTGTCGAAATTTGAGCAAAATATTTCTCCATAACCCTTCTCATTTGCAAATCTGTTAAAATTCGTTGAACCGAGCTTCAAGCTATAAAAGATAACTTCAACCTTTGTATGGTATGTCGTAGGTCTCAAAGCACAAGTGTCCACAAAACTTTGATATTTTGCATCTGTTTGTAAAGTTGACTAGCGTCTGAACAAGGTTTGTCATGAATCTACACTTCTCCTGTCTCTAAATAGAAAAAAAGACCCTTTATACCCTGATGTTTTTCCCATCACAGTCTTCCTGCAAAGTGTTCAATAACCCAATAGCTTCCGAGGCATTTTTTCAGAAACTAAGGACGTGCGAATAATGAATTTTAGAATCGAATTGAATACAAAGACAATAGTCGTGACACTGGATCAAGAACAAATATGAATCGAATAGTTTTCGAATAGAACAACCATTGTCAAAACAGCCCCAGACTGCTCAGGTGACAATTTTATAAAAAAGCCCAAGAATTTAACTTTTTATTAAGAACAAATATTCACAAGCTTTACCAAAAAACAGTATATTTACTATAAACAAAAAAAATGCCCCCATTATTTACACTGAAGAAAGCTCTTATACTACAGTAAACAGAGCCTTCGAAAATATTCCATAACTACAGCATGAAATACGGCAGTGAATACAGCATTCAATGAGGCACTCTGTCAACAGCCTCTTTGTTGAGAACACGCATTGCTGTTGGTCAGCAACTTCTAAGAAACCTGCTAAATAAATATACTGAGCATGTTTCATGGTCACGAATGTCATGGTAATGCCTAGATGTCAGATCATGTCATGTCATATCGGGAATTGATGATACTTCCTTGAGCTACTTATTGTTTGATCAATATTGCATTGGTCGTACCGCTAGTACTAATACGTGGGCTCTATGCACCTGGGCAATTCGCTGATGAAAACAAGATAAGTTACCCCTCACTGTTCCAACGTCTTGCTTACCCGAGCATTTTTCCGCTGTTGATAATATAAAAAATATTTTAAAATACTCTGTATTTCATGTACACACTAATTCTAGCACCAATCAAATAGAACTCTTTCCAACTCGTTATTTCAAATTTTTGTATTTTCCAACAGCCCTACTGGAGACTAAAACAAAACTTCACAGCCATCTGCTGTTTGCTTTGATCTAACATTATAAGAAAAATAGCGACTAGCATGCAAATCGCAAAAGAAATTGCTGTACCCAGAGAAAAACATCCTCGAAGAAGCCACCAGGTACAATTCACTTGAAAGGAGCAGCGTGACATTCGCCTAGATGAGAATGCATACCACACTCGCTACACCCAGCACAGTGCTATTCTGCTTACTTTTGGTTGAGCCTTTGTACATTTAATTTTGATCCATTCCACAATATCTAGTTAAATCTGATCGGAAATCTGTTTGCAGCATTGCATTGCACTTATGGCATATTATAGTATCCGGCTATTTCATAATATAAACTTTCAAAGGGACACTGAAACAGTCTTGCATTTGCTAATTTATTGTGAGTTCGGTATGCGACCTCTTACAAGATGCCAATGATAATTTTTTTTTTCATTTTTCATTAAACAAAGGTGCTATAAGTGAGCAAACTTTTACCAAGAGAACGCTCCCCTGGCATGCGCGGAGCGCAGGGGCGGGGCATGGGAGAAATAGACAGGTGGGCAGGTGACGCCATCGAAGAAGCGAGCTACCGGCTGCCTGCGCCGCTCAGTCAGCTCAGCTTGCTCGCTTCGGGATTGTGTCTTCTCTTTCTGGCGTGATCTGCTGCCTAGCAAAGCACAAGTACTGCCAGTTCATTGAAATTTCTTGCCATTGCACCGTTCTCTTCTTCTGATTAGAGACTTTCGCCATCTGACATGTTTATGCGTGGTCAAAATGGACTCGAATACCGAATCACTGCGCGGCATATCGCTACCGCAGCACTTTCGGTCGCGATCAGCACAATTTTTTTCAGGATTAGAAGATGGCTGCAAAATGGACTGCTGCAGCTAAAAAAAAAAAGGCTTTGCAAGAAAGTCACTGGTATCAAGGGGGTGCGATTGAACAGCGACGCAGTTCCTTCTGTGTTTCCGCAACTGACCAGGCGAAAATAAAAACTGAGGCAAGGCTGTAAAAACTACTTATGTGCCATAGCAGCATGTAGGTAGTTGTTGAGCACGCGTCTGTTGCAGCCGTGACCAGCTCACTGTGCTGCCTTGCTTCCGCGACGCTCACATCGAATCTTTATAGAAGGCATGGTTCGCGAGCCATTACGCAGACACCAATCATCGTAGTTTTGTCTGGATCAGAATCCCAGTTGGTCACGATCTCCTTGTTGCTGTGACAGCTCGTGCTTGCACCTCTAAAGAATATTAATCAGAGCCAGTCTTGATCACCAATAAAAGAGACCGTGTAACACTGGCACTTTATTTTGATTCCGGCATGGGTTATATTTTTCTATCAAAATCCAAAATGATCGATGCGTTGATTCAACAAGCACTCATATGATGAGCCAGACATTATTTAATCACTACCGTAACATTCAATCACTGCCAAATGCCACCACATGAAGCATAATCATAGTCCAAGCTGTCCGTGTAGCAGTGCTTAATCTAAATAAAGGCTTTCTCGATTTCGATGATTGCATGTGGGACACTGACTCATTGCATCCTTCTTGTTCGCTGCGAAGGGCAATACAGACTGCATCAACAATGCTGCCCTCTGAGCAGTGAAATACACGAACAGCTGATCTTTCTGCATGATGCTCACGTGTAGCATGCACTGTGCCAATGTGGGGCTAAAAGCGAGTGCTGATGCTGCTGTTCCTTATCGGATTTATTATCTACGGTTGAATGTATCATTCGTATCAGTTATAAGACATACATCTTATAAGTACCAGTTTATGTTTCCGACGCGGGTGAAGGTGGCTGGTTGGGACTCGCTTTCCTGTGCCACATTATCGGCACTGATATAGCCTTCAATCATCGCTCTTACACTGGCGACCGTCTCGAACGTGTACAGATGTACACCGAACTCCCACAGTTTGCCATACTAACAACAATGACCCAATTTCAACAGATAAACCCGGCATTTCCTGCTGGCGAGCATAGTCAGCTGTCCTCACCTTCCCAACAATGATGTCATATAGTTTCGACCAATCACAGCAGTGGCGAGACTGGGCATGGCGGCCGCAGTGCCTGTTGCTTGTTTTCAGCAAAATAAAGATATATTTGCGTTGGTTTATGCAAATTTTAGGCTTGATTTTCAAGTTTGTTGCACGAAATACATATCTTGACACCCTAACCTTGTTTTTTTTTTTTTTAAGAAGTGCTTCAGTGTCCTTTTCTGCAGAAAATATTTCCTCCTACAGTCTCTAAAAAACAAGAGAGGAGGTAGCCTTGTGTAACTCGTGTATTAGCTGAGCTTCATGAAAAAGTGTTGCATATTTCACATCTGCACGAAAAACTAAACTAGTCTATTTAGGTTTGCACATAAAATACGCCAAAATATCTCCATCGTCCCCCTTTCAGTCACATGGATATTGTACATGCACACAACCTAAGTATGCTTCTTGTAGCCAAAGATCATGAGGCCTTAGCAATTGTACTATCCATTGTACTTTATTTGGCAACAGCAGTCATACAGGGATTGACATACTGTTCCTGTGTTGGCAAGCACATGATACTCAATTTCTGCACAGACCTACAAGGATGACAAAAATACAGGGCTTACATTTAAAAAGGAGACATTCATGTCCCTAGCAGAGTAACCCCTGGCGAGGTTTCGCCTGACGTACACGTCGTAGTCTTTGACAATCCTTGCAACTAGATCTGACGTGGAGATTCCATCTGTCCTTTGAGTGGCGAGAAACATGCCCTTTTCCTTGATAAGCTTGTACACATCTTCTTCATTGCCCATACAGTAGGGTATCTCATCGTGTGCAACAAAATCAATCTGGAAAAAATAAAGAAAACAAGAAAACACGAACTGTTAAAAGGGCCAGTAAACAGCCCTGAGGCCCAAATTTTTTTTTAAAAAACATATATATGCAGTTATTCTTTGCGAACATGCTGTAGCAAGAATTTTGCGAATACATGCTATAAGAAAGTTACATGGGTTAGAACATCGGTCTAAGCTGGTTTCAAGTTTTTGCGCGGCCTCGCCCCCCTTCTCCCTTTCGTAAAGGGAAGGGGAAGGTGTAGCCCATTGTCGTGACTCCGCCCACTTTGCCAAGGTGACACCATGTCAGTGATTTACGTCGTCGCGAACTCGATCAGTCGCAACGCACTTCCACTCGCTGCGAAGTGTGATTGTTTGTTTACAGTTTGCCGCACTAGCCGCGGGTCAACCTTGTAAGTGTCAGGTGCTAAGTGTCGACCACAAACGATCAAGTCCTCAACATATGTTGCTGGATGGCCGATTCGCTTCAGCCACGCAGGACCCCATCATGAGGCACCCGGTGCCGATGCTTTTCTGCTGCCCAGTCGTTCGATTTGCAGCCGATGACACAGCAACGCTTTTTACCTGTGTTGCTCATGTCAAGAGCGAAGTACGTTCATATGTGCGCACAAGCGCTGTAGTTGAGCATGGAGTGTACACGTGCATGCCACAACTGCGAGGCTGGTTCTTTCACCACAGTGCCAAGAAACAAGGGGCAGTTTCATAGCTGTGGGTGGGAACAGGAACTGACGTTGACTTCACTACTGTTTTTTCACACCTTATTTAGACCAATCGGCGAGCTGCTTTGGTGAGCTGCGTGCTACGCCAGGTCGCCGATCGCCGAGATGACGTCACTGCGCAAGCAAGGGGGTTGGTAACGCATAAGAAAGATGCGCGGGAATTGTTTTTTGAAATGGAGGCTCTGGGCGGCGCGCAGCACTGTAATAAATATTCAGAAAATGTGATCGCTGCGGTCTAATCTACGAATTGCCGAGCTTGTATGAGGGGGTGTGAAAAAAAGGCGGAGCCTGTTTACTGGCCCTTTAAGAGGAAGCAGCAACAGGAACACCAGTGAAATGGTAGGTATCCCTTTTTGTATTCTACAATGAATGCGTGCCAGTGCAAGCTCAGAGCAGAGTATTGCGCTTAAGACATTTGTATATATCTGTCTACTGAAATTAAGGTTTTGCTGTGCAGTAGTTCCTTTAGTTTTCCTGTGATTTTATTTTTCCTGTGAGTTTAATTTTACTGGCCAGTATTGTACTTCTTGCATCGTACTGCTTATCATAGCAGTGGTGGAAAAGTCGTGTAGCCTTTCGGACAGATATTGACATCAGGAAAAAGCACATACACCTTTACACTTAAAATATTTAGTACTTTTTTTTAGTACTTTTTTTTATTTACAGTATGCCGGATACAGAGCTCACTGCAGGGGCAAAGGGCTAAAGGCGAACAGCCTGACAAAGGCCCTTGTCCCTCCACAGTCCGTGACAGTGCAAAGCTTAGACATCAGCACTGACAAACAATATATATATTCAATACATTGGTTTCAAGCAACCTGCAATTGTACACACAAAATTCAAACATAAATAGCATAAGAAGTTTACATAACACATTTTAAGAATTAAGGGTCACTCTCATAAAAATTCACAACTAAACGATATCAATGAAACAACTCAAAAACAGACACAAAATGCATGCGGGTACAATGAATTGCGCTGTATACACTCGTATAATTGACATAGAAATTTATGAACAATTTAAGCATTTGCAGAGGCATGAGACTCCATTACGTAGTTTCGATAGTGTAGACCGGTGGTTATGAATAAGTTCTTTGTTTCTTGAAAGTCGCACTACTAGCCCTAAAGTTCAATTGATCTGCAAGGGTATTTAAAACCTGAGGTACCTGGTAAGCAACACTCAGTATTAATCAGGATAGTAAACAAAGATAATGAATCTGGCACTACATGCAGTGTAGGTGATTAAATTCCAGATAAATATACCGAACTAAGGCTTAATTTTTACATGATTTCTTCCCCTGTGTGCATAATGCAGCACAAAGCCACATTTGGATTGAAAAGTTCCACAATTGTAAGTATATATGACTGTAATAATCATAGTCATAAAAATATATGATAAAACCATATCATCCACAAACACTATACAAGTTAGGAATAATCCCAACGAAATCCTGCAAGGCAATTTTTTTTTTAAGTTGAACCTTAAAAGTTAAAACATAAATGCAACAACACTGCAATCTTGCCTCCAGAATGAATTATATATTGAGGTCACAGTAGTACAACGGGAAGCTATCTGAACAGTAATATTTGCAACTTTTCTCTCACCACCAATGAATTGTTTTACAAATGAGATCATAGCAGGAATGCTCCAAAATTTAAATAGTCCCTTTTGAAGATCACAGAAAACCTTTAGGTGAAGCGTCCTTTGAAAGCTCCTTTGGGTCTTCCCAAAGATCGTTTCTGCCGCTGTATTGCTCAACAGGTCACACTTCAAATAAAATTTGACCTGGGTGCCCCGCTGAGGCGTCGTGCCTTTATCCTCAAACACAGCAGCCCATTCTTCTAGCCATTCAGGTAAAACTAAATTAATGCTTGTCAGCACGGACAAGCTGCCACCGCCACACCTACGCATGTGCTACAGATAGCTCAATGCATTGTAATGCTGGCCACGGTAATTTCTGCACAACCTATAGCGAGCAAGCACCAGCACGTCTCGTTACCATTTTCAAAGAGGCGCGGCTAAGCAAGAAAACACGCAGACGTGGCCTTTCTTCCCAAAACTAGCAAGTGTACGTGTGGTCTCCACTTGAGGAGACCCCATCACATATATCCCATTTTGTGACTCTCTTCATTATCTAAACAAAGATGGCTGTGCCATCTAGAAGCTGTGCAGCGATGTAGTGCATAACAAGCTCGCACCAATGAGCATCAAGAGTGATCCCTGCTGCAATTGAGAGATAATATTATATCTGCAGTTTATAGTCCCACAACCACCATACGATGACGAGAGATGCCTTAGTGTAGGGTTCAGAAAATTTTGACCACTGGGGGTTCCTTAATGTGCACCTAAATCTAAGCACACGGGCCTCAAGCATTATCACCTCCATCAAAGATGCAGCTTCCACAGCCAGGCCTCAATCCCGCGACATGCAGGCCAGCAAACGAGCAATCAAGAGACTGAGCTTGTATATTCTGCGTACTGCAGAGCTAAAAGTGCCACAGTGACAAGCAGGCGATGCATCGCAGGATGAGGTGTTCGTCATCAAAACAAAGCTTGCACCTCAAGCATAGTGGTCATAAACTCTATACTTTGAGAGGGCAGTAGACCTACAAGCCCAACAAAGACGTTCTCCAATAAACACCTTCGTCACTATAATTAGCGATTATTTGGCACAACAGATGTAATCACCACCGATAAGAAAATAAGAAACGCCTATCTTGGCAATCCTCTTTCTGATGCCCCTGTGACTTCCTAATTATCAATACATCCTTACTCTGGCCACCATTTTCAAAATATACTAAGGACCTTAACATCCCCATGAGGACCCTGAAGAAAGTAAGAGAAAAGCTCAAAAAAGTGCTCGTCAGTTTAATAAATGAAGTTTCTTCCTCACTGCAAAGAGTAATCTCTAGCAAGCACTGAAACTCCAGAGGAAAAAATTTACAACAAAAAGCCTGTAGCAACTCAGGAAAAAGACGCTGGTATTAGTAATCCGGATGGCTATATACTAATGTTTTACAGGAAAGTGATGCACAAATGATGTGACACCCATGCTACCCTATCTAACGTCAGCCCTTATTTCCAAAATAACCACCGCACACATACCTTGTTATTTTGAAGAAAATCCTCGTCTATCACCCACGGTGCGTCCCTTAGAACTTCGTCGACGTATCGACAGTGGCGAACTGCCTCGTACCGCTCACCATCCGTCATCACAGTTCTTCCTTTCATTGTATGAGTGAGCTGATCACTGTTCACTGTGAGGGTGAAAGCGAGCACGTACACTAAGTACAAAAAACACTCTGCGGGATTTGCCACACGTGAGTGCAAACAAGGAGTTAATCTCAGAAAGTTGTTTAAAATCAACTGGCGACCACAATATGAAGGTTATCAGTACCACTAAAGCGCCATCGAAGTCTGGTGAAAATGGGGAATGAAAAACAACTGTCACACGAAAATGCAGCGATGAGTGGTCACGTGACACCCTCTGTGCACCCCCTTGGAGCAAACATGGCTGAACCATGAAATACTCGACTTGGAAGCACAATTATGCCTTAATCCAAGATTAAACTATCTTCTCTTATAAAAAAAATGTTTCCTTAATCTTCAGTTAAGTGCCTTTACGTTACCCAATTGGATGACTACTGAAAGCTTTGAAAATTTATTAACATAACCTTCGCAAGATCGATGAAACCAAAGGAGAACCTAGTAAATGAAATTAAAAAAAATATAGAAGAGGAACTTTTCCACACACACACAGGGACCATTGGTAGTATACTTAGTTAAGTAAACCGAAACCTCATAAAATTTGCTATCAGTTTAGTGAAAAAAAATCTACATAAACATTATGCAGATAATGCACATACTATGGCTGTTCTGTATCAAAATGTACATTGTACAGGTAGCAAGCATCGAATTCTGACAATTGGAAGTAAGGTGTAAATTACATATTTTACAAGTTATTTACAATTACTGTTCACAAAGAGCTTTGTCCCTGTCTAAAGACCCCAACAACCCATCCTCAAATGAGACTAACAGCATACGATGTTCGGTCTTGCTGAAACTACAGTAAAATCTCGGTAGAACAAACACCACTTTAATGAACACTTAAAATTAACATACTTTTAAAAAATCCCGCGCAGACTGCTAAAAGTTTCAATGTAAAATTATTTCACTACTACGTACTTCAGAATACCGAACTCTTCAGTATAAAGAGTGCTAATTTAGTTCCACATTATATTATTAATGCCCCAGTACTACGAACTCATGCTCTGATATCCGTCGCGACCACCGCAGCGGTACCCAAGTACACACATTGAACCAACGCCTTGCTTCTCAGAAGACGCGCGACGGTGTGGAGGGGGGGGGGGGGGGGGGGGGCAAACACAAAAGGAACACTTTCTTTTCTTTCTTTTATTAAAACGCCGACGCTGCAGGTTTACAAGCGTAGAGGCGAGGGCAACACAGGAGGGCAAGGTCAGCGAGGCAGAGGGCAGTGTGGGAGTTGCAGAGCAGGAGGAACCCTGGGTACGAAAAACCTGAGACAGCGAGGGAGCAGAAAACTAAATACGAGGAATTTCCTTCTTTAGCTCTTTGTTTTCTTCGGCAGATGCGATGACAGCCGCAACACTTTGGGTATCTCTCAACTTTGTCACTTCTACATCTGATCAAGGAGGCCAAAGGGGTATAGGTGTTGGAGGCCTTGTCAGTTGTCTTCACCTTTTCGGTGATTACTTATCGCGTTTACAAAGCAAGTCGGCGTTCGCGCTGCGGTGCTACTACAATGAGTTCATCTGTGCTTGCGACGAAGCAGAAGCAGTTTTCACTAAGGAGAAAGTGGAGAATGTGAATAAGCTGGAGGCCTTCGCGTTGTAAAGTTTGTGCTGCACGCGTCAAAAATTAAATATCACAGACTTCTTTAAAAAAACGTGCATTTTTTGGTGTTCACTGATGCATTTGTTTTTTATCATGAAAAATGAGTTCAAGGAACCGCAGTTGTAAAGGTAAGTCGTTTTGGTTGGTAGAAAAGTATTTATGGTTAATTTTTGGGCTTTCACTATAACGACCTTTCAATATAACAAACGAATTGCCGCAGTCCCCTGAAGTTCGTTATACCAAGATTTTACTGTATACTACAATTACAGTGCAATGACAAATGCATCATACATATCTTTCAATAGATGCAAGTTTCTGGAGTATTGGAAACAACTTACGCTACTCTGCAGCCACAAGCTAAGTGCATGAAATACTTTTTAAATTGGCTTTCATAACCCTAACCCTGAAAGCCGCACGTAATTATTACCATCCTATATGAAAAAGTATTTTGCCAAGTTCAAGCAATAGCAGAGATGATACTGACCCTGACAGAAATGCCTTGAGAGTGACTTAACAATAGGTATCTGATAACTGCTTTTATGCTAGGGCTTAACGGTGAAGATTGTAAGTGCCTCCAATATAAATCCATATTATAGGTTTAAAAAAAAAAGATAGCAGTAACAACCGTGCAGGTTTTGGTACCCCACTGTCTTGTTATACAACTGCTACAGCTTTCACACAGCTGTCAGCCGTTATGAATAACTGTGTTGGTGCAGGAACACTAATCATGGTGATAGTTTCCGATGCTGGATGAACACAAGCAATCTTCATTTTTGTGCAAATACAGTAAAACCTTTTCAATTAGAAGTCACTGAGGTGGCGAGAAATTTTTGAATTAAGCGGATTCTCAAATTAACAGAACATACAAAAAGTGGGTTGCAATGAACTTTAAATTATTGAAGGTAATCAAGACTGATCGTTTGCTGTGTCTGCTAGTTTGCGGCTCCGAGGGCTGTGCTTTCCCGCAATACTTGGTCTTAATTTCGCCGCAAACACAGTAACGGTGACTTATCGCTGCCACCGAAAAAAAAAAGAGAAAACGCTGTCATAATCAACTGAAATGCGCGAAACAAGATATGCTTCACTGCAGCACAGTAGTAACAAGCGGGCAGCCTGTCGCCTGCTCCTCGCTGAGTCAGCACGTCATAATGCGGCCATTCCTTCTGGTAAAATAAATTATTGAACAATGGCCACTGTGACGAAATTCGCAATGTTTTGGCTGGAAAACATGATCGTTGAAGCTTTGGAACTTAGTTTTTGAAGTAGGCGTTGCAGGCAAGAACTCCACCAACAGTATAAATGTGCAAAAATCTGGAGCAACTGGAAATCGGAGGTTCGCATACATTGCGAATTTGGCCAAACTGTTCTTTACTAAATTTCTTTACAATCCCCAAAAGAATAGGTATATGATAACATGCTGACGTAGATAAAACGATGCAATATGGTGCCTGCGCATTACTAGTGTGTTTCAAAGAAGCACGTCTTGTTTTCTGCAGCCGCACATTTCGGTTGGCCACAAGACTTTTTTTCTCTCTCTCCTTTTTTTTTTTTTTGCATTGGAATTAGTGGGGCTGGGGTGCTTCAGCTGCCACTTATTAGTATTGCTATGTTACATTGCCTTATGGCTGTTAAGGGCCATCATTCCCGCGAATTTACGGCGAATTTGGGATCAGGAATTCTCACACGGCATCCAAAGTTAATGGTGCTGACAGCCACTTCAAATTATCCACTCAGGCTTACATTGCAAAATACAGGACTGCGGTAATATTTTGAATTATGCGGGATTTTGAAATAACCGAGTTAGAATGAATGGTTTTACTGTACCATATGGACTAATGTAAGAGCAGCTCTCTTTTTTGAAGGCTTTGACAAAGTGGACACGTTACACAGGAAATTATCCGTAGTCATCCATGAAGCCAAGTTGAATGTATCGCTATTAGACTGGCATGTTTAGTATACTTCCAGCAGCACCATTTCGCAAGCAACATCCTGAACTCCAAGCCTTCCTCTTAAATAGGGTAACTTTCGCACTTTCTAAGAGCACGTCAAAAATTACCATAAAGCAGAGTTATTCATCCTGAATTGAGTATTCCAGAACAACTGTCATCTAGCTATATGTTACAAACAACCAAGTCAAAATGGGTTTCTCAGCCACGTTTTCCAGCAGTTGCAGGCAAATGCAAGATTATGCGAGACGTGCTACTCACCCCCTACAATGAGATAGACATCCGGGAAGGCAGACTTCGCTTGCATTAGCTGCCTTGCATGGCCTTGGTGGAACAAGTCATAAATGCCATCAGCGTACACCCTAATTGGCCGAGGTGCTGTGAAAGCAAGAAAGTGCGTGCAATTTTAACATACACAGGACATTCAACAGCCACTTGCATTGAAACGGTGTGACAACATCACCATGAACCGTAGCCTCAACAGCAGCAACACATGTTTGATTAACAGGGCTTCACTAATTTACCAGCGTGAAATCACCATTGCAGCCACCTACACTTGTTTGTCTATGTGTTGCATGCATGACTTGATCGGCACCGCACATTGCGAAATTTTGATAAGGACTTTCACATAATAGTTCACCTGCCCATTCCATGATTACCGTATATACTCGTGTAAGGGCCGCACTTTTTTTTCGAAAATTTTGCTAGGTGCGGCCCTTACACGAATCAGGCCGATTTAGTACAGGCAGTACAGGCCAAAGGTCTGTACTGTTTATGCAACAGTAGCAGAGTGCAAGAGTCACAAATGACATGCCAGAAATGTTTTTATTCGGATTCCATTTCGCTGTCCTCGTTCTCGGAGGAGCTCGCCTCGGCGTCCGCGTCTTCCCAGAGACGGTCATCTTCGGTGCCGTTCATGGAGTTCGAAATTCCCGTTACCTTGAAGCTTTTAGCAACTACTTCTACTGACATGGCACGCCACGCATTCAAAATCCATTCACACACCTGTTGGAGCGACGCCCGCTTCAGCCGTCCTGTAGGGGTCTTCTCGTGGACGCCTCCAGCCATCCATTCAGAGTAACATCGGCGAAATTCCACTTTGAATGGTCTGTTGACGCATACGTCGAGCGGCTGCAGCACACTCGTCAGGCCACCGGGAATGACGGCCAAGTCCGTACGAGTTGCGGCAACTCGGTTCTTGACGCGGTCGGTCAAGTGGCCCCTAAAGCTGTCCAAAACAAGGAGGGCTTTCCGTTGTAACAGCCCTCCAGGTCTGTTTGCCCAGACGGTCTTAATCCAGTCAACGACCAGTTCCTCGGACATCCAGCCCTTCTCTTGCGCACGTACGACGATTCCCTGAGGGAACTTCTCTTTTGGGAGAGTCTTCCTTTTAAATACGACGTACGGCGGAAGCCTCCTGCCGTCTGCCGTGATGCACAACATCACAGTGCACCTTTGGCGTTCTGCACCAGTCGTGCGCACAGACACACTTTTCGCACCTTTTAAATCCACTGTGGTGCTTTCCGGTGCATCGAACCACACAGGTGTCTGGTCCGCATTCCCAATTTGGGACAGGTCGTATTCATGCTCCCTCCTGAGAGCATTCACGAAGCGATGAAACTTAATGACGTGGTCTTCGTACTCGCGCGGCAGTTTTTGGCAAATCGTCGTTCGGCGCCGAATAGAAAGCTGGTTACGGTTCATAAACCGCGTAGCCCAGCCCCGACTTGCCTTGAATTGTGCCGGGGGTATTTCCATGTGGCGAGCGATGCTGAGGGCTTTGACGCGTATCATGTCAGTCGATACGGCGTAGCCGTCCCTTCGTGTGTCGACGACGTAGTTGACGAGCTCGCTTTCGAGTTGCGGGTACTTGCACTTTTTCCCGCGAAACGCCTTTCGGCTCCTGTTAGTAGCGGCGAGGGCATCTTTCTGATTCATCCAGTAACGCACGCGCTTCTCATCGACGTCGTACTTTCGTCCAGCTTCCCGCTTACCGTGCTCCTCGGCATAGTCAATCACTTGCAGCTTAAATGCTGCAGTGAATGATCTCAGATGCCGGCCCATCGTCCGTCACGTGCGCTGGCTTCTGCAGGGTTCACTACAACCAACAAAGTGACACCGACGACACCGATCTGAAGTCGCGCTGCCAACGTATCGACACGATGCTAGGAACGATGCCAACAAAGAGGCCGCACAAGGCAAATATGGCGGCGCGCTGTCAACCATGACCTACTACACTCCTGACCTGTTCAGATAGCGGGGTTCCTATGGGAGCGCGTGTCCCCGCTCTCGTTCAACCGCTCACCATTGGTGGCGCTACCTATAACCTGTTCGTCTGTTTCTTTACGGTTGTTTTGTAGGCGCTGGTATAAGAATGCCTGCATTCTGTAGTGAACTGGCGGCATATATGTGACTATTTCTTCCCATACATTGCTGGTTAAGCAAGGTGTTCAGAGCGCTTGAGTATTTATAGCACACTGGTTGACAAACGTGGGAACCCGTAGATTTACACGATGTAGGGCAGCCTATGCGTGGTAGCGTGCATTTTATTGCAAAAAAATTCTGAATGTCTTTTAGTATTATTATTTCTGAATAATTCTAAATTTTGGATCATAAATACGCACTACGAGTGCTTTGTTGGTCAAAATTTGACCACAAAGAGTGAAGATGACGTCAGCGAGCAGGTGCTGACTAGCGCCACGCCGCTCGTAGGTGACGGCCCTAGCGGCAGAAGGTATGAACTAGAACGTGGGCGCTGGAAGAGGTGCTCTCTGGGCAGGTCAGGAGTGTAGTAGGTCATGCTGTCAACAGCGTGGTCGGCGCGTCGGCGGAAGTAGAATAAAAGCGGAAAAGCGTGCAGCGCCATCTGGCTGTAAATGAACTAACTACACTTTTCTGGCGGGACATTTTGAACTTTTGTTTTTTTTTTTCGAAATATCCGCTTTCAAAGTTGGGGTGCGGCCCTTACACGAGGGCGGCCCTTACACGAGTATATACGGTAGGCAGTCAGACTGGTAAGCTTTCCATTTCACTAAATAAAACAGTTACCATAAAACGTGGTTGTCAGTCTTCGAATGTTTGCACAAGTCACATATAAATACACAAATATTTTAGCAGTGGGCTGCAGGGAGCAATCATTGCCGTAGCACAACTGGTAGATGTGCAGTGGCACAACATAACTTGGATGTTGTGAGCTAGGTTCAAATTAACAGCAAGTTGTTTTTCATTCACTTTCATTTGTCCTGTATACTATAATTTCTATGCATTGAGTATAACTACAAAGAACTTCCCCCAAATTTTCTTTTTCTTTTTGCTTCACATAGATGTGTACGACCCAGAATTTAGTGACAAACAAACATACAGTAAAATGTTGCAGATAATGTTCGCACCTGATGTGTAAATGACCAACATGCCAATTCGTAACCACTAAAATTCTCACACATGTTCTTTAACAATGTTCCAGCGGTACCACTTTCAATCTCGCGAAAAGAACGATCACATCACAGAGGTAAGTGTTTCAAGAGAAGTTCTACAAATGATTCCTGAACAAAACAAGCAGTTGACCCAAAAGAACAAAAGCATTTTCCTTATTTTACGTTTTAGCTATGGGCCCGACCTTTGTCAGAGTGCTAGATCATAGCCACTGCATTACTCAAGCAGGTGTTCTGAAAACAAAATTGATTGGTAAGCGTAAACACCTGTGCCAGAAAAATGACATCACAGGAAAGTTTTATAGTGAAGGATCTTGGAAGAACTTGATTTACCAAGTACTCCGGCAAACATTACATACACGCCCCGATTTTTCATACATGACCGTCTTGCACACGAGGCAACACAGCCAGCTGTACATCCTGAGAATTGAAACTGCGACCTTGTGGGCCGAAAGTAGATTGAGATGAATCAATTATTGATTGTGCTGTTTATATGTCTCGAGTACATAACTCAAGATTGAAAAATCAGGTCTGAAAAGCCCGCTCATAAGAAAAAACAAGATCACCGAGAAAGAGGGATACTTGAGGCCCACAAACGAGCATACCTTGACCTGATGCTGCCATTTCCTTTGTGATCTTGATGCTGTAGTCGCACTTCTCTCGCTCTGCCACAGCCGCGGGCTCATCGCTGAATGGAGCTGGTGCACAGAGTGTCTGCATGGGAAAGAAAAAACGAAAAAGCACTCAAGTGTAGTCCTGCTGGTTAGGTTCTGAAGTAAACTTATCAGACACTTCAGTGCACAAACATATTCGAATAGGCAGACTGCTTCACTAGCTTGGCATTTCAACACGTGCTTGAAATGTTGAACCAGAAAACATGCATGCATACCACCTGATATGCCACATCCATGAGTTTGCAGTGTACAGCAAACCTTCAAAATATTGTCACGCGCTAAGAGCTCGAAGGAACGTACAAAGGGACGCGACTGTCAAAAATCTGAGAGACAAAGAAGGACGTCTCCGCTGGCATGGGTTGCTCGTCTTCGTCTTCCTCGTTCACCGGCACAGAACTGACCCACTGTTCACTGGCACAGAACACCAGGTGGCATTACTCCTCCTCCCAAGAGAGCATCGACCCGATGCTCAAACAAAAGTGTGCACAGCAGTGGGTCGAAGTAGGTAACATAAAGAAACATTAAACAAATTAGTGCACGAGAGAAAATGCGTCCTGGGCCCGGCAATCGGAAATAAACGGCATTCACTGTTCACATGAAGAGTTCACTGGCACAAGAAGAAAATTCGCATCACCGCGTAAAGTATGGTTTTAGGCAGACTACGTGTACTGTCCCTGGGCGTGGTAACCTGCGCTGGGATGATGGCGAGCCTCCGTCTGGAACCACTTCGTAGTTCACGTCGCTCACACGTCTGAGTACTTTGTAAGGTCCAAAGTACTTCCTCAAGAGTTTTTCACTGAGACCTCGCCCCCTAATGGGTGTCCAAACCCAAACTTGGTCACCAGGTTTATAATTAACTTCTCGATGGTGGGTGTTGTACCGCCGTGCATCTGCGCACTGTTGAGTTCGGATGTGCACACGGGCCAGTTGACGTGCTTCCTTAGCACGCTGAATGTACTCATTGATGTCGGGGGCTAATTGGTCGAGCTTGTCGATGTCCTCACATGGAATCATGGTGTCCAGTATAGTTCTAACATCTCGACCATAAACGAGCCGGAATGGCGTGAAGCGTGTAGTTTCCTGCGTTGCAGTGTGATACGCAAATGTTACGTACGGCAGGATGTTGTCCCACGTTTTGTGCTGCACATCCACGTACATAGAGATCATGTCAGCTAGCGTTTTGTTTAGCCTTTCTGTTAAACCATTACTCTGAGGGTGATACGCAGTGGTCTTTCGATGGGTTGTGTAACTCAACCTGAAGATATCATCGAAGAGTTTCGCTGTGAATGATGTCCCTCGATCAGTGATGACATGCGACGGGGCGCCATGCCGTAGCACAATTTGATGCATAAAAAAACTGGCAACTTCAGATGCGGTCCCTCGTGGCAACGCCTTCGTCTCAGCGTAACGCGTCAAATAATCGGTTGCGACAATAATCCATTTGTTGCCAGAAGAAGACAAAGGAAACGGGCCTAGGAGGAACATCCCCACTTATTCAAACGGTGTATGTGGTGGATCGATCGGTTGTAGATGGCATGCAGGCTTTAAATGTGGTGTCTTGCGACGCTGGCATTCACGGCATCCCTTCACATAGCATTTCACACAGGCAGACATTTTAGGCCAGTAGTAGAGTTGTCGCACCCGATCCATAGTTCTCGAGTAGCCCAGATGGCCAGATGTGGGCTCGTCGTGGCAAGCTAATAAGACGTCATCGCGGAGGACTTTAGGCACGACGAGAAGATGAGATCTGTCACCAGCACCGGTGTTCCTTTTGTATAAGACGCCATTTCATAGACAAAATGATGGCAACGTTCGCGACATCGGACGAGGAATGGGCGCAGTGCCACCTTCTAAATGATCTATAATCATTCTTAGGTTGGCGTCATTTCGTTGATGGGACATCAGATCCGGTTCGCTGACAGTTGCCACGAAGGCGCCGTCCTCTTCTGCGCTAGTACTGGCGGATTGAAGAGGTGCTCGTGATAGCGTGTCGGCGTCTTCGTGCTTTTTGCCTGACTTGTACACGATGGTGACATCGAATTCCTGAAGGCGCAGACTCCATCGTGCTAATCTTCCTGAAGGGTCTCGTAGATTGGTCAACCAGCACAAAGCATGATGGTCAGTCACCACTTTAAATGGTCTTCCATAGAGATATGGCCTAAACTTTGTAATTGCCCAAATGACCGCGAGACATTCTTTCTCTGATGTGGAATAGTTAGATTCTGCGCAAGACAGTGTGCGACTTGCGTAGGCTACCACCCGTTCAATGTCATCTTTTCTTTGTACCAAAATAGCTTTAAGACCAATATTGCTGGCATCAGTGCGTACTTCAGTGTCAGCATCTTCATCGAAGTGGCCGAGCACGGGAGGGGAAGAGAGCCGGTGCTGTAGTTCCGCAAAGGCAGTCTGCTGTTCGTCAGCCCAGACAAATGGTGTGTCATCACGCGTGAGGCGTAATAGTGGCTCCGCAATGTTAGAGAAATTTTCAATAAAGCGCCGGTAATACGCGCACAGATCCAGAAATCGTCGAAGACTTTTCTTGTCAGTTGGAGGTGGAAAGGCGGTGACGGCAGCAGTTTTGTCAGGATCAGGCCGAACAACAATGGCGCTCACGACGTGACCAAGAAACTTTAACTCTTCGTAGCCGAAATGACATTTCTCAGGCTTGAGTGTGATGGCTTCGAGCACATTCCGAAGGCGCTGGAGATGCTCGTCAAACGTTTCTGAAAACACAACGACATCATCGTGGTAGACGAGACAGCTTTTCCACTTGAGGTCTGCCAGGACGGTGTCCATCATTCGCTGGAATGTGGCTGGAGCGGAACAAAGGCCGAAAGGGAGCACTTTGAATTCATAAAGGCCATCCGGCATTACAAAAGCGGTCTTTTCCCGGTCACGTTCATCGACCTTTATTTGCCAATAACCGCTCTTCAAGTCGACGGACGAAAAATACTTCGTGCGTCGCAGCTTGTCCAGAGAATCATCGACTCTGGGCAACGGGTACACGTCTTTCTTTGTGACATTGTTCAACTTTCTGTAGTTGACACAGAAGCGAAGCGTGCCATCTTTCTTTTTCACAAGAACGACTGGCGATGACCAAGGGTTGCTTGAAGGCTGTATCACGCCATCCTGAAGCATTTCCTTAACCTGCGTTTCAATCGCGTGCCGTTCGGTTGGCGAAACACGGTGAGGCTGCTGCCGTATCGGATGCGCGTCGTCGTAGGTGATAATACGGTGTTTCGTTATCGGTGTTTGACGTATCTTTGAAGAACGTGCAAAGCATGTGTGGAACTCCAGCAACAGCTCGCTCAAACGCTGCTTGTTCGCTTCAGAAAGAGTTGGATTGATGTCGACGCTGCGGAAAGGCGCTTCAGCAGTGCCGATGGCCTCGGAAGCAAAACACTCGGTGACATTGGCGACTGGGTCGGCGTAGGCGATGACAGTTCCAGGAAAAAGGTGCCGGTGCTCGTAGCTGAAGTTTGTGACAAAAACGTTGCAGTGATCATCACGAAGGTCGACAAGGCTTCTCGCTACACAGACTCCCTGAGACAGCAAAAGCGAGTGATTGCTTTCTACGACTGCTTCACCGTGCCTCACTCCGTCCCACGCCACCTGAACCACAACAGTTGCACGGGGTGGTAACGTGACAGCGTCGTCGACGACGCGAAGAGACTCTCGAGAGTGGCTGGGGTCGGCGTAAACTGTTGTGGCGTTTGTGGTCGCAAAAGCGACTAGACGTCGTCGAATGTCAATTATAGCACCATGCTCCCTGAGAAAATTCATGCCAATGATCAGCTCTCGAGAACACTGCCGGAGAACGCTCAAACTGGCAACAAATGTACAACCGCGGACTTGCAGTCTTGCCGTACACATACCGAGTGGCGTGACGATATGCCCGCCAGCTGTACGAATTGGCGTTCGGTTCCAAGGCGTCGTTACTTTCTTGAGAAGGGCGGCCTTCTTTTCACTAATTATAGAATAGTCCGCACCAGTGTCCACTAAAGCGCTGACTTCGCGACCATCTAGCAGAACAGAAATATCTAAGGAAACTCTTCCGCAATCAGCCGGTGGTGTCGTTGTCGATGTATCGTCGGTATCTTCAGTCCGCGTCGATAGGAGGTCTTGAGCATGACCAGTCTGAGCGGCCTTGCCCCTGAAGGTTGCTAAGGCTAGTTTTCCCGACGCGGGCTAGGTGACCGGCCCTGCGCCACGCCCGCATAGGTGCGATGATTCGGCGGGAACCGCCGCGGTGATGGAGAGCGTGAGTGGTGCCGAGATGTCGATCCGCGCTGCTGAGCAACGTAGTCAGCGATTTCCGGAGGCCGCTGGCCGAACCTAGGAGGTGGGGAGTTGGCCGAAAAACCACGAAGTCCCAGCTCTCGATAAGTGCACTGTCGGTAGATGTGCCCAGGTTCACCACAGTGATAGCAAAGGGGACGTCGATCGGGGGCCCGCCACACGTCTGATTTTCACGGAATCGGTCGGCGGTCACTGAGGTACGAGCCCGCTTGGACTGCCTGAAGCATGGCTGGGGCTGTGGTATAAGGCGGAGTGAAATGTGGTGCAGGTGGGCGCAGAGTTTGATCTGCCGGAAGCATGGCAGGGGCCGCGGTGGGAAGGGAGGCAAAGGTGGTGCTGGCTGGAGCAGAGTTTGCGCATACGACATGCAAGGGAAGTCATTTAGGGGCCGCGGCTCTGTCTGACAGGACGGTTCTCGTAGTGCCTGCTGAACTTCATCTCGGACGATGCCGGACAAAGAACTGACAGTGGGCGCCGAGGGTACAGATAACTTCTGCAGTTCTTCGCGAATTACAGAGCGTATGAGCTCTCGAAAGAAGTCGACGTGGGCCCCAAAACCACCCATGTGGTCCGTAGCAGAGGCAAAGTTCATTTGTCGCTCGTACGTCTGGGTTCGTTGCCGAAGCGTGCTTTCAATCAGGACGGCTTCAGCGAGAAACTCTGATGTAGTCTTGGGGGGACTGCGTACAAGACCACCGAACAACTGCTCCTTCACTCCACGCATCAGGTATCGCACCTTCTTCTCTTCCGGCATGTGAGGGTCGGCTCGTCAAAAAAGACGCGTCATGTCCTCAACATACATTGCTACGCCTTCATTTGGCATTTGCATACGGCACTGGAGTTCCCGTTCAGCTCGCTCTCGGCGATCGGGACTTGCATACGTTTCGAGAAGCCGGCGTTTGAAGTCCACCCATGACATGAACACACCTGCCCGGTTTTGTACCAAACACGTGCACCGTCATTCAAACTGAAGTAGACATGTCGGAGCTTGTCTGTGTCAGCCCACATGTTATGAACGGCAACGAAGTCATAGTGGACTAGCCAATCTTCAACATCCTCATGGACAGCACCATGAAAGGGATTCGGCGTTCGCGGTTTGAACAGTGTATATTGCAATGGCGTTGCGCCTTTCGTACCGGCTGTGTTGGAGCCGCTTGGGACGGCGCTGCCTGGAATAGTTGGGGCCGTCATCTCTTCTGAGAGAAGTCCGAACTCAGGGTCCAGTCCACGGATCCTGCGGCTAGCACGGTGAACAGGCGTAACCACCGGTATGGGGCTGGAGCTTCTTGTACTGGGAGGGGTTCGGTGCATAGGGTACCCAGCACCTCCACCAGTTGTCACGCGCTAAGAGCTCGAAGGAACGTACAAAGGGACGCGACTGTCAAAAATCTGAGAGACAAAGAAGGACGTCTCCGCTGGCACAGGTTGCTCGTCTTCGTCTTCCTCGTTCACCGGCACAGAACTGACCCACTGTTCACTGGCACAGAACACCAGGTGGTAATATGCATGACCATATGGAAACTTTGTTTCAGTACAGTCCTTTAGTACATAGTCGCAAAGTGCCAGTTCAAACTGCGGCATCGAAACTAAATCAGTACCTACTGAATGCAGTCAACACGCAAAACATTTTCCAGATTTTTTCACAGAAAGTATTTTTGCTTGTTCTACAACACCTACGGTGAATATTTGGGCAGCTTTGTGTCTAAAGTCACTCTTTGCTCAAAGAATACAGGCAGGACCAGTTTCCCTGCATAAGAAGCAGGTACAACAGAAGCTCATTAATTTAAACTGAGTTAACTTGAATTTGCACCCTGGTCTCGGCACAGCCCAGTGTTATTTCTATGAAGAAAAACACAGCCCAGTGTTATTTCTATGAAGAAAAACTCTGGATACTTCGAACGCATCACTTATCACAGCGGTTCATACGACCTGGAAGCCCCTGATTTCCATTGTTCCTTGGAGCAGCCGGTGTAGAGTGATCACCATGTGTTGCAAAACCAAGCCAAACCAAATTTACTAGCAGTGCGAGACAACAACACGGTAGTCACGGTAGTTTTCTCGACAGATGAGAATTCGGACACTGTGCTCTAACTCTGCGCGGAGCTGCAAACGATGCTCGTGGATAATGACAGAAAAAATGCAAACAAATTACCAGATTACTTTTTACTTTTATTCGCATCAACTTTGCTATGTAAATAAATATGTTCTAGAGCATAAATAGCCCCATACATATTTCCACATTAGGGCTCAGTGCTCATGTAAATGTCTTTCAGTGCTTGTTTCTGGTGTTTCAATGGTTTATGAATTAGTTTTGCTCCCTGCAAGAGCTTCATGAACTTATTTTACAAAATCACTGGGACATAATGTGTCGTGGCACCTCCTTCGCCATAACAGGTCTACAGGTGGCTTCTTTTCATTCTGCTCGCGCATAGTGGTGCCATGTCTCTTTATTCTAGTGCCCACCCTTAATACGAACTCAATTTAATTCGAACAATTTTGTCGTCCCATTCGAGTCTGAAATAAAGAACTTTTATTGTGTGTATGTTTTACAGAACAACCCTTCTCTCATAAATGCAAATTACTTTAACCCTCTGAGTAAAGAATTTTTCTAAAATGGCTTTCCTGGACGGTCAAATTATTGTAGTTTTTGAATGTATAGAAAGTGCAATGTCAAAAAAAATTATAAAATATTCAAGAACAATATTTTGGGGTCAATATCACTCATAACTGCATAATGTTCTATAGTATTTATGAGCATGGTATTCCTTGAAACACGGGTCTGCATGCATAAGACATGTCTGTTTTTTCCGAGTTTTGTTGGCACACACGCACAGCATCTTCTCTGTGTGGAGCAGCCTTGGGCAAAGAAAACTAAGTGAATATTGAGAACGAAAATACTTCACGAGTGTTCGCATAAACAAGCCAAGAAAAGCCTGAATAAAGGTGGAAATGAACTTCTGCCCCTTCTTCAAAGAAGTGCTTATAAAGATAAAAATCAAGTTTTGCACGCCTCCGTTCTGATCATGTACCGAAAATGAAAACACGAATGAGTGTTGCCCATTGGCGTCATTGCCAACCATGTGATGCCATGCTTTTTGTAAGCCATAAGAGGTGGCAGCACCTTGCTGTAAGCACGCATTCCTCATTAAGGTGCTATATTTTAAGTGGCGGGCCAAAAACGCACCCATATGACACAGACACCGTGGGATGGAAAGCCGCTGCCGTACATTTACGGCAAAAAACACTCAAAGGCATAAGTTACGAAATAAGGTTTGCCGTACATGGGTGAATTTAGAGTTTTCAAAGGTAGTCAATGATGGCAGACAAAGCAATATTGATAACATGAAAACATGCTCAGGCTACTGTGTATGCTAATGGGCAAACCAATCGTTATTTTAGCAGGCCATCCGTCTAGCCCAACTGCATTTCTATTTTAGCTACAACTACAATTTACCCAACTTCATATAATTCTGACAACCCTCTAGGACGCTTCCGGTTTTATAAACTCAACATGCACTCACTGGCTGTAAATTGCTCCAATGCAATGATCCCATTTAAAAAAACAAATAAAAAGACTATATTTCATCATTTTAGAAGCATAATGTCTACTTGCATTGGTCTCTCTACGTGGAGAAGTACACAGAACAAACGTGAATCAGTGTTATTGAGCTTTGAAGAAAAAAACCAATGAACAGTGACTGAACTTGCATAATACACGTTTCACCATAAATACTATAAATATACATGTTAAAATCTCGCTACATTTTACACATAGAATTAAAGGAATGTCCCATGGCAAATTAATATTAACTGCCAGGAGTTCAAGAGGACCATGCTCATTGTGAAGAACACAATACATTTACACAGTCAGCTGACTGCGAACCAAGTACGGATGTGACGGCTAGAGGCAACCTGAGCGATTGCTTTATGCAGCTGCTACTTACTGCACGAGTCATGATGACACGTCTTCTATCACAGATTCTGTCACACAAAAAAGTTTGCAACACATCAGCAGAGGTCAACGATAGCGAAAGGAAAATGCAATCGACAGCTGCTTCATCCACTGAGCATAAAAGCATTAGTCATGAACGCCCAACCATAATATATGCACAAGAAAAAGGAAACAAGTTATTTACCCAAAACAAGTCATTACCTGGTGCATAATGTCGTACAAAGCCTGCAGATATGGCGGAGCCGAGAGCCCTCCCTTATTTCGATCTGACTCATGATGGCTAGACAATGCGTGAGCTGAGCATTTGCCAGATAGTAGTGAAGAGAGACTGCACATGCAATCCACAGATCACGCCATGAGCGCACCTACCAGCGGCGTGATAACCTACATCGTGTCCGACAAGGCCCCCGAAGTAGCAGGACGCTTGTATGCCGTGCCATTATCGTACGTTCTATCTCACCACAACACACTTTCTTTCACAAAAGTGCACACAAACATGAGGTCAGTGCCATTTCAGTAGTGATTAGAGTGCTACTTGCAAGATGACGGCCAAACATCGGCACACCCTGGTTGACTTATATCCATTGAGCACATGCAATCCGCAAAACTAAGACAATACAGCAAACACTATACAAAAGAACGAGTAAGACAAGTGAACTGACCATGCGTTTTGTGGCAGGTCCGTCTTGCATGACAGCATTGTCCACACGTGTCCTTTTCCTTTGGGATACAGACATGCTTGTATGGACAGGCTTCCTCAAGCCTGAAATGAACATTGAAAAGCACAGTCACTTTTTTTTTCTGAAGAAAGAGGTGCACAGTAGAGAAGCTTTTTGTTTACCACTACATCAGGCACATCCATATCATTACATGTCACATAACACTTCAAAAATGAATTCGCGTTGGGCATCAGTAGAGAGAGTCGTGCTTTGAGATGAGAGCTAAGCATAGACGTCTCACCACGTGTTCTCCAGTTACGATCAGGCAAACTAGGCAGAGAAGAGCCCCCTGGAGAAGCTCCCAAGAACCTTTCAAAGTTAATCTTATCTCCACGGAAGTTGCGTGTCTCAAGCTCAATTCGAAGGCTCAGATAAAGGAAAGGAAAGCTATCCCACCTCTTCGCTAAGGGGCATGTCAAGGCAACCTCGGCTGTCAGCCTGCCTCGGCGGACAATCAGCTCTTCACTCGCCTACGAGACACGGCGAGCAAAGTTCAACAGCCGAAGGGAGAAACTCGCTTTGGCAGCGGCGAGGCCCAGACACTCGAACGAGCCGCGTGCGTCACTCCGTCGACGAGACGCGTAGAAGGTGCAGCTTGCGCGCGCTTGCCAACACCTTCAATCGGTTTAGCATAAACGAGGCACTTTCCCTTCCCCCATAGGTCGTCGAGTTGGCGGCCTCGTCAGAAGGCGACGTGTCTGACCGCGCGATTGCGCAATTGTCCACGCAGGCACAGTAAACACCGTACCAAATCAAGGAATGCCTAATAAGTGACTCGACCGTTCCGGCAGAGACATATGTTTCTCGGCCACAGCTGCCAAATGCGGCAACTGTGCCTTCTACTAAACGTGCGAGGCAAAAATATATATATACGAAGCTAAGGAACACGCCCTTAGAAAGTTCACCTGCTGCCACGACGTCCGTGAAGGGCTCTTGGTCACTGAACTACACTGAAACGAGAAACGAAACCAATCTCAACTCTCGCGCTCGTTGTCAGGCTGGAAACCAATTCGAGCTCCAGGGAAACCTCATTCATTCACAACCTCGCTGACCTCGTCCTTGTTTTGAGCCGGTGACTGGCGAGGAAAAAAAAAGTACACCTTCAACCAAGGTCAACATCGTGCCGGTAAGGAAAGAATTTGAAGCGTATCGCAGCTCCGAGTGCACCGTTAGTACGCACAAGCACCTAAGCTAGGCAATTAAGTTTCTGTTGATTGCGGGAAGCCAGCTAAAACACCGCAACAGTCGTGCAATAACGACGTCGGCGATTAAACGAGGGACAGGCAGTAAGCCCGAAAGAGAATGCGATGAAACTTACGAAATTGGCTACGCGAACCACATGCGTAGAGCGCCGATGGACAAACGCGCGATTAATTTCACGCTCGAGAAAAAAATTCCGCAGCAGAAGTAGTCGTCGCCGACGTTCTAAACAAAATTGTCACGTGACCAATCTTTTGCGCTTCTTTGGCTAGAATTGTCCTTTCGTTACTAAAGATACTTTGTTTGGCGTTAGTAGTGTGTCACGTATTTACCAAAGAAAACATACTATTGTTTACTTTAAGCAAAAATATTGCACTAAATTAAAATTTATATTGTAACTTAGCAATTACTATACACACTTACCAGCGTTTGTTTTCTATTGTCAGCTTTTGAGTCATCGTCGGCGGGCGATTGCGGTTCCTGTTTTCCACGCTGGTTTCGCGCCAAATTTCTCGCACGCTCTGCTTCCACCGCGCATAGCATCGGATACGCGCAGAGCATGGATGATGATTCCGGTGAGTATTAACAACTGCTTTGTAATGTGTACTCGAACTACGGCGATTCGCCCGTTCCAGATTCGTTGGTCAAAACCCGAGCGAAGCGCCAGAGGCCCGATAAAGCAGGCAGATTCGCCGCGCTCGAAAGACTCAAGCAAGTCAAGCAAGGAACACGGAGCAAATATGAGGTGTGTTCTTTCAATCTGGATAAAGTTAGTTATTTATTTTTCGTGTCTCTCTGTCTTTGTAACATCCCGCTAGTTTCCGGTCGTTCTTATCGCGGTAATGTGATCGTTTCTTCTTCCAGCTCAAAGAAGAAACTTCAGTTTATGATGAGGTGGACGAGAACGAATATTCCCGTCTCGTACAGGAACGTCAAGAGGAAGACTGGATCATTGACGATGGTAGTTTGAATTTTTTTTTTTTACCACCGTGATGCTCTCGGCAGTGTTTTCGACGTCGTTCGTGGCTGTAACGCTGTCAATCGTTTCCTCGCTGACGTGATAACCATGAAAAGCATGTGAAAAATGGAGACTAAGCATAATTTGTCATGTTTTCCGAGCCAACATTTTGAGAAGAATAGGTGAGCGAAGACACGGTGCGAGCACCTTGTTGACAATAAAGTAATAATTATTACTAAGAATTTAATGCTTTGAACACGTTTACAGATTGTTAAACATGATGATGAAAAGTGTAGGTGACCAGCCACATCAACCGTTGAAAGATGAACTCATCTGTGACATCATGCTTTCGTTACGCATTTTAGATGGAACTGGTTACGTAGAAGATGGGAGAGAAATATTCGACGATGATGTTGATGAAGCGGATTTCAACGCTCCCACGAAAGGTAGTAATGAAATCCATACTTCTCTAACACTAGGTAGCAATGCGCAGAGGCGAAATGTTACAGAGATTCTTTCTCTCTGCTTTCAGCAAAAGCAGCTGCCAAGAATTCCTACCGGCCTCCCAATGCTAAGAAACCTGGGGAAAAGGCTGGCACCATTGCAGCCATGTTCAGTGCGCAACAGCCAAAGAAGAAAACAGAGGTATGTGTCGCATAATCTTTGTGGCCCTGTACGCTGCATAAAAAATCAGTGATAACTGTTTGTTACCCTCAAGAGTTTTCTTACTATGATACAACACGGGTAGTGCCCTGCCGACGTCTATAACTGCAATCCAAGCACAATTATCTCAAATTTGGTAATTTCATGCTGCTTTGCATTACTCGTAGATGCCATGAACCGTCGATTGACTGCCGAAGCAGCAATTTAAGCAGCTGCTCTGCCGTATTTGTCTCATGTGTTGTTTGCAAATGCCAGAGTGTCAGAAATCGATAATTATCACAGATATCCTCGTGTTCACTGTCACTATCGTTACACTGCAGAAAAAATATCTTAAGGAAAAGGGCAGGCGTGCCCTTCTCTTTAGGATTGTTGTAAAAGCTAACATCCTTTTTACGGGCAGGCGATTCACCCTGAGGCACAGAGCAGTACTTCACCATTGCGCAGCACTAGATCATCACAGGGACGTTGTGTGGCGGGTTTACCAGTCCACGTGTTTGCATAAGCAGAGCCGCGACGGTGATGCAGTCTCCATTGACAGCATCGGCTGCGCACATTCAACAACGTGGCCTGCGTCGTACACCACTGCGCCGTCGATGAGACAGCGCGACGTTTCTCTAGCTATATCTACATGCTTGTAGATGCTGTATAAAGGCACACCTAATAAAATTTCAGAACAACCAAGCTAATTATATCGCATCGCAGAAACTGCAGATGATGTGCGAGAACACTCGCACATAGTTTCACTCCCTGACCAGCAAGGCCGCCGGTGGCATCGGCGTGCTTGTCGGCCATCTGGGAAACTTTTTAGCCCTGTTGATTGGGCTGCAACTAAAACAAGTTGGTGATATCGATGTCACTTGTGGCTCTGTAGCTGGCAGCTGTTGCTTGGTGCGAAAAGCTAGAAAAAGCATAGTCTCTGTGACAAGCGTTTTAAAACAGAAAACACGAAGTACGTCACGAGGTTGCACATTTTGAAGGCCTTGCTTTTCAGGCTCGCATGCCATTGTGCACCAACAAACAATTAAGGAAGGGAATGCAAACATTGCATATAGATCACTGAGTCACTTCTCATTTTCATTTTGGTGTCCTCGGCAATTGGTCTTTTTTGAAAAACACTATGCCCGCGCGTTAAGACCTGCCAATCGCACATCAAACATACCTGTGCACTCGCAAGTGCCGCGCAACAAGCCAGATCAGCGCGATGGAATAACACCATCTTTTCGTCACCTGCACGCGAACATGGATCGAAATTTGTTAGAACATGGCCAAAAATTTATCAATATTGGATCGGAAAAAAAATGCACTTCTAGGGCTTCGGCGCAGCGTTCTTTATAGCGGATGCCCCGCTGAGCAAGAGTTCGATATACGGGTGAAACAGTCCTATACTTTTGCATGAAAAATTCAAGGGGATTTCTCAACTGTTTGATATAGCCAATAATTCTATATATATACTCGAGTTTAATATGTCTGGGATCAACATTACATGCTTTCCTTCTTTCTTTCCTTCCCACTATACGTATACTTCATTCACTGTCAAGCAACATGTTTGGGCATACTTGGCTTGTTAGCATTTGGTTTTGGGGGGCACATCTGATAAGATGAACTCCTGGTAAGACAAACAAAAAATTGTGGTCCCTTTGAGTTCGTCTTCAAGGGAGTCTACTGTATGTACAAATGTTTTTGATACTGTAATGGCGGAAAAGTATGTATTCTATGTGGATTCTAAAAGCCATTGTATTGGCTTTGTAAGACTTTTGAACATGTACCAGTGTGCTCAGTATGGCTGCTTCGTTATGGTTTCAGAACAGTATGAAACAAGCATGAACACTATGAAACAAGCACTGTTCTTAGGCACATTAACGTTTGATTCTACTTCCACTTCCAGAAGAACATCACGGTGAATGATGACGAACTTATCAACAGCATTTTCAATTCAGTTACAAACAGGAGTAGTACAGAAATTTCACCAGCTACCCAGTCTTTCAGGCCAAAAGAGAGAATTGTACAGCAACCATCGACGTCAAGGTAATATCTTATTTCCTTTTGCCTAGATTTCTAATTAGTGCTTTGTTAACCTAATTAGTAAGTTTTTACTTGTGCCTGACCTTGCTTATCTTTTTCTTCTCATTCTCCTTGTTTCTTATTAGTTTTTTATTACACAGACTGTTGATAATAATGACCCTATTGTGATGTTAAGATGGCATGCAATGAAGACGGCAAAGCTGAGTCATATAAAATGTTCAACATTATTATTAAATGCCTTTCAAAGCTGCAATATGTACCATGGATCATAAATGTAACCCGTACAACTATTTAATAAAATATTATTTTTCAACTAATTACTCCCACTTCAACAGCTTATCGCCAGTGCTCTCCATATAATTAAAGGGGGATGTGGCAAGGCGAATGGTCAAATCAGTCAGGATATTTTTTTTTATCTTTGCATTTCTTTTTATGTTATGACAAAATGTTAGAACAAACTACACAGTAGAAATCAAGAAAACAGCACTTTAGTAGTGTGCCATAATCAAAGTTTATGAGAAACCAGCATGGCATTATCATAAATAAAAAGAGATAGAAGCTCTGTATAGGCACAGTGCAGCACTTCTTCAATGAAAAATAAAGCCAGCTTTGTTTTAGGCTTCATATTTTCTGCTGTCTCTGTCAGTCCTCCCTTTGCCATTTCACAACAAATTCAATCTGGATTCATTGATCTGTGCTATAAAGGGGCCCTTTTTTGTCTGCACGTCATGTTAATTTCTATAATTCGTTTTTGCAAAAATTATTAGAAATACCATACTTATAGGAAGTTAAAAAACTCTTGTGCTTATTTAAGCATTAAATTATAAACCAACAACTTTATAGTGCAGAATGGCCCCTTGTAAATAAATATGCTTGTGCAAAAATCATAACAAACTTCCACCTAATGATGTAATTGATTTGAGGATAGCAATAAGAGTCTGTCAATATTAATAACTTAAAAACAATAGCAAATAGCTCAAAACCAACTTAAGTTATGATATCAATATGTCAAGTCATATCTCCATGCTAAATTTCTCTCATTTTCCTAAAATAAAACTAATTGCCAGTTTTCTTAAGCCTGTGAAAAATTTGAGCCAGTTTTTGTTCTCCAGTTCGTCATGTGCAGTGGGAAACAGCAAGTGTCTGCAGTTCAAGCATTTGCCATGCTCAAACAAATTTGAAGGACACTGTTGAATACAAACTAGTATTTCGAGGCACAAACTTTCATATGTAGATTAGAATCTCATTAAACAAATTCTGAAGGTGCCAGAAAAATATGTTTCTCTTAGAGTTTTGTCAATGAAAAAGAGGTATGGAGCAGAAGCAGCCAATTACAAAACCATACTAGAAGCGAATATTGTAGTGACCTCTACTATGCACAAAGCTGCTTAGAGAAATCGTTGTTCATGGTACATGAACATGAACGTTGGTTTTGTAATTGGCTGCTGCTGCTCCATACCTCTTTTTCATAGACAAAACTCTAAGAGAAACATATTTTTCTGGCACCTTCAGAATTTGTTTAATGAGATTCTAATCTACATATAAAAGTTTGTGCCTCGAAATACTAGTTTGTATTCAACAGTGTCCTTCAAATTTGTTTGAGCATGGCAAATGCTTGAACTGCAGACACTTGCTGCATAGTGAAAAACATGGCTGACCTGTGTCTGATTGCCCTCGTTTCGTCTGCTGTTTTTGCTCCCGATACTTATTCAGTGTTCTTCGATGTAATTTTCTTAAGTGTTTTCATTATTATTGTACTAATGAATATGTACTCGATTAATGTTGATGAACGTACTTGACTTGATGCTGTGATTCGATTTACTCGCTGTTTCCTTTTTATTGTTACTTTTTGGTATTCTGTTTTCCGTTCATGTTGCTTGAAATGTATGTATTCACTTAAATCCACCCCTATGTAATGCCCAATTGGGCCTTTAGGGTATTGAAATAAATAAATAAATAAATATCCTCTGTAATCTCATCATGTAGGTCACCGCTCAACCCGTTTGCCAAGGATAAACCCAAGAGCCAGCCTATGAGGGAATCCTTCAAGCCACGTACCATCAATTATGAAAATGCCGACACCAGCATGTACACTAAACTAAAAACCTGCGTCAAGGAGGAGCCGGTTCATATAGATGAGTTTTACAGCGAAGATGTCATGCAAGACAGTCCAAACATTGACGAGGACTCCCCTGCTGATGCAGCAGTCAAGTCTGAAGGTAAATGGAAGGACTTGTGGGGTGTTTGTATCAGCTTTACTGTCTCTATCTTCCTTTCTAAGGAAAAAGTGTTTTATGCTGGAGTCTACGAAGACTCGACTTATGCCGTTTCCGTCATGGAACTGAGATGTCAGTAAAAGGGCGTGCGAATAAGTTAGAAAGAAGTTCAAAGAACAACTTTGGCTGCATTGCCCTATTGGGGAATTAAGCAACCAACTCTATGGCTCTGGAGCATAGAAGACGGCCATGTCGGCAACTACACCACGAGCACAAGCAGGTTTCATTATACGTACTCATTATGCACGGTCTCTCACAGTTCTAACCGCTTTTAGCAGGAATGGTGTTGCCATCTAGGAGCGGTGCTATGAAGTACTGCGCCAAAGTGCTGGGGAAGCATAGAGGCACGGTATACAGATATATATATTTGCTGAATTATGCTATGATGTTTTATTTACTTCAAAGTAGACTTTTGGCATTAAGTAGCCGCTTTTGAAATCTGTTGAAATGCGTTTACCAGCAAGAGTACTCTGCCACTCTCACAAATGGACTTAGCCCTAGTGTCTGATATTTAAAGGGGCCCTGCAACACTTTGTGAACATGGTCAGAAAACACTGCCTATTGGTAGGAGAGGCTCCCGACAACACGCGAGCCATATATTATAGCAGCACGCCACCTGGAATTCACAATAAATGATCAAAGTCAGCTGTAAATTGCTTTCTCTTCTCTTGACAAATCACGAAAAATACCCAAAAATTACACGTAGCAAGCCCATCTATCAGCCATTGGCTAATTTAAACATGGCGCGCTCGCTCGTTACAGAGATTGCCACGGAAGGCCGCTACTTGTCTACGCGTGCGCACGCGATCACACTGAGAACGCCACGCATTCGAAGAAAAAAAAAAGAAAAAAAGTGCTTAAGGTCACGACGCCCGCATGACATTTTTCTGTGGCCCTGCCATCCCTCCCTGCTTAGCTTCCAGCGCTTTCGTTGGGACAAAAGAAGAGAGAATGCAATCGCAACATGCGACAAATCTTTGTAACTCCACTCCGACTGGACGAATTCTTAAAATTTTTGCGGCGTTCAATTCGTGAGGCAATAAGCTCTTCCAGTGAATTCATTCCATGGTTACTTTAAAAAATGTTTCAGGGCCCCTTTAATATGAAAGTTTGAATGTGTCGACTTTACCTCATTTCAACACAGTTGGCAGTTGAATCTTGGTCCTTGCGTTCTGCTATCATAGTTGCTATGCATGCTTTCACTTGCGCAACTGGCTGGCACAGCACATTTCGTATTTAGGAACGCTGCGCAGGCAACCGATTCAATCGTAACACCAACCTTTTAGCACTGGTTTGAACACTATCATTATGGACTACCTGCATAGTGTTTCTACGAATAAAATGAAGTAAATCGGTGTAGCTTGTCACTGTTATTACATAGTTGCTTTTTTTTTTCCTCTGAACAGATGAAGATTTCTCATGCTTTGCTGATGAAGGAGACGATGACTTTCTAGCAGAAGTGGCAAGTGGAGCGGCCAACACAGAAACCAAAGTTAGCACCAGAGAAGAGGCTAAGACTGGTGTCAAAAAGGAGACAGCAAAGGAGGTGGACAATGGGTGATTTTCCATTTTATTCCTTATTTATAAGCTTTAGCCTTCTTTGGGTGACATGCAGTAAATTCTCACTAGACAGAGCCTGAAGGGACCGGGAAAATATGTTCCGCTTAATGGGAGACACTGCTTCAGAAACACATTTTTTTTTTTAGCATATTGTTATACATCTTTCACAGTCCTTTTATCTTTAATGTGACTGTGCAGAATATGAAGCCTGTTGTCTATGAGTTAATGGCTGTGCTGCACTTCACAATGAAACTGGAGGAGGTGCACAAACTCTTTGAGGTGGCATGATTGTTGGTCGTTAGGGATGCGCAAATGGAAGTGTCCTCTCCACTATTGCATTTGCAGAACCCATTCAGGCTCGCGTGAGGACACCAAATACAACTTAGAGTTCCGTCTGGCACTATGTGGCAGCAAGTGCACAAATATGAAGCCTAGACAGCTGTTAGGGTACATCAGCCAATGCTGATGGGATTCGAAATTTCTTTAGCATAAATTTTTTCTTTGATAGAAAGGGCATATAGGGGCATTGCCTTGGCGTAATAAATGGAACTATGCCATCATCATCGGGAACATCAACAGTAAAGTTATTTGAGCTCTATGAATAAGTTGTTATGAGTGTGGCTGGCTAGGCAGCATAGCTTATTTTTAGCGCACACTCACACACGAACAAAGAGAGGGAACACCACTGTTTGGGTATATTAGTCAATGCTGATGGGATTCGAAATTTCTTCAGTTTAAATGTTTTCTTTGTTGAAAAGGACATATAGAGGGGCATTGCCATGCCGTCCGAGTTGCACTTTTCTGTGATGAAAATGAAAGCTGTGTTTTTGAGCCGACAAATCGCTCACTTTGTAAAAGTGCATCGATGCTAGGTAAGGCTGCGGCAGTTAGCCGTGTACAGATAAGCATTTGAACTGCTCGGAAGTGGGATGGTGGCCACTGGCTAATGCACCAGCACACTAGACCCTTGTAGTACCATCATCATCGCCATCATTTCTTGATCACTGCGCCGCGCCTCTCGCGCAGCTGATGCTAGCTCGAGCTGCGCGAGGATGAGAACGAGCTGACACGCCTGGCGTGGCGGTCGCTGGTAGCCGACGTGGCTCCGCTTCAGGCCAGGAATAAAGTGGCGAGATCGGCACGGCCCCATCGGCCGCCTTCGACGCCGTCTCACGTCTCTCTTCTCTCGCCGCTACATTGGTGACCCGGAAAACACGCCCTTCGCCGAGCGGCCCGCTGCCATGTTCCCGCAACTCTGCCCGCCAGTGCCGCCGTTCCAATCGACCTACCCCAAGGTATGGTTCATGCAGCTTGATGCCGTTCTGGCGTTGAATGGCGTCACGGACCAGCCGCTGATGCACGCCAATCTTCAAGACGCCCTTCCGGTAGAGTTGCGTCATCTCTCTGGCACTTCAACCTCCAGCCAGCAGCCTTACGATGACCTCTGCTCGGCGGTGCTTGCCAGATATATGGCCTCACCTACCACTCGCTGCCGTTCACCCGCGACTTACAGGTTTCGTCTGCGTCGCAGCGTGCGGTACCCTCCGGCCCGAAAGTCTTCACTGACCGGGACCTAACTTCCCCGACTACGTCTCCTCCTCCGTCTCGCCGCTACATTGGTGACCAGGAGAACGCACCCTTCGACGCGCCATTGGCTGCCATGTTTCCGCGACTCTGCCCGCCAGTGCCACCGTTCCAATCGACTTACCCCAAGGTATGGTTTATGCAGCTCGACGCCGTTCTTGCGGTGAATGGCATCACGGACCAGCTGCTGATGCACGCCATTCTTCTCGACGCCCTTCCGGTAGAGTTGCGCCATCTCGCTGCCACTTCAAGCACCAGCCCGCAGCCTTACGATGCCCTCTGCACTGCGGTGCTCGCCCGCAACGGCAACACATACCGTCCGCTTCCGTTTACCCGCACCAGGCAGGTTTCCCAGGCGTCGCAGAGCAAGGTACGAACCGGTCCGCAGCCCTCCATTGACCGCTACCTCGGTACCCCGGCTTCGACTACTTCTACACCTGATCCGGTCGCAGAAACATCCACTCCTGCACCTGATCACGACCGCGAGGTAGAAGACTCCCCCACTGCGACTGACCTTCCCTCCGAGAGGTACATTCCCTCAGAGCCCCCGTGCGGAGCTTCATCACACGTACCTGCCACCTGCACGTTTTCCACGAAAGCGACGGCACGCGACACCGTGGCCCCACCAGACTCCATGACGACCTCGGCTGGGCCAGCTGACCTTCCTGCAGACTCCCCGCCTGTCCCGGCGCCTGTGGAGGCCCGCGGCACCACTCGCACTGTGGACCCAGAGCCCGCTGTGACACTCCACGCCATCAGTTTCTCCTGCACACCGGTGCCTGCTGCTCAGGGCCTCGTGGACTGCCGGCGCCTACTGACATCATCCTCGATGTGTCCTGCGGGGGTTCGGGCCCCTGGGCATGCACGGCTGGACGTGCGTGATGCTGTGGCGATGTCAGGGGGTCCCGAGGGCCGCACGCCTGGCTCACCGCGGGAGGAGCACACCTTGCGTGCCCCAACGGATGCGCAGTTGGGCCATCCGCCTGCCACTGCGTGTGCGTGCTTGAGCATTTCGGCGCCGTCGACGGCCCATGACGGCTGTGACGCCGCATGCCCGCCGCTCGGTCTCGCATCACCGGACGTCGGGTTTGGCTCGAACAGCGCGACGACTCATCGGCGTTCGCCTACGCGTCGCGCGTCGTCAGAGGTCGGGGAAAGCGGTCTGTCAGTGCCCTCTGGGCCGGCTCGTTGTCACTGTAAACCATGTCGCACTTCGTCGGTCCAGAGCGCACCGTTTCAAACTTATCTGCACCCTGCTCGGCCGACCAGGCGGCTACCGCGCCCGGTGGTGTGCCACCGGAAGCGACGGTACCGGCACGGTGGGCGCACTGCCAGGGTTGACCGCACTCCCTATCGTCGTTCCCACCAGCTCCAACGTGGAGGTAACGCTGGACCCTCTGGACTGGCCGTGCTGCGCTCATGCTGCAGTTCATTTTTTGAGCATCAGTGTCCGAGTGCGCGCGACAATCGGCCGCGCCGGGGCGGCCCGTGTGTGTTCTCGGTCCTTGGCCATTTTTCACCTTGTTGTTGGTGCTCGCTGTCGACAAGGGTGTCCCTTCATCACGACCCTCGCCTGCTCCTTCCAACAGCGTGCCTGCCTGGCCACCCTCGTCCGCTGCGCCATTCCCAGTGTCGCCCGCCAGAGACCGCTGCTTACTGATGGCCCATCAACGTTGACAACCTGGACTTTCCAAATGAACACTTTATGGATTGTCGTTCATGTATATAGCTTTTGTCACTATTTTTTTCTTTTTTTTTTTTTCATATGCCTTCGAATCGTGCAAAGCGCTAGGGGGGGAGCCCTGTAGTACCATCATCATCGCCATCATTTCTTGATCACTGCGCCGCGCCTCTCGCGCAGCTGATGCTAGCTCGAGCTGCGCGAGGATGAGAACGAGCTGACACGCCTGGCGTGGCGTTCGCTGGTAGCCGACGTGGCTCCGCTTCAGGCCAGGAATAAAGTGGCGAGATCGGCACGGCCCCATTGGCCGCCTTCGACGCCGTCTCACGTCTCTCTTCTCTCGCCGCTACATCCTCATTAAACAGAATCTGAGAGAATAAGGGAGGTGTTTTCTGTTCAAAAGAGTTTCATTCACTCAGAAATGAACAGCGGTGAAGAATTCAAGTATGAAACTGATCATATTAAAGGAAGTTGTTTCGTTTAAGCAGCAGTTCCATAGACTCTCAGTGTCACTGACATTCTATTACACAACTTATTGCTGACAGCACTTTCATGATACCATCTTCAAATATCTGCATGGCAGTGAGTGGGGCACAGCAGCATTCCAAGCATACGGGTTACTTCTACTAGGCAACAATTAGGCTTGTTTGAATGGTAAATTTTTTGGTTGGAAGCAAACAGGGATTTTGGTCGAATACTTTTGAATCGAATTTGAATAGTATACATGTCGCATATCAAGAAAAATGGACACTATTGTTGTGACCTAACTAACCTGCACAATATCTGAAAAATTGAGAGAAGGCCTGTGCAAGTCCCCAAAGGAAAAAACGGAGTAAACTTTACGAGCATTAATTGACTTTCGGTGAAATGCATGGAAGAGCCTGTAAAATATGTTACCTTTTAAAATTAGCTATACTTGGAGCATATAGGTCGGTATAACAAGCTTCGATGTGAGGGTAATATCCTCACTTAACCTTGAAGTGAGGCTTCCCGGCAGTGCGGATTCCTCCTCATAGTGCAATTTCACGGCATAGCACCACTTCAGTGCAGTGAGACCACTTTTACAAAAGGGCTACATGCAAAATAGGGTAACATGTGAACTAATATGCATTTATTCGTTCATTTCGAATAATTTGGAATTTTTAATAGTTTCAATTCGATCTGAAGCGAATTCGAAAACTGCATTATTCATTCGAATATTCGCGCAAGCCTAGCAACAGCGGATACATGCCATAGCACTGCTTACTCGTCCGGGACCCCTTCAATTCACTTCTCAGTCTCAGCATAGTGAAGCAGCTGTGATGGTACAAGTAAGTTATGTGCTGCACAAAAGTTTTAGTTTTTTGTGGTAGCATGCATCTCATTCTAATGAAACGGTGCAGGTTTTCACTCTTTAGCACGTCACTACGCAAAAGCACATACATGTATCAGGGAATGCGAGACTATTGTCCCTCTGCTGATAGATATGTTCCCTGTCACAGTCTTGAAATGCTCTTCTGTATTGACACCCCTACATGCTATCACACGGCTCTCTTATCGTAATGGTTCTCTAATTGTTTTGTTTTCGCATGTTGTGCTTGATGTTCCTTTCTTACTTTTCCTACCTGGTAGAACAGAATTCCTTGACCCCCTCTCCTCCCCCCCAATTTTTAGGGTCCTGAAGTAGTGTGTTTGGGCATCATCTTTGTGGCAGTTTATTGGCATTTATCATCATCGGCTTTCACTTTTGATTAGCTGTTTATTATTACTTTTTTTTTGGCTATGCGTAAATAGCAGATTTTGCAGTTGGAATATTTATTTATTTATTTATTTCAATACCTTCAGGGTAATAAGGTTAAGTGTAATAGTTTGCACATCATGACATTTGAACGTGTTGCTGAAGACATGGTAACGCAATTTTTCTATATTTTTGATGTCTTCTCTTTGGAGACAGAAAAGAAGAAGGTGTGGAAAAATTGCACAAATTGCCAAGAAAGATACGATACTCTATTAATCTAAATCTATTTGGTGTTCCTGTCACATGGGATCCAACTGTACAAAGCAGTGTGCATGCCACGTGTTCACTGTTTTTCAGCTTCCCACAATGGAATGGTCTGCATGCGAGTGAGGTCGTGCCACCTGCTGAGATTTGCCTGGATGGTTTACCAGTTGTAGAAAATGAAGAGGGTGAAAGCGTTGTGCAGTTCTTCTGGCTCGATGCTTTCGAGGACTACTTCAAAAATCCAGGTAAATAAAGTGGGAGCTTGAGGGCTCAGCCATGGATTTTTAGTCGTCAGGCTCAGCTAAATACAGAGCAGGCCACAGCCTTCCAAATTGATGACGCATAGATTCGAAGTGTCGCTCTAAAGGGATAACGATATTTCCTGTATTAGTAGATTACTCCTTTATATACCAAAATCTTCATGCTTGCCATGAGAAGACGCTTGGTAAACCAGAAAACGCGCAGAAATAAAACTCGGGTGACGCCCCTGCCTTGAAATTCCTGAACCAATCAATGGGATGTTATAGATTATCACAGCTTGTGCTAGGGCATGTGTCGTTCCTAATCGGTAAAATTGTTGTCCTCTGAGTAAAGACAATGTAGATATGTACAATAATACATGAGTTGTATGAATGCACTGTACTGGCAGGGCAAAAGAAATGTTAAGGAAGAAAACTTCCTATGACTGCCTCATTAAATTTTCTGGTATTGGTAAAATAAAAGTCAACAGTGAAGGCCAGAATGGAGGATTGTAGATATCAGGAAAATTCCAGGTTAAGAAAAATTTGATTCCGGACGTACGTTTCAGTGGCTGGGAGATGCACCTGTCATGGAGCTATTTCAGATGTTGACAAATACTATAAAAACACTAAAAAGCAATATTTCAGGAATAGCTGCAGCTTGTAAGAAAACTCTACACTTCTGCCTCACTTAAATATTGCCAAAGGAGGTTCTCTGTGTAATTGTTGAAAAGTATAACAAATGATGGCTAAATTTTCTTTTCTATTTCCTGTCTTACATGCATGTCCTTTTCTCTTTATTCCAGGCACGGTTCACATGTTTGGAAAAGTTAGAATTCCGGATTCCAAAACACATGTCAGCTGTTGTGTCACAGTTCGAAACATTCCTAGGAGATTGTTCCTGTTGCCAAACGAATCGGCAAGTGTCTTCCAAGGATTTCAGGCTAACCTTCATAGTCTGAGCTCATATGTCTGCTCAATTTTGAGCGCGTGCACAGCTGTGTAAGTGCCGTGGGGTGTCGTAACACAGCCACTCACCAATGGGACGCTCAGACAACCATGTGTTCTGTCAGTTATACGGCTTCTGGCATGTGACGAGCCCCATGCATATCTGAGTGGAGCAAATGTCTGCACAGAAGCTGTATCGCACTACCTGTGTACACCAATAGGTCTGTAGACTAGAATGAAGGATGCCAGTATGCTGAAGTGTATCCTAAGCTTTGTAGTTGCTCATACTTCTCTTTGGACGAGAATTGTATTGTTGTCTTGATCTTTGTTCCTTAGTGTTAAAGGAGCCCAGCAGCACTTTTCCAAGCGATTGTCAAGTGCCTTCATTAAAGCACTTTTTGTCTCGCAAATCAACTGTTGCAAAATAATCTTCAAAGTTTGTCAAGTAAGAGCGGAAGTACAAGGATCTGTCGCATGTTTCGAGCGCTTTCTTCTTTCGTTCTAGCAAAAGCGCTGAAAGCTATGCAGAGAAGGGGATGACTAGGGGCCAAGAAGGTGCATTCTTTCGTCAGCGATCATTATCTCGAGCTCTTTCTTGTTTTCTTTTTCCTTGAACGCCTGGCTTTCTTTCAGTGTGATTGTGAGTGCGTGCACGGCCATGTGGCGGTCATTGCAACTTTGCAAGTTACCATGCTCGAATTGGCCAATGGCCACAAACTTCTGGTATATGACATCATTTGCAGAGATAAGAGTGAAGGATTTCAGCTGACTTTGAGGTTTAATAGTAAATTCCAGGCCGTGTGCTGGTCTATCATGTTTGGCTTGCATGTTCTCATTTTGTTAGATTTCAGCATTGTGATTGGCTGATAATAGTCTTCTGCACAAAATGTATTTTGTGCTTCCGTGCTGTTATGCAAAGGACACTTGCGCTTTTATTTAACATAGCATGTATGCTGTTTTCTTCTCCAAAGGCATCTGATGATGCAGAAGAAATGGCACTTATGAAAACAGTCTATGAGGAATTCACACAAATCGCCGAGAAGCATCGGATTGAAGAGTTCAAGACCAAGGTTTGTACATAATTACTTTTACAAAAATTAAATTACAAAAAAAGAAAAGAACATTTAATAAATATGAGAAGACATAACTGTGCTACCTTGTCTCCTGTGTCAAGTCATAAGTTTATCTTAAATCTGCTGTTTGAAGAAGGGCCACTCACACAAATCTCAAATTACTCTGTTGTGTTTGGGCTGACTGCTTAGCCACATAAACAAATATGGAACCATGTTTGCTTTATTCACGCTAACCACTTGGAAGGCACTTCATTTTCGTTACCTCCTGCTATGGTTTGTCCAAGTCTACTGTTGATTAACACAACGCGCTGGGCAAGTCGGTAAGTTGACATGACCACATGAATGTGCAGCGCAGGTACATACAGCATTCGTGTCATTTGCTTCTTATTTCTTACTATGTGCCGCGACGCATTTTACCTGAACATGTCTACTGTTGTTCACTACCAATATGACGACATGCTGTCCTCTGATGATTGTACACAGAATCAATATTTTGGACTCTGAAAGAAGTTGGACTTCTTTGTCTCTACAATCGCAGTCAAACCATGCTTTCAAAAATATACCATACTTAGTCGCCTAATTGGTGCAATTTGTTTCTTGAAAATCTAGCTCCAAGTTTGAGGTGGGCCTATTACACGGGGTAAAATTTCCGAAAACTTTATTTTTGACTAGTGACCGTGGATACCGTATACGTCACCGAATTCACGAATATCCACACTACAGCTGAAACAGCCTCTTTCATAGGTTATACTAGTCCAGAACAATTTGAGCATGCAGTCTCGCACGTCAAAGAATCGAAACATGCGATGCAGTGCGTATTCAAATTTCCAGAATTTAACAGCGAGAGACCCGCGTTGCCAATAAAATGAATGCAAAAAAAAATTGCGAGAAGAAGCGGGAATTCGTCGATTACGTTTCAGGCTAGCTAGGTTATTTGCAGTTTCACGACCAAAATTTTATGCGTCTTTATGCGCTGAACGGTACCGATCGCTCAATTTCACTGACTCGCACTCCATATCCAAGACATATCAATCGAATCACGAACCACCGTTTGAGTGTTACAAGCGCCACCTAAGAGGAGGGCCACCAAAAAGAGTTGCGTTGATTCGATACAAAACCGTAACTTTGATTGTCCGCGACTGCCACCTAAAACAACAGGGATTAGGCCTAGGCTAAGGTTCAGCATGGTGTCGTGGGAAGTTTGTACAAAACAACATGAAGATTAGGCGTGAAAAGGATTGTACTCAAGCACTAAATCAAGAGCAGCACGCATGATATGATGTTTAGGTTTGCGGCCAGCAAATCAACGGTGACAAAAGTTCGCTGAGCTTGTGCGTGTCCGCGTAATAGTAACAAGGACGAAAGTTCGCGACATAAAGTAAAAAAATATCAGCAGAAAGATTCCTCTGCCATCGGGAACCTCTTAAGTAGTGCAGGAAGTAAAGCTCGTAGTATCCCACAGGGAAGCTACTAGTTAACTACCTCTGAATTGGCATCGGAAAACTGGTTCGGTTCAGCATGCATTGGTATTTCCATTCTACAGGTGACCACAAAGCTTTATGCCTTTGGTAAAAAGGGTGTACCAATGGAAGCCAGGTATCTGGAAATCCTATACCCTGTAAGTATACAACAGAAATGTTCGTGCGGTTTACGCATGACAGTTGATGATGTCATCACCATCTTGAGTTCATCATTAGAGGAGAAAATCAAGGCACAGTTTTTAAAGTTCACGCCAAAATTTGTGCTCGTGGCATTTTAAATATCAAATTGTATTTGTCATATTTTACCATCATTGGCTTCATGAAATTTCTTGAAAATTGCTATGTTATGTCTGTGGCTCCAGCAGCAGATATTGAGCTTCATTTTTGCATATAAAGGGTTATGTACGCCATAGTCAACACTGTCATAATTTATGATGCCATGGCTTTGTTTGCCGCAGGAATTTAAAGGTGGCGTCAGCACCCACTTTATTATTTTTTTTGCGGGTTTTAGCGCTGACCAAGCAAGTTCTCGTGGCGAGCGCAGTGATTTTGGAATCGCGAAGGGGTAATTTACTAATAACGAAAAAATCATTTTTCTCTTTAGTGCCCCTTTGACAAAATTTGATGTGGCAGCAAAATGGTGCAAAGCTTTTGGAAACAATAGAGTACAAAAGCTTTGTGGGTCTATCCTTTTTATGTCACTCGCTGTTTCTGTATTTAATTTTTTATTTTTTTCTCTCCTGTATCGAGGCTCGCTATCCTGCACTGCCTAGTGATTTGACTGGGAAGACCTTCAGTGCTGCCTTTGGTATGAACACATCAAGCCTGGAAGCTCTGCTCATTAATCAGAAGCTAAAAGGGCCTTGCTGGCTTGAGCTTAAGAATCCATGTGAGTGGCCTTTTCTTTGCCTCTCTTATTTTCAATGATTAAGAAAAGGTGCGAGTTGAAAAATGGAAGTTTTTTACAAAAAACATATTTTTGTTTTTATCTGCTTTCACGAGTTTAGCTTCTCTACTTTCTCTGAAAAAAATCTAAACTTGTGAATAAACTCAAAGTAAGTTAATATTGCTTTGAAAGAGCACTAGGTGGCTACTAAAAACTAAGAAGAGCTCAATGTCTTAAGTCCTCTGGAAATTGTCACTCTCGCAATTGCATTTCGCATGAGTTCACTAAAGCCACGTGCTCAAAATAACAATGATTGCCAAGCTCTCGTGAAGGAAGAAATCATCTTGAATACGTATTCTTCCCCGCATAGGTGGCCTTTCACTTATACCTATACAATTCGTTTGTCTCAAGATCCATTTTTCGGCAAATTCTTGAGTTTGAAAATCATGTTTTTGGTACTTCTGATAGCCCGATTGGGATGAAATTTTGCCCACCTGATCCTCAACATGTGTAGGGTGCAAGTATCTGCTTTAAAACTTGATATCCCCTGTAGACTTACTGCAAACCTAAAGTAAACAATGGGTACGGGTTGAGGATTCTAAGATTTCTCACATTACAATTTTTTTGTCCTTGAAAATGTTTTATATGCACTTTCTTGATAATTATTTGCAATACACAGTTAAGGTAGAGCAGTATGAACCATTAATGGCTCAGAACCATAAAAGTTTAGTAGCAGAAAACGTTTGTTCAATGAGAGCTATACTTTACACATTGTCATGGCACAAAATCATAACTGCTGCTTACTATAAAATATAATTACATACTTGGATTCAACATGAAAGCCTAATTATACAGCAACAATTTAATTACCCTAGGCTACAGACTTATGCAACTTTTTTTTTGTCGAATCACATCTGCCCTTTTAAGTGCTTTGCATTATTGTTATCGGGCATTGTGGCTGCATTTGTATGCTCCTACTTAAAGCTTTAAATTATGATCTCTGAGGAAAATAATATTTCAAATGAATGGTATAAATTTCCTGGGACTTCTCATCTTGCCTGCAAACAAAAAATTTAGAAATTGCACGCAGTGTGTGAATAACAAGTGCTGGATAATAAACATCTGCGGTCTTCTTTTTTCACTCATCATGGAGCTGATTCAAATAGCAGTTGCTCTTGTGAAGGTCACACCCATCACATGACTTTTTTCAGCATGACATGTGCTGCGCAATAGCGATGTGCATGGCACAGTTGTGCAGTTCAAAAGGAGCAGCTGACACGTCGACCGCATAGTCAGCGACAGACCATTGTGCGAGCTTTTGGGGTGGGTCCAGCAGGGGCAATGGAACATTCACAATAGTTGGCACTGTTGTGGCCGCTGAGTTTCATGTTATTCCAGTGTGTTTCTTTAAATGTTTCTTAATAAATATTTGAGTTTTTCATCGGCTATTTCGATTTCTTAGAACAGATGGCCCGAACCCTTCAATGGTAACAATTTATGCATTTTCTTGATCCGGAAATTATGCATTTTCCGGATCATGGACTGATAAAAATCAGTTGGACCATTTTCATAACTACAGCATTTTCTCCGGAGTTCGGTTGCGAACACATTGTAGCTTGCACTGAAACTTAAACGTTTTTTAGAACTTCCTGGCTTAATTCAGGCTTTTATTGACGTCGGAGATGCAAGGAATGGACTGAAACATATTTTTTCTGCTGAAATTATGAATAGGTTATGAAGGAGCTTCATTGACAATGTGATTCTGAATAAATTGTCATGTTTTCGTGGGCTTGTGCGAATGCGAATAGTGAATTTTTATGTTCGAGGTGAATAGTGATTTTGGTTGAATAATTTTAAATCGAATTCAAATAGCATATGTATCACATGTTAAAAAGAAAAATGGGCATATTTTTCGTTACCCAAATAACGTGCTCAATATATATATATATATATATATATATATATATATATATATATATATATATATATATATATATATTAATTGAAACGAGGCCTGTGCAGATGAGGTTCTTTTTGGTTCAACAGGAAAAGAAACAATTTTAAATATTAGCTGGATTTGACTTTCTGTACAATGCAAGTGATAGCCTGTAAAATATGCTACATTTTAAAAGTTACTATACTTAGAGCGTATAAGCCAGTACAACAAGCTTTTAAGCTTAAAAAATTAAACACCAGGCCTGCACGGAAGGCACAGCACAGTCACAGCGAAGCTAAAAGAGCGGCCTCTCAGAGCCTCTTCTAAACACTCATTGGGGTAACTGCTGCAAGCACACTTGCTTAATACCCATTATGGCGTAATAATAAACATTTTTGGGTAGTAGGCCGGCATTCGCTATGCTATTGTTTGTCATTTTTCTGAGAAGCGTGGTATCCGCTAAACACTTGCTAGGAATTTTGTGCCAATTTTTCATGCAGTGGCTGACGACGAGGAATTATACCTGAAGTGGCTATGCGCCACAGTTAATAGGCGATCAAAAACAAGCTTTTGTAATCTGGTGGAGCATTGCACGACCCACTCGTTACGCTATTCGCATTGTGTGACGCCTCGTTGTTCTTTTGCTTTGTTAAAACGCTTTATTACTCATATTAACGCAGTTTCTTTCCTAGCATTAAGCTTGCCTGAGGCTAGTTTGCCAACAAGTCCCAAGCACCAGCATGGCTCAGTGGTCTTGCACCCAACCGACCCGGGTTCGAGCCCCACTGTGTCATTGGTACTAGGGTTTTTTTTTTTTCTTATTTCGTGCGGCAGTGGTTACAGACACCTGCGGCGGACAACTAGGGCGCTGCACAAGACCAGAGTTGTGATCTCGTAACAGCTTTCGCTGTAATAATTGATGAATCGCTGCCTTGAAGTGGGGCTTTGTGGCAGTGTGCATTTTTTTTGCATAGGTGTTTTCACGGTTCAGCATGCCTTCACTGGAGCGAAACCACCTCTACAGAAGGTTACATTTCATTGGATGTTTTCACAGCTTAGCACTCTAACACTGCCGTGAAACTATCTGTACAGGGGGTTACATGCAAAATAATGTAACATCTATTTGTTCATATTGAATACTTCAAAATTTTCAACAATTTAAATTCAAATCAAAGCACTCGAGTATTCGCACAAGCCTAGTGTAATGTCTTCCTAGTTTTCCTGGTGTTTGACAGACTTCCGGAAAGCAAATGTCAAGTTCCTTGCAAGATTACACAGTCTTATCAAGTGTGGTTACAGGATGCAATGCATGTGTAACAAGGTAAAGTACATCATTATTTTAATATTGCAGTAATAATGGAAGGGAAATATTTATGGGAAGATGAAACACTTGCAGCCAACTGCTCAGCAAAGTGTATTGTCTGACACAACTATGAGCATCAACCTCAAGCTGCCTTTTAAGCATGCTTATATTTCTCACACATGTATTGAATAACTCAATCTGAAATGCAAAGGAGATGTGAGATGGAACATCAGTGTTGCTTTCGTGCAATTGCTATGTATTACCACTATTATTCCCTCATCCCCCCTCCTTTTTTTTCTCTGAGAGTACTTATTGAGAAATTATTCTTGTAGTCACATATTTCTTTCTTTTTTTTTTTTGGAAATATCATTTGATGTGTCATGTTTCTCTTTTCTTTTTGCAACACTCAGCATCTTCAAGCGCTCCAGTCAGCTGGTGCAAAGTAGAGGCAAGTATTATGAATCTCTTTGTTGTTGGGTGGGCTCTGAACACTGAAGTCTGCTTTGTTTAAGAAAAAAAATATAGTGCCTTATGGGATGAGCCCTAGGACCACTTATCTAGCTATGTACATAACTGTGTGTCTCGCCACATCATAGTCGCACATCTAGGAGTGCAGGTATTCGCTGTGTGATGCCAGTGCTTTTTTCGACACAAAATGATGTTACAGCATATGGTTACAGTTTCGTGCCCTCGTTTCGTCTGCTGTTTTTGCTCCCGATACTTATTCAGTGTTCTTCGATGTAATTTTCTTAAGTGTTTTCATTATTATTGTACTAATGAATATGTACTCGATTAATGTTGGTGAACGTACTTGACTTGATGCTGTGATTCGACTTACTCGCTGTTTCCTTTTTATTGTTACTTTTTCTGTTTTCCGTTCATGTTGCTTGAAATGTATGTATTCACTTAATCCCCCCCTATGTAATGCCCAATTGGGCCTTTAGGGTATTGAAATAAATAAATACAGTGTTCATGCTTGACAAAGAGCTTAATGCCTCTATAAGAAAAACAAGTTTTATTGATATCAATTTCATTTGATAATTTGTGATTCGTCCTCTCTTATCACTCATTACCCCCCTTTGTCATCACGTTTTGCGCTATAGTACACCCAAACCTCATAAAAAAATTGCATATGCTCTAAAAAGAATTCACTATATCCAAAAATTTGTTATAGAAATATATTTCTAGCACTATATTTTGCAAGACTATTGTTCATTTACTTCGTTATATTCAATATTTCACTATATTTGGGTTTGTTATATCGAGGTTTCAGTTATGAACCTGTACCAACTAGCTAAATTAGCCATTCATAATTTCACTCTCGTTGCAGGTTGTGTTGAACAGGCCAGAGGATGTCGTGGTGTCTAAGGCAGAGGCTCCACCACCCCTTGTTGCAGCGACCCTCAGTGTGCGAACGGTCCATAACCCGGTCACAAGTCAGAACGAGGTTGGTCATTCGTACACCTCTCAATGTTTTGATTGTTACTTCACGCTTTAGTTAGCACGGTCAAACCTACATATACAGTCGGGCCCCGCTTATAACGAACCTGATCATTGCGCGGCATCTGTTCGCTGTATCCTGAAGTTCGTCGTAAATGAAACACAGCTTTTAAAAAAGTTGTGAGTGAGAACACAAACATTTTTTGCCCAAAAAAGTCTGTGATGCTCGTGTTTACAAGGGCAGAAGCGATATGGGCGGTCTCGAGCTTATTTCAAACGGCAGCGTGCTCGTTCGCCGAGACCCGTGGCATAAGCTTCATGAGGCACTGGCTCCGAAGTTTCATCGTTCTCGCAATCCGATTCCTCCAAATCGCTCTTGCCGCGTACTTCATTCACAATGTCTTAATTCGTGCACGGTTCCGCGATGTCGGCATCATCATCGGCCATAATGAAACCATCGCAACAGATGTCCCACTCGCTCTCTCATGTCGAAGTCGACACCGCGCTGCCACAAATCGCTGCCGCAGTGGCTCTGTTGGGAAGCTTCATGCTCAGCATCGGGCCCGACGTCGACGAAGTCGGCCTTGCGAAAATAGTTTCACATGCATGTAGCAGTCACCGCCGCCCAGGAAATATGCACAATCTCCACAGCTTAATACCGGGACGCCCCAAAACGGCAAGTTGGCTGCCAGGTGGTCAACAGCTATGAGGAAGCACTCCGCAACGCCGCACCTAACGTGCGGCTAAGCCAAGTGGGCACACTTTGGACATTTTGTTGAGCGGCAGGAAAAAGCGTGCAAGTCCTCCCGTCTGCCATCCTGACCACACACGAACACCAAGAGCGAGCAAGAAGCGCACACGCAACACACATGCCAGAACTCGTAGAACAGCTCTGGGCCCGTTTCTAGTCGGAAAACGAAACTTCTGAATTCGAGCCAGCATGGCTGCCGTCGCGGAGCGTTGGAGACGGGCGAAGGAGTTGTGATCTAGAGAGGAGAGCCGATTTGCAAGAGAAAGGCAAGGAATTGCGGTAGAGAGAAGAGCGGGAAGGATACGGCAGGAGGGCGACCTTAAAAACCAAAACACGCGGGAGGAAGGCAGGTCGGGTAGCTTGCTTGAAAGGTCCGTGAAACGCACCACTCGCGCGTACAAAAACTTGAAACTGTGCCTGCACGCGCAGAGGTCAAAGAACAGCTGCCTAGATCGGCATGTGCGGCGGTGTTCAAAGAATTGGCGGCCGTGGTAAAAAGTCGTTTGTTGCGCCGGCGGATTTTCCCGGCCTCACCGACTTCGATATTTCGCAATTCGTTTCGCGCAAATTAACAGCTGTTTTCGTGCTTCCGCACACGTGAGGAAGGTTTGCTGAGCCGAGTGTGAAGTGAGCGAGAACAGGTCCTAAACACGAAATGGATCGCGAATTATCAGAATTGGTGGGTAGCCTACGCACATGCACTAGGCGGACATGATCAGATAGAGTCGGTGGCCGACGATGTTATCAAATGGTCTGGTCACTACAGGCTGGCGACGCCATCGACAGTACCAGCGATCAAAAACAGGGAAGATGGCTGACCGGTCTTCGAAAGATCGGTGGCAGTGTGAAAACGCGCGCCTCGTCTGGCGATACAAGGTGCTCAAGAGTAGCGGGGGGACAAAAATGGAGGGGAGCGTAACAAAAAGCATTCGGGGAGAGCGGCAACTAGAGGGGTACGGAGGCAGGGTCGGCGTTTAACAATAAGAATGTATAAGCACCTCGCTGATGCCTGATCGGTGGTAGAAAGTTGCTTCCCGGGAAGTCGGCAGAGCGCCGACCCCGTTCACTGTAACCGATCGGCGGCGCTCGGAGACGTTCGTTGTAAGTGCGATTTTGTGTCATTAAACTAATGTATATGTTCATGGTCACGTGGATATTGTTCGTTTTAAGCGAGAGTTCATTTTAAGTGGGGCCGTTATATGTGGGCTCGACTGTATAACGAATTCTTATGTGCATTGTACAGTTGCGAAATCCACTTGAATATACTCTCAATGTATGAAATTACCTACATATATAATACTTTGCTGCTATCCCATTCAGATTTGATATACGTATAGGAGGTTTGACAGCAAGTGGATGATGGTTACCTGCATCTTGTATTCAGTCTATAACGCTACAATCTACTTCATGTATAGCTCCAATACTTTGCTAGCTCTGTCAGTGCATTACTTTTGAGGCGGAAGTAGAGTACCTTTATTGACTTCAGATTGTTTTCCTGCGTAGCGTGTCTGTTTTACTGCCTAGTGTGTTTTTCTCCTTCCTGCATAATGTTTTCCTTATAATTTTTTTTGTTTACTTGGAAATGAGGGTCACCGTACATGGAAGTCTTTTTTAATCTGTTGCAAGTGTATAACTACCACACTTGCCCCAGGCAGGAATGCTAAATCTAGAGGTGTGCGAATATTCAAAAGCTTTGAATATTCGGCAAATATTGCATTTGTAATATTCGTATTCGATTCCATATCCAGTTATTCGAAAATTTCGAATATTCGAACTAACTCGAATATTTCTCGTATATTCGATGTTCACAAATATAGGTTCGTAAGCTTGTGCGATTATTCAAATGCTTCGAATAATCAAACGAATATAGGGTATTCGAACTCGCTTTGGTTCGAATTTAAAATATTGAAAAGTTGAAAAGAAAATATTGAATAGTATTCGCAAAGAACGAATAAATGCGTATTAATCCAAATGTACCGCCTGTAAAGTTGGTTTCACTGCAGTTTAAGGGTGCTGAACCGTGAACGCATCTATTCAGATGAAATCCGCTCTGCCGCAAAGGGGCCCTGCAACACTTTTTGAGCTGCCAAAAACTACCAATGCTGCCCATTGGTAGTCGAGGCTACCGAGGACACGCAAACCAAATATTATAGCGCAGCATGCGGCATGCGATTCACAATAAATTCTCAAAACCAGCTGAAAATTCTTTTCTTCGCTTGGCAAATGACTTCATAAGCTCATAAAGCATGTGTGACGTATTTATTTTTCTTGTGCCATCCCTTCCTGTTTAGCTTCCAGTGCTTTCGTCGGGATGAGAAGAGAGAATGCACTAGCAGCATGCGAGAAATTTTTGCAACTTTGCCCTTACTGGACGGATTCTAAAAATATTTGCGGCGGTGAATTCATGAGGCAACAAATAAGCTTATTTAGTGAATGCATTCCATTGCAACTTGAAAACGTGTCGCACGGCCTCTTTAAGTGAAAATATTACTCTCAAATCAATTCATTTTATTAAGCCTAAAAGCTAGTAATGACGGCTTATATGCTCCAAGCATAAGAAATCTTCAAATGTTGCGTATTTTAAGGGTTATGACTCGCATCCTGCTGAAAGTAAAATTCTGCTACGACCTACTCAAAGTTCTTTCGACTTCTTGTGGATGAAAAAAAAAAAGGGAATTTGCATAGAGGCTCTATTTCATTTATTTTTTAATTTGTGCAGGTTAGGTCATGATGAATATGCCCATTTTTCTTTATATGTCATATACTATTCGGATTCGATACGAAATTATTCGACGAAAATCACGATTCCCTTCGAACCTAAAATTCGCTTGGTGCAGATGACTGAGGCGCGAAACACATTACGTAAAACACGAGGAGAAGAAGAGAGGAATGAAGAACACCGCATTTTTGATCGTAAAATGACAAGCGCGGTCCTCGAGAAAGGCAACTGAAGCAAGCGAGATAACGAGTATTGCTATGCCCCAAGTACTCCTATTTTCCTTAGTGACTTGACCGGATATAAGAACAGGGGACAAAATTAAAAATAAATCGATCTAATTGGGGTCTTTCGAGCTAAAACTGGATTAATTGTGACCACCTAGACTGCTTTAATAATCGCTTAAACTTAAGTACACGGGCATTAACTGTTACAAAATCAAAGCAGTGGCCTCATGCTCACTAGTTATCAAGGCAGGTACAAAAGCTTTTCTTTCATTTCTTTTTTTTGTAATAAGGTGCTACCACATAAAAAAAAGACACAAAAGGTTTGTTCATCATGTGAATTGAACCCAACATCACAGTCACAAGCTCACCTATTACTCTTATGCTTTCTTGTGAGTACAGATGGTGACATTTTTAAAAAAATTTTTTGTGCGCAATATAACTGACTATAATAACAATTGTACTGTTTCCAACCTAAATATTTGATTGAGTAAAAGATTACTGGTGAAAAAAAAATTGACCCTCTTTATTATTCGATATTCGATTCGTATTCGAAGCTATGTATTTGTATTCAATTCGTATTTGAAAATTTTGATATTCCCACACCTCTACTTCAAAACTTATTGGCATGCTCCTGGTTGAGGCCTGTGCTCCATGTACTCATTTAAAATGTACGTTTTACTTCTTTAAATGGGTTTCTTTTGTTTGTATTTAGGCATATGTTGTCTTCATCCTATCACACAAAAATTTGTGGCTGCCTAAAGGGGAAGAACTGTAGTGTTGGAAAGCTGTGCATAACATTCTTGCTGATCTTTAATCACAGCTCTTTTCGTATTTTAAAACCAAGAAATTTTCTCATTTCAGATTGTTGCTGTGTCTGTGCTGGCTCATCATGCTTTTCCCATTGACAAGCAGGCACCACAGTCTCCATATCAGACTCATTTCTGCGGTGAGCCTAGAACAAAGCATCTAAAACACTAGTTCACTTATGCCAGTGAATGCTGTTTCTTTAACTGTAGTCAAAGGTATCATATAGCTACCGCACAAAACAGGTGGTACACTGTGCCAGCTGACTAACATTTCTCTTACGATTTGAGCTGTGTGAATAGTAAAATTTTGGGTGCGAAGCGAATTTGAATATTAAAGTTTGAGTGCGAATCAAATCATTTTTCAATGTGTCTCGAATATCTTTTGAAATCTTCAAAGCACAATTGCACAAAAAAGATGCAGAGGATCCCGTAAGCCTTTTCTGACGAGATAGCAACATAAAACGCAAGGTACTAACCACTATACGATCACGGCCAGCAACATGAAAGCATTTTTTTTTTTTTTTTTGTTAGAGTGGTGAAGAGCTGAAGGGGTGGTGTTCGCTAGTTGTCTTATCAAAAATGAGACAATGCAGAAGCCAAACTGTATTGTAGGTCCGAAACGGTGTCAGTTAAGCCCCATCTCTGCCACATCTGTCATCTCCTTGTTAGAACCGGTGTTTGTTCATTAGTTAATATATTGGCGTCCATAGGAGCGCCTGAAAGGCAGCTTTGCTGCAGTACTAGTGTGATGGGGTGAAGCATATTTAAACTTTAAGTGAATCACGGCCAATCGGACGTTTACTGTATTTGTCTTGGAGTAGTTCAAATAGTGAAATTGTGGTACAAAGCGAATTGAATAGCAAACACTATTCGAAAAATATGTGAAATTTCGAACACCTCTAGTGTTTACTTATTCGCTTACTCTTACACATACAGAGTGCATTAATCAAAATTCTTTATTTTGTTGCAGCGCTTACCAAGCCGTCTGGTACACTTTTCCCATGTCGTTTTATGAATGACGTAGCACGCTTCAAGGGCACCTCTCTGGAAGTGATGGACTCTGAACGTTCTCTGTTGACTTTCCTCATTGCCAAGCTCCAACGGTTGGACCCTGACATCTTAATTGTATGTACTGCATTTGTTTTTTTTTTATTACTGTAATTGTGGTGGGTTTGGGTCTTTTGGATGTACTGCTGTCCGTGTTTTTGCAAACTATACATTAAAAGTGCCACAGTTTTGAAAAGGGGACTTCATGTGCTTCGCGCTCTCTGCCATCATCTACAAAACAATTGGTTTTAGCATAAAATACATTACACAAAACAGTGCTAAATTTTTAATGCTGAAAGCTGTGTTCGCCATGAGTACTTGACAACCTGCATTAAAAATGGCACCCATTCCTGACTTGCTTGCTTGAAGTTTTTCGCTATGTCATGAATTCGGGACACTAGGCAGTAAAGGGTTAAGTATACCTCACCTCACTCTAAATTCACAAGGCTTCCTTCTTCAATATTAGCAGTTACTGTGCATATATATTCATTCTTCAAGTTCGGCTTTAATCATAGTACTATATTGCTCAGATATGGACTGTGAAGTTAAAATTTAAAAAAGAACCGGCATCCAGATTTCAAACGTGATATCTTTAGTGTTGTTGAGTCCTCTTGCATATGTACATATCCAAGACTTACTAGTGGCAGCCAGGGTTGCCAAGTTGAAAAAACAAGAACATTGCCAAAAAATTGGAAAAACTGGCCAGAAGGTTGCCAATTTGAGCCAAGGGTCTCAGAAGTAGCCAAACATAGCCAAGCATGTGTGAAAACAACTGCTGTACTTCTTTTTTAAATGACCTAATGCAAGAGCGTTTGGTGGAAATGTAAATAAGTAATGATCGAACCCCTTAGATGCAGAATTACTTTGATTAATGCATAAATTAACTTCACTTCAGTATGCATTTTATTAGAGTTTCTTGCGCTGTTAAAGAAGTGGCGTTCTCTTTTATGCGTCTTGCGTAACTTTTCTAAAACTGACTAGAAGTATTGATCCTGAAGTGATAGTAAAAATGAGTACTGTGTGTACTCGTATGTGGCTAACATCGAGGTTGCTTGGATTGAGTCATAAATTGTAACTTCCACCATCATTTCGCTTCTACAGGCGCATTTCGTACTTCATCTTAAGAAATAACACAAACAATTTGTCAGATATCCCATTTCTAATGCCGATGAGTGCAGGGTGTCCTGAATTGTAAGCACTTTTGATTGTTCTGTTCACTTCTAATTACTATTCAAACTCTGGTATAGCTATATGTGGTCTGCAAAACGATGCTCTATGTAACAGTTTCACCTCACTTCCCAGCCACGCATCCAAAAATATTTCCTTTTGTGTACTGCAAATGCGAATTTCAATTTTGGGAGATGGAAAAAGGCCTCAGCAATCGTGTTTTTATACCCCACATACCTGAATGGCAGCAGGGGCAACGTCACTAGATATTGATAACTTGGTTTGAATTGAGAGAACAAGGAAGTGGCCATAATGTAGCCAGATAGCTAAGACATCTTTTCTGCCACCACTAGCCCCCCAAAAAAAGCACCGTATAATGCGGAATATAGGTCGACCCCCTTACCTTGTCCAGCGAAAAATAAAAACGCAGGATTGCTCATGGATTCATTTTATTCAGTCCTCAGTGCACTCGAGTGTTGCTGATGCAGCACTTCTTGAATGCGCACACCACCATCTCTTCAGGCAGAGACCTCCATGCCTCGGAGACCCAGTCAGAAACTGTCGCGAGAGGTGGCCTGCGCAGCCGGCCTGTCGGGTTCCGCGTGTTGTCGCCAGCCATCCATTTGGTGTACAATGCACGCACATGGTCTTTGAAAGCTTTATTAAGGATGACATCCAGCGGTTGCAGTGTTGATGTCATCCCACCCGGAATGATGGCAAGATCCGTCTTTTCGTCGCGAAGGCTCTTCTTCGCTGATGCCGTCAAATGGCCGCGAAATGCATCCAACACGAGCATGTTCCAGTGCTGCAGGATGGCTCCGAGCCGCCGGTTCCACACTGTGTGGATCTACTCGCGCATTAGGGCCTCGTTCATGTACCCCTTCTTGTTGACGTGGACGACGACATTCCGCGGGAAGGCCTCCTTCGGCATCATCATCCGCTTGAAGATGATGACGGGGGGCAACATTCTGTCGTCGGCCGTACAGGAAAGCATAAGAGTGAAGCGCGAATGCTCGCTTTTGGTCGACAAAAGCTTCACCTCTTTTGCCCTGCGTTCACAAATAGTTGTGGGCGACGGCATGTCGAACCACACCGGAGTTTCGTCGGCGTTGCTGATCTGGCCCAACATGTAGCCATGCTGCCGCTGGAGACTGTTCAGGTAGAGTTGAAACTCAATCAATTTGTCCTCGTACATCTCCGGCAGCTTCTGGCGTATCGACGTGCGCCGTCGAAGGGCAAATCCCTTGCGTCGCATGAAGCGATGGACCCAATAAATGGATCCCTTGAAGTCTTTCTTTGACAGACTGGCTTCACGGGGGAGCTCGACGGCTTTTGAGCGAATGAGCTCCATATTCACTGGCAGGGATCTGGCAAGGTACTCGCGGACGAAATCCGCCACTTTGTCCTCGTTCCCGGTGCACAACTCGGCGACCGCGAAACGACGTCTTGCTCGCGTTACACACCGACAGTTTGGATTTTTGGTTGCGCCAGTACCTGACGCTTTTCTCGCACACACCAAACTGCCGCTGTGCCGCCATGTTGCCATTCGCTTCCGTGAATTCAATACCTTTTCTTTTATACGCGGCGGTGAACTAGCACCGCGTCTCGTTATTCACGGCTGTTCGCAGAGCAAGGTCGCCACTCGCTACGAACTCTGAATGAACAAGAAAAGAAAAATGGCGTCAGCAGAGAACGCGTCGGCCCAAAGAGGCGATGTCGATGCTGATGCCCAAAAAGCATGCGACACTCTCTGTTGCCAAATGATCACTTGGTTTATGCCAAAGGCCAGTATATATGTCAAAGGATGACTTTTTAGTGGAATCTCGTTCTATATTCTGCACTATACGATAGCCAAATTGGAGCAAAGGAGCGAAACCTGACAACTATGTTGGCAGCTAACGTTGCCATGAGCCTATCTTAATATTATGATTTTTAATGTAAGCACAAGTGCTAGTCACGATTGGCAGCTCCTTCTGACATAGTCATAAGTTTCGTGCAGTGAGCAGAGTGGTTCATCTGTCTCTCTGTGGCATTTGGACATCTCAGTGAGTATTGTGGACATCACAGATAAAAATTTTCACACAGAGGACTCTTTCTTTCGTGCTCTTTTGTTGGAGGGAAGGAACTGCACGTCTGTCTACGTATTATATTAAGTTGCACATCAATGGCGATGGCCTTCAAGATTAAAATAACAAACCATTGCAGCCATGTCACTACTTTGATGCCCTGTGCACTTCTCTATTTTCTTCATGTTCGTAACTGTAAAAAATGAAGCTAGTGGTTCTGGAGCACTTTCAAGAATCTTTTTGGGCTCTCCCATGCCCGAACGTTTTAGAACTCCTGGTTTAGAGAATATGCCATTTAGAATGCCTGTTCTACGTCACATCTTAATGACCCACTACGTCACATCCTAATGACCCACACGTGTAAAACTAATCAACAATGTGAAACAACGGTGTGATAGCTCATGCCTGACTAAATTTTTTAACTACGTTTGGAGTTCATTTCATAAGTATGAATCTGGTGAAGACAATTTGAGTGCACTTGACAGCAAGCTTGCAGTGTAGATGTCTTAAACTACTAAATCACTTCGAATTTGTTGCCATTGCTTCTGACTAATGTCTCTCTTTTTCTTGTCCTAGGGCCATGACATTCAGAGCTTCGATTTAGACGTACTCCTTCATCGCATGCTTACACTGAAGATTTCTAATTGGTCTCGCCTGGGAAGGTTAAAGCGTGGAAATGCTGGTGCCCTGGTGAGATTACAAATCGTTTCTGTTATGGACGTACTGCTTCATCGTGTGCTTACACTGAATATTTCTAATTTGTCTTGCCTAGGAAGGTCAAAGCTTGGAAACGCTGGTGCCCTGGCCAGTTTACAAATCATTCTATTGTGCCAGCCTTTACTTTTCCCTTTTTTCATAATAAAACATCCTACCATCAGCAGGACTAATAAAAGGTGGAAATTTCACGTTGAATAGAAACATTGAGTTCAGCACATGAAAATAATAAAGTGTGCAAGTTTCACCAACATTAATTAGATTAAACAAAACATCATCTTTAGACATATCGTTGGGGATCAACCACGAATTGGAGCATAGTACAAAGTGTAGCAGTGAAATGGCATGTGATGAGAAGACATTTTTACTATACTAATATTTTATGCTTAGCATTCTCTACCAGTCGCCTTAACTTTCAGTGTGTCTACAATACTCAAGTAGAACACTATTCATTCTGTCATTCAAAATTTTTCAATACTATTTGTGCACACCTACTTGAAATAAATACCAAATAATATTACGAAACACGATCGAAGTAATGCATGAAATTACCTTGAAGTCATTGACAGCACTGCAGTATTTTGGGCATTGTTGCTCGGGCATTAAATGCAAAAATGCAATTTTCCCCCTTAGAAACGCAACTTTTTACCACAAAATGAACTTTTATTGTTATTTCGAAAGGCTAGCCACCAATTTAAGCTGATCAGATGTGCTTTCTTAGTGCTCAGTTCAGGTAGTCTGTCTATATTGCTGTACCAATTTCAAATCATGTACTATACTATCCCCATATAATATGCTCCAGGCTGACTAGAGTGATTTATTACATTGAACTTGGTAGTGCAAAACTTGCAAAAAAAAAACACTTTAAAGTTCCCTGAACTGCATGATTTAAAATGAGCTTTCTAAAGAATTGGACTAGATAAAAATACACATCATCTATCACAGCACCTTAGTTAAGAATTGAACATATTTGTGCACAACAGTCTCTTGGATTTTAACTGTGTGGGTTTGCACTTTTTTCTGTACTTGCCTGAAGAAACGGAGGGACCTAGCCGCAACCATTTCCATTGATGGTTACTTTTACAGCATTACGCTATAGGCACTACCGTGCTACGTTTCGCTGCTGTGAAGGATCCACTGTGCTTACGAATTGCATGCAGGGCAAGACAATGGACCGACAGATTACACCCGGTCGTCTTGTGTGCGATGCCAAGGTGTCTGCCAAAGAGCTGGTGCAGTGCAAGAGCTACGACCTGTCCGAGTTGGTCAGGACTTTGCTACGTAAGGAACATGTTCCCCTCACAGCAGAGCAAGTCCTCGACATGTACAGGTACGTTTATGGGACCAGCATTTTGACAGAAGCGTGTCAAGCTTGCTGTAATTTATTGAGGGACCTAATCCAGGAAAGGCCCTAGGCACATTTTCCAAGCATGTGATAATCGCACTTCTATTTTTAGGTCACACTCTTGGGTTTTTGTTATTTTATAATTTGCGGCTGATATTCTGGAGAATTGATAAGTTTGCTTATATTTCTTTTCACGCAGTGGCATTACAAATAAATACCATGGTGTGTGCCATCCCTTGTTGGTCACATAATCTAGCGCTAGACAGGAGAAATCAAAGATTAGCGTTTTGACGTGAGGTAAAAAAAAAGTGACAAAAGGGTATGAATCCCAACTTTCAGTAGATTTCTTTATTCTTCCCCTTCACACTCCTCACCCTTCTCTCCTCTGCCTGGTGAGTGAGTTGGCTAAGAGAGGAGGAACTGGTCAGAAGAGAACAGCCGCTCCTTCTTTGCATTGCCTGTTCGTGGCCTCTGAAAGCACACTATACAGTGTGGAATTAGGTGAAACTTTGCCGTTGCAGCGCACCTCAGTGGATGTAAATTTGCACTTGGCGGTTGCTGCGTACTACTACCGTTCGGAGCATAGTCTTGCTGCATTCTGGCTATGGTTTTATTAATGATATTTTGCTGTACATACATAAAACTTGTTAGTTAACTAGGCTTGTGCAAATGTTTGAGCAGTACGAATATTCAAACAAGTATTACAGTATTTGAGCTCACTTTCATTTGAATTTATGTCATTGGAAAGTTGGAAGCATTCGAATTGAATAGGTGTGTATTAATCTGCATGTAATCCCCTGTAAAGATTGTTTTGCGGCAGTGAAGGGTTGCTATATCGTGAGTACACTTATCCAGGGGAATTCTGCACGACCGCAAAGCCCCGCTTCAAGGTTAAATGAACAAATTACCCTCACATCGATTGATCAGTTTTGTGCTCAAAAGCTTGTTACACCATCTTATATGCTCCAAGTATCATCATAATCATCCACCTGACTACCAGCTTATATGCTCTAAGTATAATAAGTTTTAAAACATAATGTATCGTATTTTTTCGCGTAATGAACCCACCCCCACCTTGGTCCTTGAAAAACAAATTTAATGTATCTGTTCATTTTAATTCAGTACAATAGCCAGTGCCGCCGATGATCGAAATAACGTTAAATCAAGCCTTTATATCACAAAATAACAATGCAATAAAAGTGAAAACATAGTTTCACAACCATGCTAAACCGTTGCAAGCAGCACGAGCGCCTACGACGTCAATCAACATTTGAAAGTTGGGCCTTTTCCGGCAAAGCGCCATCTGTTGAATGCAAGAGAAACCTCTTTGCTGATAGCGCTATGCAAGCACAGCGGCACAAAACCAAAGCAAAAAACAAAGCACGTGGTTTCCGAAATGGCGGAGACGCGGCGTAGAAACCACCATATCAGAGGCTATGCATAGCGCAACTGCACTCACCCCGCCGTTGGCGCGTCGGGCACTCGCAACGTCTACCGCAACGTTTGTGCACCATCATTCGATGCTGCATTTTTGTTGTCGGTTTTGTCATTGTGAACTTAGTTGGGACACCCGCTGCTGCTGCGCAGGGTGCGTTCAGCCAATACGCTAGCTACAAACTGTATTCGCTGGAGCATGGGAACCGAGCGGCTGGACGACACTGCGGCGCCGATTCTTGTGCTTTCATTACGGGAGGACACAAAAAGAGCTTCGATCTACAAAAAAAGATATGTCGCGCATTTCACGGGCCAGAACGAGCAAAGCCGTCATGCGAAATTCTCGCTGTTATAACTTCCGTGACTTCTTCATCCTGCGTATTGAACCCTCCCCCCAAATAGGCGTAAACTTTTCTAAAAAAAAGGGGGGGGGGGCGGGCTCATTACGCGAGTAAGAGACAGTCATGACGTGCACTCTACCGATGATTAAATTCTGCAACGATTCAAAGCTGCTTTCACTTCCTTTGAACCAAAAAAAAATCACATTTGCACATGCCTCGTTTTGAGTTTAAACTCATAATCTACAATTTTGTTGGGCCATGACAAATATGCCCTTTTTTTTTATATGTGGGATACATACTAGTATTTGAATTCGATTTGAAGTTATTCTAAGAAATCAATATTCGCTTTGAACCTAAAATTTACACCATTCTCACAAGCCTACAGTAACACATATTGACACAGCGTATGTAGTCTTAAAGCTAATGTATGAAGCATCTGCAGTGAGAACTGTTATATTTCATTACGTATCTAACACATTTACGTTTGCTTACAAGCACTGTAATAAACGTGCCTTATGAAGGGATTTAGTATTTATACTTGATGTCCCTTTCCGGCTAACAGGCTTCTGAATAACTAAGAACAGGACATTTTATTGGTTACACCTGTCAAAAAGAAAGCATAAACGTGGAAAGGCAAGGAAATTTCTTTTTCACTCTCCAGAGATTCTGGCCAGTTGTTGAGACTAGTGGAGCACACCATGATGGATGCCCTCAACTGCCTGCGAGTCGTCAGTGAGCTGAATGCTATTCCCTTGGCATTGCAAATAACAAACATTGCTGGAAATGTCATGGTAAGTATAGTAAAGTAATAATGCTCTAATATCGTTGCTGCCTTAACCTTCTCAAAATGTGTTGCTCGATTGGCATGTAAACGGCAAATACACAAGCGGTAATGCATGTATGGGATACTTATCAACAGTATTTTCTTCAAGCCAATAGTAACATTAAATAGTTTTTATAGCTTCTATGGGCCAAATGAAAAATGTCTCTCTATCTCTCTTTCCTTTTTCTTTTTGTATTAGCTGAAACAAACATGCAAGATGCGCATGTTGTAATCATATTTAAGATATACGTTGTTTTTATACAGCTAAAATATACAACAGTAATACAGCAATATTTGCAACAGTAATAAATACAACTGAAATACCACATTTGTGAGGACATACAGTAATTAACTACTAGACGAGCGACCAAAAACTATTTCATATTTTCATATGTTTACATAAGAGGAAGCCTTAGCTTTGCAAGAGATTCTGCATGAGCAGCAGACAGATTCGCAGCTATGAGTGATAATTTTTTAGCACATTGCTGAGTGCACAGCCTTTTAGTATTACCAAGTGCTACACTGTTGCTCGTGAGCATGACATCTATTAGTTATTTGAAATGCAATGAAACTTGCACTTTGCGAATATGGCTCAACATTTTCAATGTGTTGTTAGGTACAGAGATGCTTGTGTTCTGCATTTGCCTTAATTACACGCTTCTTTTTGTTTATTAAATTGTTTGCACATTCTGAATGACATTCCCAATTTCAATGCTCACTCAGTGTTCTAGCGCACTCAAAGTTTCAATGAATCGATTCATATTGTGCCGTCACGTGTCATTGCCACAAACGTTACTGTGGATGTTTTTTCACATTTTCTCCCTCTTTGCCTATAGTCCAAGACCTTACTGGGAGGCAGGTCGCAAAGGAATGAATACCTTCTGCTGCATGCATTTAGTGATCGCAATTACATATGCCCCGACAAGGTGTTCAAAAAACAAGGCGCCAAGGTACGTCCATATAGCAGCAGCTTACTAGACGGCTTCATCAACAACGCTTGCCTCAAGAGGCAAACATTTTTCATGCACTGGCACTGCATGCATTGAAGGAAGTTTGATCTTTACTTATTTTTATGACAACAGTGGGCTAATGCCCCTAAAATATGAAGAGCCTCTAGAAGTGGCTTTCAGGTGTTCCAGTAGTGGCGAAAATTCGTTGAGAGCTACGGGATGGAGTCAAGTGAATTTAGTTTGCCACACTTCATTTCTCTAGGTAAAATGAGCTTTAGTGTGGTAAGCAGTACTAGGATTAAATTTAGCAAAGTGGTTTTCAGCATGTAGCTAAAAGCTCTACTTAACCCTGCAAGCGATAAGCCAGAATTCCTGCAAAACTATCAAGTGTACTTTTCTGTACATTTAATCTTCAGGCAGAAAGAGTCGATCGATTGATCTGTGGGGTTTCACGTCCCAAAACTACTATATGATTATAGAGATGCCGTAGTAGAGGGCTCCAGAAATTTCAACCACTTGGGGTTCTTTAACGTGCACCCAAATCTGAGCATACGGGCCTACAGCATTTTCGCCTCCATTCAAAGGCAGAAAGAGTTGGATGTTCTTACTTGTGTCATCAGGTAGCATGAGAAGATAACCTTGGACAAGAGTTTTTATTAACATAGCTTTGTTTATGGTTCAACTATGGCTCTTCATAGCATTATTTGTTTCTTAGTGTTCGTAGTCGTAATAATGTAACTGGACAGTCCCATTGCTCATTTGTGCTCATTTTGGTTTGCCTATTTATGACGAATGTGGGATGAAATGAACTAAATTTTGATCGTGTGTGACTTTGCTGCTATACGCTGCGTCACTGGAGCAGTGGTGTTTAGAGTCTTGTATATTACCAGTCCCCCTCCCCCCCTAATTACGTAAGCTACGTTTTAAGCTGCCAATTGTGGCTAAGTGTCATCAACAGATTTTCTGAATATTCACTTTTCATCTGCAGGTGCATATTAATGAGGAAGATGGGGAGGAGGCTGAGCATACGACTGCCAGCAAAAAATCCAAAAAGGGCCCTTCTTATGCTGGTGGCCTGGTGCTTGAACCAAAGAAAGGTGTGTTCGGTATTAGGTATCTCTTTCTCAGTGGCTTTCTATCACTGACTCTCTTAGACTTACTTCTGTGCTTCATAATCAGAAACTATGCAAGACAATCAGGGAGTGCCTAAAGACTTGCTCTCTTTCCAGGTTTTTATGACTCATTCATTCTGCTGATGGACTTCAACAGTCTGTACCCATCCATCATTCAGGAGTACAACATCTGTTTCACAACTGTTAGTGTTTCTGGCAGCGATGAGGCAAAGGTTCGGGAATTTTACTCACATTTATGCAGGAAAGAGACTCATTGGACCATCACGTAGTAGCTTGGTATGCTTTGCTGTTTCATTCACAGGATGAAGACTACATTCCGAAATTGCCTAGCCCTTCGTTGGAGCAAGGCGTATTGCCTTCTGAAATTCGAAAGCTTGTTGAAAGGAGAAGGCAAGTCAAGTCATTAATGAAAGGTGCTGAAGGCGACTCTGAGTTATACCAGCAGGTGAGTTATGCTAAGAGCCGCAAGTGAATATTGGTACAGTACAGTCACTTCATACTACGAAGCATGTGTAGTAAACATTGAAATCTTTTTTACGGTTTCCTACAGATGAAGGGAAAGGTTTCAGGTTAGCAGGTTTGATAAAATATTAGCACAAGTTACTGGTGGCCGGAGCAACAAAATTGCAATGCATAGCGCTGTTGTTTCCGAGCAGGCGGATAGACAGAGTGGCGAGGGCATTCTAGTTTTCAAAGTTGGGGTGGCCAGCAAAAAAACACTCCAACGAACTGCTTTTTCGGAGCAACGGCAGTAAAGATATGATTGCTTGCAATTCCAGTGAATAAAAAAAAAAAAGTTATTGGTCAATAAAAAATGCACAAATATTTATATAAGATGTGCACTTTCGGATGGGCCAACAGCAAGATAAGCTGCTTTCTGCCGGTCATCCCTGCTTTCGAAAATTTAATGTGCTTGGTACTCTCGTGGTCGACATGCTCGGTAACAATGGCCCTGCATGTCGCAGTATCGCTGCTCCAGGCACTAGTCACCTGTGCTAATCTTTTTCCGTTGTGACTCTACCACTTCAACTGGGAACATTAGGCGAAGACATTTGCTGGCAAATACAGGGCCAGAAGTTTCATTCCACGTTATGATGGCCAAGTTTTTGTAGCGCAAGTCCACTGCATATGTGCATAAAACATTGCTTTGTAGAGGCAAGCAGTAAACACACTTACTACCTTCTTGGGAAGCATTATACCTGGAATGTCAACCTTTTAGCCATCCCTACATGTTTGAAAAATTGTCATAGTGAACATCAAGTTCCTATTCTGTGGAGGCACGACCAATCATGGGCAAAACATTCGAGCTGTGAACCAGTAACTGTAAACGATTTTTGCTTGTCTATGTGAGGAATCAAGATCATTTTGCATGTCATTTTTTTTTATAATTGCACTTAAGCATGACTATTTTTCTGCTCCTTTTTTTTAAGGCACTGTTCACGAATGCATAAAAATGCCTTCATGGTTTTATTCGGAGTGTGCAAATGTTCAAAATTTTGAATATTTTTAGATAGCGTTTGCTATTCAATTCTATTAAAAATAAAATATTCAAACTTTCCAAGTAATAATAGTATATTTCAAATATAAAAATGACTACTTCATATTTTTAATTTGCTTCACCTCATTACACTCTAGCAATGTGGCGAAGCTGTCTCTCAAGCCCCCCTATGGTCGCAAATTTAGAGATGACAGATCTGGCAGAGGTGGGGGCTCAATGCTGTTTTGGATCTGAAGTTATGGCTGGAAGTCTAAAAAACTGAACGCCAAACATTTTAGCGTTCGACATTTCAGATGCTTTTATATATTGACGTCTACAAGGCAGGTTTGGAACTCAAGACTACAAGGGACCATACCCTCGTCGGGCGCATCAGTTGGGCTTCCAGAGACGTTGAAAGAGGAGAAGCTGAGGAAATAGCATCTTTGCCTTTCATGTGTGAAGTGTTGGTGGCAACAGTTTGATTGCACCAAATCATATACACTCAAACCTCAGTTGCATCTTGCAAGAAGAAAGTTAGTTATAATATCAGAAAACTCGTTATAATGGCACATTCCTAACGTTAGATCTATTGCAAGACCATTTTTATTTACTTCATTATAACCAATATTTTGTCATATCTGGGTTCGTTATGTCGAGATTTAAGTGTACATAAATGCAATTTGGCCTCTGCATTGCCTCATTTTTGATAAGACAACAATGGAACACCAGTCTGTCAGCCACTTCATCAACCTAGTGAAAAGAAACATTTGAATGTTGTGATCTCATAAGAATATGCATAGGAATCCTCTCCAAGCTTTCTTTTTTTTTTTCAATTTCGCTTCAAACTATTTGAAAAACATTCTAGATATATTCTAAAAATATTCTATTCGATTTGAACTCACACTTCAATCTTAGAATTTGCTTTGCACCCAAAATTTTGCTATTGACACAGCTCTAGTTTTTATCTATGAAGTGAAACATTGTTTAAGGGGAGCTGCTACTAGAAAAAAAGACAGTCCCTTTAATCTGTTGTTTAAAGGGGCCCTTAAACACTTTTTTGAGTAACCATAGAATTAATTCACTGCAAAAGCATATTAGTACCTCACAAATTGAACGCGGAAAAAAATTTAAGAATCCGTCCAGTACGGGCGGACAAAGATTTGTCACGCGCTGCTATAACACTCTCTCTTCTCTCGTCTCGAAGAAAGTGCTGGAAACTGAGCAGGGAAGGAATAGGAGGGGCAAACAAAAAATGTCACTTGAGCCTCGTGACCTGCAGCATTTTTTTTTTTTCGAATATGCGGCTTTTTCAGTGCGAACGCACGTGCACGCATGGACAAGTGACGGCCTCTCGCGGCGACCTCTGTAACAACCAAGTGTGCCATGTTCAAATCAGCTAATGGCTGATAGATGGGCTTGCTGGGCTTATTTTCTGGGATTTGTCGAGAGAAGAGAAAGCTATTTTCAGCTGACTTTGATAATTTATTGTGGATTCCAGGCCGCGTGCTGCGCTATAATATTTGGCTAGAGTGTTGTCGGGAGCCTCTACTACCGATCAACAGCGTTTTCTGACCATGCTCAGAAGGTGTTGCAGGACACCTTTAAGGAGCTCCGCCACGGTGGTCTAGCGGCTAAGGTACTCGGCTGCTGACCCGCAGGTCGCGGGACTGAATCTTGGTTGTGGCGGCTGCACTTTCGATGGAGGCGAAAATGCTGTAGGCCCGTATGCTCAGATTTGGGTGCACATTAAATAGAACTTCAGATGGTGGATATTTCCAGAGCCCTCCACTAAGGCGTCTCTCAGAATCATATAGTGGTTTTGGGACGTTAAACCCCACATATCAATCAATCGATTCGTAGCTTGAGGAAATGAAATTTCGTTAAGCTATAGATTGATTGAGCTACAACTGCCATTGAACAATTTTCTGCTTGCTTGGCTCAACTGGGCCCTTCTTGGTGGCACCACCTATCCAAGCTAGCCAGGCACTTACTCACGCCACTCCCCATAGCAATTCCAGGTGGTTCTTTTTTCTATGGATCAAGCAGAAATGGACAAGTAGCATATATTACGTGTTGTAATGAATGGAAGGTTCTTTTTTTTAACTGCATCTTGTTTGATTATTAGTGTTTAATTGTAGTTTGACGCTCTGACGCCATTGGAATCAATTGGAAATTGTCCCACTCATAGCACATGTGGCGTCGTACATTTTCCATCTTGAAGTATTTGCGCAGGTTTATAGGTACGAGAATGAGACACACAAACCAGCGCGAAACAGGTGTACCCGTCAGTGTGTTATCTTTGTCCACGTGGGCCGGCACAAATGCAATGCTTCAAGGTGAATAGGTTCTAACTAGGCCAAATAACAGTTTTTCGTTGTACAGTTACTGTAATATCTCAATTAGCAGAGCACTGCTGTTGATGATATTGCAGTTTTAGACATTTCTAACATTCATTTTTCACTCTGACACAAATTTTTATTTGCTGTTTAAGTACCCTTTTAAGAATGTGCATGTCTTATTTTTACTGTTTTAAACTTTGTGACAACGTAATGGATAGCAAGGTTGCAGATAGCCTTTAGTGCCACATCTTTTTGCAAAACATATTTTCTATTTCCACATTTCCCTGGAAGCTCCAGAACAACTGTCTCTAACATGATTGTTTTCATACTTGAACTCTGCACTCCTATTCACTTCCGAGTGAATCAAACTCCTGTCAAATGGTCACATTCTCCTAGCACCTTCAGGTTCTTTTTAATGAGTGTCTACAGTATTTACTTGGAGTTTTGACTTTGCTTTGCTTAGTGCTTGAACATATAAATTGCCTTTCTTTTAGTACGACATCAGGCAGAAGGCGTTGAAGCTGACGGCCAACAGCATGTACGGATGCCTGGGATTCTCAAACTCTCGTTTTTATGCGAAGCCTCTCGCAGCACTCATTACAAGCCGAGGCAGAGAGGCGAGTTTTTATCTGCTGTTCTCAACATCGTTTAAGCTGCTCGCAGGAGCACCGCCTATAACACGGCACTATTTTTTCTTTCTTTCCAGATCCTGATGCAGTCCAAAGAACTTGTAGAAAAGGTTTATGTACTCCCTAAATATTTTAGCACATTTTTACGCACACATGTATACCTTTATGTTTTAAAATACACAAAGCCTTTATGGATAATATGACAACCAACTCCAGGATGTAAACTAGGCCCCATATAGTATTTGTACTGCTCAAAAACTGTGGTCACATTTATGTATGTTTATATGATATGGCAAAATCTGTGTAAGCATGTAGTAATATGTTTTCGGGGCACAATTCATGTATAAGTATATAGATTTACACTATCAGAATGTTGAAGTGTCACCTATTCAAAATTCCTTTTGGATGTCCATTGGTAAGTGGGCAGGTTTGTGACACAAGCTTTCAAAAGTTGCAAGCACATAAACAAAGCAGGCAGCTGAGAATTTTGTAATGGAAATAAATGGACCACTTAGATATTGTCATTCTCACTCATAGCCTTTTCAAAACTTAGACAAATTTTCATCAATAGCCACGCACTAAAGTGACAATGAAAACTGGCAAAAACAATATTACAGCTCTAAATTCACTTGAACTCATCCATATTTCATCTCTTTTTTACCTTGCATGACAAATACACTGATGTGAATGTATACCTGCTTAGTATTTGGCCTATTTGTAATTGGTCCAATGACTCCATCTTCTTCTCACCTCATTTGATCATAGCAGTATAGCTTCCATTTTGTAGCTTGCTTACTTGATGTACGTTGCATCTTTGTTATAGATGGGCTTTGAAGTTATCTATGGAGACACAGATTCTATTATGATCAATACAAACTCCAGGGACCTGAAGGAAGTCACAAAACTGGGGAATAAGGTGAGATGTGCGACTTGGTGCAAGTTTCATTGCATACTAACCCATTGTGTGCTAAGATACTGGGCTAATGTCATAAGTGTTTTGCACCATTCCTATGCATATTTCTTTGCTACTCTGCTGATTGTTTTGCTACTTATGATTTGTATTTGTGTTTGTAGACATAGTTTTTATGATCTTCTAGCTTATCAATCTTCTAGCTTATCACCAAGGTACTCTAGCTAGAATAAAATTTGATTGCACTTGCTTCACGTGAATGCCAATTTTTGTAAGTCTGTTTCTTATAGTAATTTACTCTGTTTAAATATCCTAGTTGCCATAAGCACATTACAATCATCTTGGTAGTAATAACAGCGAAACTTGATTTCATTATCTCTAAATAGATGGCATCCCGATCAAGGTTTAAGATGCGCTCCCAGTTACGAAACCGTTGAAAAACTTTGTAGTGTAAAGAAAAAAATTTGCTAATATTGGCTCCATTTTGAATACACAAATATATTCATCTATTGTCTGTGCAGTTCCTGATACCATCTGCCAGTACTAACTTGCTCAGAGACAGCACTGCCTTTTAGTACTGTGGCATGTTAGTAACAGCTATCCATTGCATCTCATACAGATTAAAGCAGAAATTAACAGATTCTACAAGCAGCTCGAGATAGACATCGATGGCATCTTCAAGTCAATGCTGCTTTTGAAGAAGAAAAAGTATGCTGCAGTATGCATCACCTTTGGACCCAACAACGAGCCAATCGAAACCCAGCAGCTGAAAGGATTGGATGTGGTGCGCCGTGATTGGTCGGAGATAGCAAGGAAAACGGGCGTGTAAGGCAGTTCTGTCTTTTGCTTGTTCCTGCGCACTTCTTCACACTTAATATAGTACTGCTAGTACTAATTTAGTAGTAGCAAAAGTACAAAATTAGTACTCCTAGTACTAACTTTTTTTTATCTTCAAGTCCCTGCTCTTGGGACTTAGATGAGGGCATAGTAGATTTTTTTTTTTTCAGTTGTTTGCTTTCACTAGGGGAGCTATGCTTTGTGTATTATTGATAAGTTGAACACGAACCAGTATTTATTTTAATGTTGTGAGCCCTACATCTGGCAATTTGTGCTTGCCCACTATCGTGGCTTTACAGCTATAGTGTTGTGCTCCTAAGTACGAGGAAGTGGATTTGATTCTGGGTCTCGTCGCTTTAATTAATTGGGAGAGTGCACATTGCCAGAGTGGTCACACCACTCTCGCAACGTATCAGCGATGAAATGTCGAGAATAAAACCACTCAAGCTGCAGCTCACTGTTGATTGCTATAGTAATTTCAGTTGTGAGTTTTAGAAAAAAATTAATTGTCATATTATTGTAAGGTCATGATAGGCTAATCACTGTCTGTGTTGTCCACTTTGCTGTAAGCTTGTGTGGGAATATTCTATTTCAAAGCAAAAGCTAGGCACTAATGCATGAATACAGTACATAAGCTTATTAATTGGCCTCCTTTATTTTGGAAAATCATATTATTCGGACATGTTCCTTGGTCTCAGTAGGCATGTATGTTGTTTAGTGGCATCGAACTCGATCATATTTAGCCCCTACCAAGTTGTTCCAGATAATCCTTGGGGTGTGCCGAGCATGAAGTGCTACAAATGTGCCTCAAATGTGCCTCAAATGTGGGATACAAAGAAGCAAAAATGAGGCAGTCACAAACAACCAAAACGGCCGCAGACTTTCGGAAGGGCGTAGTTGCCGTTCACAATCTTACCACAATCTCTAAGACGACCAAGGCTTCAGCGGCTGTGGCAAACTTGCTTTGTTTTTGTTTTTACTCGGCGCATGAGAACTGCTTGGCAGTTATCTGTGATCACGTCAACAGGCACTGGTGTCAAGCCTGTGACGTGCAGTTATCTTCTTTTTTTGAGTGTCTTCAGAACTGCATAGTTGTTCTCCGTGATTGTGCATCGATGAGCCAGGTTTATTCAGCAGCAGATGCATGTGGTTCTCAGCAGTTTCGTTTTGATTCTGGACGTGGGCCGCAAGCCTGCTTTCAGAACTGTATGGACGGTGTGATCGTGTCTTTGGGGACCGCAGTTTCGTCCACAACGGATATGGCACTGAGTGACTTCATTTAGACTTAACGCAATGTTCATACAATGTCACAAAACTCAAACATGATGGCAGCTGTTGAAGAACTTCAATCGCAGTTCACATGATGACATGAAACCTACTTGCTACATTATGATAAGCAAGCCAACTGTTGTCAGCCATTTCTCCAGTGAAAATAAATCATCGTGGAGTGTGCATTTGGTGTTGGTGGCGATGGTACGTAATCAAGGGATGGGTTCATGGCCCATTTCAGCTTAAACCACTGAGGTCCACTGCTGCTGTCACATTGTAAATGGAGTCACAAATCATAAAAATCGAGGCTACTGGTCATATGTGTAATATGCACTAGGTTTATTGTTCACCAAAAAAATGGCAATGCACCAGTCCAGCATTTTTGGATCGGTAAAAATATCGAAAATGCACTGGTGTAACAGACACTTGGCTATTGCTTTGTTTGTACTTTTGATAAATCAGCATTCGTAAGGCAAATGAGTTCTGCGGAAACTTGCAGGGTGGCGAAAGGGTTAAGAAAACTAAAGAAGACGAGCACCCGATCGTAGCACGAAACCACAAGGAAATCATTCGGTCAATTCAAACATTTTTCTCAGTCCCGTGAAATCCAAATTAACGAGAAATTACTGTATCAGGAACACTAAGCAATGGGTACTCTTGTCGCAGCACGTTCTGAACCATACCTCTGTTTCGTTCCAGGTTTGTGATCAATCAAATCTTGTCGAACAGCTTGAGGGAAGAAATCGTAGATAAGATCAACACTCACCTAATGCAGCTTGCCACCAAGATCCAGGAAAATTCACTTCCACTGTCCGATTACTGCATCACAAGGGTATGTTACATTCAACTTGCAAACTCCTCTAGTGAAGAAACTTTCAGTGTGTTTTGCTGCTTTCTATGTCTAAGTTTCAGTTTTTAATGAATTGCCTTCCATTTTCACACTTTTAGTAAAATAAAAAAGATTAGCTAGAACTTGTTTGTCATTATAATTTTAATCTCCGATTTGCAAAAGTTCCTCTCATAGTTTTCATGCACTTGAGGGAGCGTCGAAAACAGCTCCTCAGGTTTGCTTCACAAATTGATTAATTATCCAAGCTTTTGCATACAGTGTGAAAAATTCAACTTTAGTATCTGAAAATCTTAAATGGGACTGCTGCCTAAATGGAGTGACCGCCCCTGATATTACTGGTTTCACGCTTGTATTCTGCACACTTGTTCATCTTTCAGTGAACAAGACTCCCTTTGAATGGACCGCATTCTTGCTGGTCCCTTCAGGTTTCATTTAGGGAGAGTGTACTGTAGATTAAGTGCCTAGCAAACACGACACGATGGTCGCCTCAGTTTGGTTGCCTGCAACATTTTCATCATGCAAATGAGATATTGGGCTTATTCCTTCGTATTAGCTGGAGTTATCCCTGCATAAAACAAAGAGCCTCTGATTTTTTGGTGATGATTTGCCTCACCCTTGTTATTTTTATGATTTACTGACTGCTACCACCTTCGTCCTTCTCAACAGCAACTCACCAAAAATCCTGAGGACTACCCAGACAAAAAAAACCTGTGCCACGTTCAAGTTGCTATGCGGCTCAACAGCAAAGGCGGCAAGAAGCTGCGCCACGGCGACACTGTCACCTACATCATATGCAACGTAAGCACGCACAGCTTTCCATATTTCATTCTGCTTCTGTTCAGTATATGTTCAGACTAGGATTGTTGGTCATTGTAAATAAAACGAAATCAAACAATGCTTAATAAAGGGATACCGAACAAATTTTTCTGGTATATATAACCATATTTATTTGCGTAACCCTCGCACTTTTTTTTTTTTTTCGTGGAAAACCAACGAAAAGTTGGTGGTACGACAATTACGCGAGCAAAATTTTCCACGAAAACTTAGAGCGGGGGAAAAAAGACAAAATGGCTGCAAGTTCGGATTCTCATCCTAGCAACTTTGAGCTACAAGCTTTGAGAAGTACTAATCAAGACTTACCTCAAGGCAAGATATTATTTGTGACGCAAAAGCTGCAAGCAAATAGTACCGAGTTTAGGAATATCGTGCAAAATGTGCGGGCCTAACGTTAGCATTCGTCAATCAACGGGAGCCCGCAAAACGTTAGCGTACGACGGCAACCTTGCGATGATGACCTTCTAACGCGGAATCATCTGCAGTTACCTTTCGATGAAATAGTTTTACAATCCATCCCTGTTTTAGGCACTCAGAAGGCCCAGCACGTCTTGGTGGCTTTCAGCTGCCTGTGCTGCCGTCGCCAGTAGTGAACACAGAACTCCTAGACTTCAAAGTGCCTACCAGCGGCCCTGTTGTCGTTTCGCAGCACTCAATCACATGATCAATCATTTTCAACTTGATAGCAGCCGTGAAGGTTCCAAGTGGTTTATGCAGTTATTCCACTCTGGCATCAACTGCACCGAAATGCACCAAATTGAATTTAGTACGCCATCCTGGTAAAACCAGCGTAACTTGTGCCAAACTGAATCAAGTCTCGGGTTTGGGGTCACTGTCACTGTCAAAACATGCGGTTTGATCATGGGTCGGCCAAAGTCGCAACCACGGACCAAAAATTATTCTGCTAAATAGACAGCGCTTGTGTGTGCGTCCCGATCCATGACGCCATGGCCGGTGCCGACACAGTTTCCGTTACACAAGTCAGCTTGACAGCAAAATGTACCCCCTGCAGATGCTCGTGTGATGTCTAGGCCATTCAGTCGCGAAAAAGTGTTTTGCTGATTCATGGGCAGATGTCATCTGGTCTAGATGCACTGCTGATAGCTCGTTTAAGAAGTGCCACGGAATATATCATATTTACTCGATTCTACCGCACCCTCAATTGTAACGTGCACCCAGTTTCCACGACGAAAAAACAATAAAGTTAGACATCGATTGAAATGCACACCCATTTTTCGCGACGGAAGAGAAAAGGAAAAGAAGTCCGTATGAGTCAACTTTCGCACATTGAGAACAAGTATTTGAGTTTTAATGCACTCAAGTTTCAAAAGATTAAACACAAAGTCAAACAGCCGGCCCTGCACCTAAAACTGTGACCACTACGGCGACATTACGAGTCGTGTAATAGGTCAGTCCTCATCGCTGTCAGACAACTCCTTATTGCTGTCAACGGCCTAAAGCATCTCATTCTCGGCACCGTTTATGGCATTCGAGATGCCACATTTCTAGAATGCCTTGATGAATATGGCTGATGGTATTGCACGCCACGCGTCCTTCACCCACGCAGCATAGAGTTGTCTTGCATAGAGGTGCGCTTCATCCTGTTGCCTGGCATGAAATCATGTCGTCTATTGACCAGCCAGTCGGTGTAGAGCGCCTGAATCTTGTCCTTCACCTGCTTCTTCAGGCAGACATCTAGTGGTTGAAATTGTCACATCGTGCCGCCAGGTATGATTACAAGGTCCGTATTGTACGTAGCAAGCTTGTCCTTGATCCGCTGGTCGAGATGGCACCTGAACGCGACGAGCACTAGCATCACTTGCACGCCCAAACCAGCGCCGGGCCGCTTCCGCCAGACGTGATGGATCCAATTGGCGCCCAGGTCCGTCGTCATCCAATCTTTCTCGTTGGCCTGCACGATCACACCACTCGGGAAAACAACTCCTTTCAGAAGCGTCTTCCATTTAAATATCAGTTGCGGGGGAAGCTTGTGCCCCACCTGACATGCAACAGAGCATTGCCGTCACTCTAGTTTTTTTCGTGGCCTGATGTCAGCACACGAACTTGCTTCGCCCCCTTCTTCTTAACGGTTATGGTGCCAGGCATGTCAAAGTAAAGAGGCGTCTGATCGGCATTCCCGATTTGCCCAAGGAAGTAGCTGTTGTTGTGCCGCAAGTTTAGGACAAACCTCTGAAAACTGTGAAGCTTTTTTTTGATACTCCTCCGGCAACTTATGGCATATGCTTGTTCACCTTCAGAGGGAAAAGCCTTTCCTCTTCATAAAGTTAGTTAGCCAGCACCTGCTCGCTTTGAACTGGCTCCGCGTTAACCCTTTTTCTAAGGCTAACTGCATAGCCCGCACTTGGAGCAGTTCTGTCGTCACGGGCTGCTGTGCCGCTCGCTGCTCAAGCACATACTTGGCGAGCAGCTCTTTAATTTGTGAAAACCAACCCTGCTGTGGTCCACTGAAGCCTTTACGTGAAGCTTTGCTGTCGACAATCTTCTGCTTTTGTTTCCGCCAGTCCCATAACGCACGTTTTCGGGAACTCCGAACGACCGCGATGCGGCCAGATTTTCGTTCCTTACTTTACACATGATGACTTTTCTTTTAAAAGCGGCATCCTGGTGCACTCGTCGAGTATTTGGAGTCGGCCCTTCCATGCCGTCGATGTTAATGCACTACAAGATGACGAACTCCTCAGCACACGTACGAAGTGCCACGCACAGGAAACACAAAGGCAGAAATGGCCGACGCGCATATGAGACAGCCATTTTTGAAATGTCGATGGCAAGGGAATGACTGTATTCATTTTTTTTCGTACTCGATTCTAACGCGCATGCGATTTATGAACCCGCTGATCCGGAAAAAAAGGTGGCGTTAGATTCGAGTAATTTCGGTAATTAAAGCAATGCTCAGTAATAAGTACACTCAAACCTCCTTATAATGAAGTTGCATCTTACACGAAAGTAAGTTTGTTATATCCAAAAATTTGTTATAAAGGTAGATACTTAACACTATATTGCAAAACTATTCTTCATTTACTTCGTTATAACCAAGATTTCGCTATATCCATGTTTGTTATATCGTGGTTGGATGTATACATTTTCTGCTAAAATGTCTGTCACTTCTGTTTCTGGACGTCACAGAACAAGTTCAGGAAAACTGAAATGTACGTATTTTCACGATTGTAGGGCAACCCATGTTGTCCTAATTTTAAATTCGAAGTTGGGAATGGGGGGTGTCGACGTGGAATTGAAAACTAGTTTTGGTTTAAAGTGTTTCCTAAAAACGATACTCGCGCGCTTTCGTGAAGCTAGCTTTCCTGCACAGCTTTCAAGCACTGCCGTGAATTCACCTTGGCACACCGGTGGCTTTTACGTTTTTTTTTGTTTAAAATTTAAGAATAGTTTCTTTTTGATTTATTTGATGAATTGTGCTTTTCCACCTTCCTCTTCAGTTTCTTCTTTTTTTTTTTTTTCGTCGGACTTTAAGGGTGTTGACCTACATTTGAGTCTACTTACAGTCGTGCAAATACAGTATGGGGCGATATGGAGTTTTCCTTGCTTCATATTCATGGAAGAAGACGTGAACAATGGGAATGTGTTGACACGTTTCCTCAAAAGAACTTATCTATGCATCTTCCTACAGAAGAACTTTTTCGTGATTTTCTTGCACTAGCACATCTGAATTGGTAATCGCTCTTACGGAATACCCCTAAAACGCCCTGCCTTCTCCTTTCAAGCTCGAAAGTTTTAGGACCCCAATTCAGATATTTTTCTTGCTTTCTTTAAATGTCATCTTATTAACGAAAGTGTGTTTTTGGTTGGAGCAGAGGAGCCAGAGTTGTGTAATATGTGCAGCTGTCACTAGTGGGCCCTTTGCTGATAGCCCTGGCATTGTACTTCACTTTTAATTGCAAGGTATTGTACAGGCCCTGTGACAGGTCAATCTCATGCATTTGCGTAAAAAATTTGAAGGCTTTGAAGAAAGAAAGAAAGATGGGGGCGGAGTAGTATGCCCTCCAACAGTACATTTTAATCATGCTTGTTTTATCTTTTCGTGCGACCACTAAATACCAGACTGCCACAACCTGGCAGTCGCTCTGTTTATTTAAGTAATATTTAGGCAGCAGTGTGACACCCTGCTTTGATTTTTAATACTCAGTTTAAATCCAGAGAACAAGTAATGAGCTCTTATGCAACCTACACTTTTCTTACCCACAGGATGGCAGCCAACTGCCAGCATCACAAAGAGCTTACCATCCAGAAGAGTTAAAGACTAATGAAAACCTTTCCATAGGTATGTATTGCAGTAGTCTGCCTGTTAAACATACATTACGCATGACTCACGGGTGGAAGCGCTGTGCCAATTGGGCCATTCTCTGCCAATCTGACCTGTTGTGCATAAACGACAATATTCGTGATAATTGTCGATTGAAGTGCAACCGCCAAACCTAGACGATTATTATTGTTGACGGAGTAACACTGAGCTTTGGCTACGCAAAGGACACAGCTGCATCCATATGCAGCATGATATGAAGTGTTCGATCACGTTGTAATTCAGTTCATTCATTGGGTATGCTTGTGCCCGCCTCACCGCTGTTATTGCCGTGGTTTCCCCCCCGCTATAGTATGTTCTAGTACACTATATCGCCGCTAAAGTGGTGCCACACCAATCAGTAACTGTGAATTATCTAGTAATACAGTGAAACCTCGATAATTTGTATCAGCTGGGAACTTGGCATGGTCATGCACTGAACGGCAGTGCGCGTTTGCATGTACAAATGGGCATCTCCTGACGTTCACCATCGCCACCAATAAAGAACCGTGGCAGATGTTGCCCAAAGTACTACTGTAGTAATTTCTTCCTTTTTTCCAAGGCGTGGAAAACATACTAGCACTTTCGCACGATCGGCGATGCCAAGGAGCGTTTCGAAACTATGACAGGGTCCGTAATACGCAGTGACCAAGATAGAGACAGAACAGACACCAGAACAGACACCATCAGGTGTTTGTGACACATATGTGCACTTTTCTGCCGCGAAATAATAATAATAAGCAACAGGTGACACTTTCATTGAAAACACGCAGCGGTTGTGTAGACTCTTATCATGCCTTGGTTAGTTGCGTGCGGCGCGGCGCCTATGCTGCCCATGTTGTCACAACCTGGCGTCTTACTGTACCGTGCGCGTAGATTTGCGGTGTGAATTGCTCGTCCCCACTTCGCTTCATACCAAGCACAGATGAGAATAGTAGTATGTTTAATTAGCGTGAAAATAATAAACTTTCGCCAAGCAAAGTGTGCTGCACTTATCCAGCGGTCATGGAAAGGAGAGATAAGCATCGCTTGTCCCTTGTTTTCTCGGCTTAATTCCTAAGTCAGCTGGGAAGTTTGGTGATGGGAACACACACGCACACCGGAACTCGGCTACTGACCTGCAGGTCGCGGGACTGAATCCCGGTTGCAGCGGCCACATTTGTGGTGGAGACGAAAATGCTTGAGGCCTGTGTGCTTAGGTGCACGTTAAAGAACTCTAGGTGGTCGAGATTTCCGGAGCCCTGTCTTTCTTAATGTATTTCTTAATCATATGATCACTTTGGGACGTTAAAACCTCTACAATTAATAATATTATAGTACTGAATGTTTAGTGAAAACCATAAAATTTTTTTTTTTACCTGAAGTCATTTCGATTGAGGATGATGTTTGGCTCTCGAAAGGGGCTTCAAAACAAACTTGCATTGCTCCAAAACACACCTTTTGGTGCTCCGAACCTGCTCCGAAACTCTCCTTTTACTGTGCCAAAGCTGCTCCAAAACAGCGTTATTCCTGCTCCCTGAGTTGCTCCAAAGCACCGAAGTCCACTTCCACCCCTGATGAGTGAAAGAAGACAGTCATAAAACAAGTACTAAAACAAATTTCATTTTCTTTTTGTTGCCTTCAGACAAGCACTACTACCTTTCTCAACAAATCCACCCAGTTGTGGCCAGGATATGTGCTCCCATTGAAGGAACCGATGCTGCCATGATTGCAGAAGTTCTTGGTGAGTGTAACATTGCCTATTTTGAACTAATTTGTAGCAGTAAAATTGCCTATTTTGAACTAATTTGTAGCAGTACACTCAAACCTCAAAATAACAAAGTTGCATCTTACATGAAAATGAGTTCGTTATATTCGATAATTATTATAAAAATATATTTCTAACACTGGGTCTATTGCAAGACTGTTCTTTCTTTACTTCGTTATAATAGATATTTCAATATATCCGTGATCATTATATTGAGGTTTGAGGGTACATTCATCTCAGGGCATGTGGTTGATATGCGTAGTGTCAGAAGAGTTTTGTCAAAATACGTGAATTATATTTCCAGCGCAATGTACTAGTACTCAGTAGCATAGCATGATTTTAGTAACATTTGCCTGCTTGATTAGTTACGCTAGGGTTAGTTGCAAGTGCCAGTAGTAGCACACCCCAATTTTCTTGCTTTGAAGGTAGATCAAGCAGTAGAGTGCCACCCACCTATGCCGAACTTTTCAGTGTAGACTCAATGAAAATTATGCTGCATTTTAACTAAGCACTTAAGGGGGCAGACTGGTCTTAGACATTTTTTGTTTATTTCTTCAGTGATCTTGATAAAACTGCAAAGGGTTATGCAGTTTTTTCTGCTGATTTCAAATATTTAATTAGTTTTCCTGTAACTCACTTTGTTGCTGAGATAACTTAAGTTCACCCCCTATTGTTTAAGGCCACTATAGAAAAAAAAGTGCTTAATTAAAAGTGATATTTAGGATATGCCAACATAGACTAATGACTACAGGGTGAAAGTATGGAAGAGGTTTTTGTTTTTAGGCCTTTATTGGTTTTTTTGCAGCAAAATGAACTATACATTTTCAAAAGCAGTTGGAATTGTGTTACAATTCTGATTAGTAATTAATTTGTTGAGACGTTTATTGGCGGACACTTGTCGACAATGCTTGACAGCGACAGTCAATGCGGGTACCGCCTCTCTGCACGAGCTGCTCTTCCTCTTGCTAAAAAGGGCAACCCACTAGAAGGCGCTGGAGAGGACGACCCACTGTTCGAAGGCTTCACCACAACTACCCCGGGTACGAAGAGGGAGCCGCCTGGCGACCTAGCAGCTGGTTACTATGAGCGGGTCGTGGTAGGCTTTGAGGCGCTCCACGTTGACAATGTCGCGCTCTCGACGGCGCATGTCCGAAGATGGTTCGATGGGTTCGATCAAGTAATTTACAGGGGAAGTGCGTTCGACGACACGGTAGGGGCCTTCGTATTTGGGCAATAGTTTTGAAGATAGGCCAGTTGAAGTGGTAGGGGTCGAGAGCCAGACGAGCGCTCCAGGGAGGAACATGGGCGCAGTAGTGCTGGTGTCAGCGCGAATGCCTTTTTGCCGCTCTTGATCATGCGCTGTAAAGGTCCTTGCAAGCTCTCGACACTCTTCAGCAAGCTTGGCTGTAGCAGAAATAGGCGCCCACTCTGACGGATCTGGCTTGTACGGAAGTATAGTGTCGATGGTGTGCGACGGGTGCCTTCCATATAATAAAAAGAAAGGTGAAAAGCCAGTAGTGCTCTGAGGGGCGGTGTTATATGCGTAGGTGACGAAGGGTAGAATGGAATCCCAATTTGTGTGATCGGCGGCGACGTACTTGGAGAGCATGTCGCCGAGCGTACGGTTGAAGCGTTCAGTGAGGCCATTCGTCTGCGGGTGGTAAGCGGCAGTTTTGCGGTGAACAACGTTGCACTCTTTGAGAATGGCTTCGACGACTTCAAACAGGAAGACGCGGCCTCGATCACTGAGCAGTTCCTGAGGTGGACCGTGTCGCAGCATGAATCGTTGGAGCAGGAAGGAGGCCACATCGCTCGCTGTAGCCGCGGGGGAGAGTGGCAGTTTCGGCGTATCGCGTGAGGTGGTCCACAGCAACAATGGCCCAGCGGTTACCGGCCGACGTTAGTGGAAGTGGCCCATACAAATCGATGCCAACGCGCCCAAACGGCCTGGCAGGGCAAGGTAGAGGTTGCAGACCTACCGGCGACAGGTGCGTTGAAGTTTTGCGGCGCTGACATTCTATGCAGGAGCGAACGAATTTCTGCACATAGCGGTACATGCCGCGCCAAAAGTACCGTTGGCGAATGCGCTGGTAAGTCTTCGATACGCCGGAGTGCGCACATTGCGGATCAGTATGAAAGAATTCGCATATGTCAGAGCGCAGACTGCGGGGTATGACTAGTAGCCACTGGCGGCCGTCACCGCTGTAATTGCGTCGGTGGAGAAGGTCGTCGCGAACGGCGAAATGGTGGGCTTGACGACGCAACGCGCGAGTGGATGTAGTGGATGGATCAGTCAGCAAGTCTATCAGTGAGGCAATCCATTGATCCTTGCGTTGTTCAGTAGCAACGGCATGAATGCTAATGGAAGAAACGGCAAGGTGAGACGCTGAGTCGTGGGCATTGTCGTCAGGCAAGGGAAAGCGCGACAGGGCGTCGGGGTCAGCATGTTGCCTTCCGTTGCGGTACAGCACGCGGATGTCGTAGTCTTGCAGGCGAAGTGCCCACCGGGCGAGACGGCCTGAGGGATCTTTCAATGATGACAACCAGCATAGTGCGTGATGGTCGGTGACTACATCAAATGGGCGACCATATAAATAAGGTCGGAACTTGGCAAGGGCCCAGACGATTGCCAGACATTCTTTCTCAGTGACGGTGTAATTAGTCTCGGCTTTTGTAAGCGTACGGCTTGCATACGCCACGACATATTCCGGGAACCCTGGTTTGCGCTGCGCAAGGACAGCGCCGAGACTGACACCACTGGCGTCCGTGTGTACCTCTGTAGGGGCAGAAGGGTCGTAGTGGCGGAGTATGGGAGGCGACGTCAGTAAACGACGGAGCGTTGTGAATGCGTCGTCACACTGTGATGACCATGAATGGAGAGGCCCGTTACTACCGAGGAGCTTTGTCAGCGGCGATACGATAGACGCGAAGTTTCGGATGAAGCGCCGAAAGTAGGAACACAGTCCTATGAAACTGCGCAGTTCCTTGACGAATGTCAGCTTGGGGAACTCGGTCACGGCCCGAAGCTTGGCTGGATCGGGGAGAATTCCGTCCTTGGACACGACGTAGCCGAGTATTGTCAACTGCCGAGCTGCAAATCGGCACTTCTTTAAGTTCAGTTGCAGACTGGCGTCACTCAGACGCGTTAAAACATGCCGCAGGCGTTGAAGGTGCATGGAGAAGTCCGGAGCGAAAACGACGACGTCATCGAGGTAGCACAGGCACGTGTGCCATTTCAGGTCACGCAGAACGGTATCCATCATGCGCTCAAAGGTGGCAGGCGCATTGCACAGCCCAAACGGCATGACGTTGAATTCGTACAAGCCGTTGGGAGTGACGAAAGCGGTCTTCGGTCGAGCGTCTTCAGCCATAGGTACTTGCCAGTACCCTGAGCGCAAATCTAGAGATGAAAAGAATTCGGCTCCTTGCAGGCTGTCACTCGCGTCATCCACACGCGGTAGTGGGTACACGTCCTTACGAGTGATCTTGTTGAGACGTCGGTAGTCCACACAGAACCGCACAGAACCGTCCTTCTTCGCGACGACAGCGACAGGAGACGCCCAGGGGCTGTTAGAGGGTCGAATAACATCGCGGCGTAGCATGTCGTCCACTTGCTCGTTGATTACACGGCGTTCTGTAGGAGATACGCTATATGGACGTTGCCGTAGTGGTGGTTGTGCGCCTGTGTCAATGCGATGCGTAACAGTGGATGTACGGCCGAGAGAAGGTTGAGCGACATCGAAAGAAGAGCGGAATTCTTCCAACAGGGCCAGAAGCAGGGAGCGCTGGATCGGCGTAAGGTTGTCGGCAATGGAAGGACCGAATACATCAGCGGATGATGAAACAGATGTAGAAACAGCACTAAGCGTATTGGAACTTCGGCAGTGCGTGTCATCAGGTTGATCCATGACTTGTGCGTCTTTGATGGGTTCCACGCTGCCGAGACATTCCCCTCGCACCAACGTTACACTGTACGGGGATGAGTTCAGAACAAAAATAGTGGTGCTGCCGCGAGTTACTTGCACGGTCGCGAAAGGAACCAGCAAACCTTTTCTGGTGAAAACACGGTGAGATGGTGAGAGGAGTGCAGCGGTGTCTGAAAGACTTGCACAGTAGACCGACACCGCCGCGGACGAGTTTGCAGGCACTTGCGTGTCATTCCTGACGAGTAACTTGCTTGCAGTAGATGGACTGTCGTCCGGCGTCAAAGAAGAGAATGGTGTCAGCTTTATTTCTGCTGGTGCGCAATGAATGACGGCGTCGTGGCGGGAGAGAAAATCCCATCCTAGGATGACGTCGTGAGAGCATGAAGGAATTATGATGAATTCGACGGCATACATCACGCCCTGAATCATGAGGCGGGCTGTACACATCGCTGTAGGGTGAATGCTTTGGGCGCTGGCTGTACGGAGGGAGAGCCCGGAAAGTGGCGTGGTCACTTTGCGCAGTAATCGGCTAAGCTTTGCGTCCATCACGGATACGGCGGCTCCAGTATCTACAAGGGCAGATGCACGAACACCATCCACAAGCACGTCTATCACGTTCGATGGTCTTTCCTGAGGGCTTCCTCAGTTCGACAGCGTCGCAGCCCTTGCCTCGTGGACTGCGACTACTAGTTTTCCTGGTCACCCTCTAGTGGACGTGGCCGCACCGGCGACAGTGAGCGACGTCGTGGAGAATGTGAGCGGCGGGTAGATGGAGCGGGGCGGGACGTAGGTGGCGTAGGTGGCGGTTGGTCATAAAAGCGGCTCGATTGGCTGGGAAAATTGGAGGCGACCTGCGGTCGCTGCACACGATTGCAGTAGCGTGCTACGTGACCGACGCAACCACAAGCAAAGCAGATGGGGCGATTGTCCGCAGTGCGCCATCGGTTCGCGGGTCCCATCCATGTCGAAGAACGCGATAGGCGAGCCGGCTGCTGATATAACTGCATAGTGGGCGGCACACGGGGCACGTGGATGACGTCGGTATATGTAGGCGGCACAGTTTCTCCGAAGGCCTGGGGTCTGGCGATGGTATCAGTGTAACCAAGAGGGCCAGTCACAGGAATCGGTGGGGGTGGCCTGGCGACAACTTGGGCGTAACTGAGTGGTGTAGATACTGGAGGCGGCTGGTGATATTCTGGAACGACCTCCGCGATTTCCTGCTGAATGGCTCGGCGGAGGGGAGGCAGAAGTGTGCTTGACGACTGTTCAGCACGTTGCGGGGAAGCAAAGGCCAGTAAAGAGACCTGGCGGGCAACTTCCTCACGCACGAATGACTTGATTTCAGCAAGCAAGGCGGTGTGGTCCGGAAGTGTTGACAAGGCCGAGAGATCAGCGTCACGTGAGGGTGGTCGACGGGTCATCGAGCGCTGCCGTCGCAGCTCCTCGTAACTTTGGCAAAGTGTAATGATCTCTGCCACAGTGCGAGGGTTCTTGGCCAGGAGCATGGTGAAGGCATCGTCGGCGATGCCTTTTAGAACATGGGTAATTCTGTCGGCCTCTGACATGCTCGCGTCCACTTTCTTGCACAAGTCAAGGATGTCCTCTATGTAGCTTGTGAAGGACTCACCGGTCTGCTGTGCTCGTTCACGTAACCGCTGTTCGGCTTGAAGCTTACGAACGGCAGGACGGTCGAACACGTCGACGACGGCGGTTTTAAAAGCGGACCAAGTGGGGAAATCGGATGCGTGGTTGTTGTACCACATGCCGGCCACACCCGCGAGGTAGAAAACCAGGTTGCCGAGTTTACCTGCCTCGTCCCAATGATTGGGGACGCTGACGCGTTCGTACATAGCAAGCCAGTCCTCGACGTCGGTGCCATCCGCGCCGGTGAAGACAGGAGGGTCGCGGATGCGGGGAACACCGGAACATGGCGTCGGCGCAGGAGGAAGCGTTTGCTGTGCGGCGTCTTGGTGCATGGTAGAACGCACGGTGCGGGATCGAAGCTCCAGGGGCATCAAATGCTAACCGAAGGTGTTAGAAGGGCACAGCACTCTCCACCAAATTGTTGAGACGTTTATTGGCGGACACTTGTCGACGATGCTTGACAGCGACAGTCAATGCGGGTACCGACTCTCTGCACGAGCTGCTCTTCCTCTTGCTAAAAAGGGCAACCCACTAGAAGGCGCTGGAGAGGACGACCCACTGTTCGAAGGCTTCACCACAAATTAAAAAGGCATGTGCTCTAAATTCTGCTTTCATACTTGCATTCTACACACATACAGGTTTCCACTGCAAGGATAACTATTGTTGTACCTGCCCTAGCTGCAGAGATATTGAGGCCTCAAAACTGAATAGTCACAAATTTACTTTTTTGAGAAAAATGGAAAAAACTGAAAACACACAGTTTCTTCAAAAAGCAACAATGATGGTGCGCATGTTTTGCAATCCTCATAAAGGTGCTCATAAATTGGTAGTAGAGCTTTAGACAAAGGTGCTGGCAAATTATAAAGAAGCCTCAAAGTCGGTTCCCCATTTTTTTTGCAGGTTCTGCATGTTAACAGCACCAAGAATCTGGACAGTTAAAATGACATTACAAAAAAATTACTACTTCCTGGTGCGTTAAAATTTGCAGAGAGATAGAAAAATACTTGCAGAAACCAAATATGTCAATTTTAAAAAATGAACTTTTTTGTCACTTTTTGGTCCCAAAGAGCAGTCTGCCCCCCTTAAATGCATTCAATATTGTCGCAAAACTAGCGTCTGTGCTTTGCTGTCCCTGTAATTGCACTTTGTTCTAGTACTTGATCTCGAAAACTTGCTGTCTACAGACTCACGGCTGCCACTGCCATGTGCAATTAGCATCGTCATTGTACGTATTGAAGTAACTGTTATCCCAATCTTTAGTTCTACCTCCACTTTGCAATCGTTTGCGGAATCGAACAAAAAGTACTGACATTACTATACCTGCCAACTCTTCTGGTTTTTCCCGTAAAATATACGAATTTCAACCGCGCTTATGATTTTATAAACCTTACCTAAAGTTTTACAGAAAATATTTCGTTTTCGATAAAAAAATTTGTAAAATAGCGTGGCCTCCGTGATTGGCTATGGCGCATTGCCGTAGCTAGTCGCGGGGGCCACAAAACAGCGTTGTGCTATATTCAGCCACTAGAAGAGTACATTGTGTATTAGTGTTATCATCACATACCTGCCATTATCCCCCATTCATTGTCCAGGAGACTCTCAGATTTCGACGGTTTCTTCCATTTGTACGGTTGTCATAAAAATCTTCCGTAAATCTAAGTTTGTGTGTGAGATGTGGCTGCATTGACAGAATTGCAGGTCAGTCCGTTCCAGGCTTTTTGAGAGCCCACCACATTTCGTTATAAACGAATTTGAGAGGCGTTCATCTAAACGTACAGTAGAGTCTCAGTGATGCAGAACTGCGGCAGATACAGAATTGTGAAATTCTCCAGCCAAATTCATGTGTGAATTGTACCGAAACCGTCGAAGTAGTACCGAAGCCGTCGAACGAAGGCCGATCGAGAGCAGCGTGCTCGAACTTCAGAAGTACGTGTGCAACCAGCGCATGCTCTATCTTCTACATTGCATGTGGTTGTCGTTGCCACAACTGCTGTGGACGAAACCGCGGTAGTTCGACACGATCATGTATGGCAATGACATTACTGACAGAACTCTGAAAGTGTGCGTGCGGCCAACGCTCAAACAGTCAAAGCAACGTTGCTTTCCGCAAATGCATTTGGACAAAGCCGCGGCAGTTGTGATCATAGATAGCATAAAACGACTTAGTTTTGAAGGCACGTGAATTGAAAACAAGACTACCGTTTGCCGCAACTGTCGCGGCGATGCGATTGCGATCTACGAGCTCCGAGGACACGTGGCTGATACAGCGGTAGATGAAAGGTGGTAAAGACGTAAAAAAGGCTAGAAGCATTTTGGCATTCCTATCCTAAGAATCTAGTAGCGAGCAAAGCCAAAGCTTTGACCCATGCTTTCGCGGCAGCCAGCTGCACCCTCCAGTTCATTCACATGTGAAGACATACACAAGTTGTTGTGACGGAATTTATTTTTTGGCTATAGTTGTTTTGATTTTTGATGACGTGTAATTTCGGAAGCATTTGCGCTCCTCCTCTGGGGCGTTCACCTTAGTGGGAAACCCTACCCTCGTGTGTTCGGCCACTGCAAGCCATTATGAGACTGCAACACCGATGTTTGCGCTTGCGTTTGGGACCCCTGCCCTTGTTTTTCGCGGTTTTTTTTTTTCTTTTTTTCTTTCGGTGGCAAAAATGGGGGGAAATAGTTCAGCGCGTCGATATTACTTATGGTGGCAAAACATGATTATGCTTGTCGCTAAAGGCAAATCGATCACACCTACAGATTAAAAAAAAATTAGTAACCCCCCTTCCCCGCTCGGGGGTTTTACGAATTTTTCTGTTGCCAAGTTGGCAGCTATGCATTACTGAATTGCACGAGTTATTGACAATGGAAACAAAAAAATTGTTTTTTTACAAAACAGTACACAGGCAGTGTACGCGTAGAGGCCAGACACAGTTTTGTTTTCCTGTGTGTCGTTGTCTTTGTGCATCTGGAGCCAACTGTCATCAAGACACTTGTCAAAACGACACCAGCAACACCCCGTGCTCCAAGGGTTTTTCACGTCTGCAAGCTTTCAACTTTTCTGTCTTATTTGGCTGTATGCGCAGTACTCAGCCTCAGGGAACATGCTTCTTTTTTTGCCCTCTCTCTTCTTATGGTCTCCATGACCTTACCAATATCGTCATATTCATGAAACAAATTAGTGCATGAAGTTCACATGAGATATACATGAAATGTCCAGGAATATGATCTCAGCACATCTTACACAGCTGGCTTAGCTTAGTCTATGAGGCAAGTGTCTACGAATCTGTTTAGTTAAAATTATGCAAATATGATAAAGTTTAATGACAAGCTTTTCTGGTACTGATAGTATGCGTAAAAGCATTTCCGACAACTTTCAAGCACTGTCAGAAAGCTCGGCGACACAAGTTTGAAATGTTGGAGTAACATTTCAGTTGACTGTATTGCGGTGCATTAAATGATTCCGGCGCTACAACCTCTTCATCTTGCTTCATTTACCAAGCATTATAAAGATAAAGTGCCCTCTAGTTTTTTGTACCTTGCCTTTACATTCATTTTAATGCCTGGTGGTTAATGTTACCAGCACCAGTAAGCAGCCTCTGAAATGTACACTATGCTAGTTTTACTGTTGGCATAAACATCTGCGATATGCTCGTGTGTATGACGGTGTGGTAAAGGACATGCTTCAATGACTTTCAACATTGAAAAAACAATCAACGGTGTTAAGCAGTGAACCTTGCCGGTGCTGTTATTCTGACCATTTGCATAGGCTTGGACCCGCACCAGTACCGGAATCACAGTTACAACAGAGACGATGACCCTGGTGCCAAGCTGAGCATGGCAAAGACTCTTAACCTGAATGATTACAAGGATTGCCAGAGGATCAGCTTTGGCTGCCCTGTTGACAACTGCAGTTCCACACTTACAGTGGAACACATCTTTGAAGGAACTGTAAGTAATAGGTTCCTCTTTATGTTCTTGATAAACTTAAGCAGTAGACTCCTTCTTTTCAAGATGAAAGTGACGGCCCTCAAAATGCAGTTCTCCTCACGAGGAGTACAGCGTAAAGAAAGCATTCCGGATTTGTGAGAACTAGGTGAAACTTTTGCCCTAGTCTGCTTAGGATAAGCAATTCTTTAATATGGTCTGAATGAAAGCGTGCACACTTCAAGATGTGGGCAGTTTTGTGCTCCAGTAAGGAATGGATTGCATCTATATATTTAGCACAGTGCTATGCTGCGACTATTCTTGTTCGTTGTAAACTCTAGCGCAGTTGGGTGCCATCCACATTGTTATTGATATTGCACTATACTTATTGAGCCTGTAGCATTGTTATGTCTGTGCTCTCACATTAAAAGAAAGCCTTAGTTTAGAATTTCTACCGGTCTGCATGGAAGTGTAGATATTGTTTTTGTTATCATTCAAGAATCCGATGAAGCAACAGTACTTAAAAATATTGAGAGCTGCTGTGTATGAAGAGCTCGCACTTCTTTCGTGTGGGCCGTCAATTCTTTCGCCAATGTTGCTGAGAATCGGAAGTTTTGAAATGAAGAGAAAAAACATTGTGAAATGCATAAAAATGTAATAATTATATGTGTAAGCTACAAATAATCATCGCTGACCTCCCACAAAAACATGAACTTTCTTATGCGAATGATGTCCTTTTGAGAAAGTGGTTGCACCACCGAGTTGACTGTTGCTTCCATTCGTTTCTTTTTTCAGGGAAAGAACCTGACGTTTAGTCTTGCGACATGTCCTGGTTGCAAGAGTGACCTTTCCAGCTACATAAACGCTCTCTGCAATCAAATGACTTTGCTCATTCGATCATTTATACAGAAGTTTTACCTGGTAAGTACAGTAAAATAATTTTTCATTGTCTTCTAGGGCAAGACTTGCCAGTGCTATTATGATAACCTTTCCAAGAGACCTCCTGCATGAGCTGAATTCGAAAATACTGCTTCTGAAATTCCTGTGCACAGCAGCGATACAGGATCCAGTCTTAGGGTGAACCTTTAAAGCTGAAAAGGTAGCGTTTCGATTAGCCTGGATGCGGTGTGGCTGCATTCAACAGCATTTCGTTTCTGTCTCATTATCATTGTGTCTTTGCTAGTACTGGCTATACCAATTTTTTGCCAATTGGAAAGGCACGGCTTCAATTTTTCACTGTGGTAGCCACATCTCAATGGGGGTGAAATGCATAGATGCTTGCGCAGTACTTGGGTGTACCTGTCTGCAAGTTGTATTTCATGTAGTTGAAATTACCACAGAGCCTTCTACTGCTGTGCCCATCAGCCTCATGGTTTATTAGATCCCACTCTATGAATAAATAAGCTAAACGCTACACAGTACTTCATAAAACCACATGGGCTCCTTCTAAGTGGCACCACGAGACTCGTATTGAAATTCTATCGGGACAGAAAATGGGTTAAACTTCTATACAGGAAATTCTTTCTGTGCTTGTGGAAAGAAAGATCATGCTGCAAAGCTACCGTCACACCACACTATTGTTTGCAGCATCCCATTAATTAAAGGCATTCATAATACTCAAGCTTAACTTCTCGGCTCCTTAATGGCGGTAAACATGTTGCTTCACATGGGAAACCAACGGAGGCCACAGAGCGGTGGGTTGCTTGAAATTTCAGGAGCAATGTAACGACTGGCAGCAAAGACACAAGATTACTTTTGCTGCCCCTCTTCTTTCTTTCTTTTTTTTTTTGTGCTCTATTATACACTAGTGCTTGGAATGAAAAGTGTAAAAGTTTTCTGCACTTTCTCAGTCAAGAGTATTCAAAAAGTGTGAGCTTGTAGAGTTAGTGTTGTTGATAGGCAGTACTGTACAAACATGCTCTCTGTTTGCACTGTGCTCTAAATAAACTGCTCTCTTACTTTCCTATGCTCTGCAGTGCTTCGATACTACTATGTCACGTGTACATGAAAAACATCAATTGATACACTACTACACTTCACGTCCTGGCTGAAAAAGATGGCCGATATCTGCACTTCTCTTCAATTTTGCGTTGTTTATTACTAGGGCTGGCTTGTCTGTGAAGACTCTGGTTGTGGGCACAGAACGCGGCAGGTGCCTCAGACCTTTGCAAAATCCGGCCCTGTTTGTGTGGCATGCCAACGATCGGTCATGCTACCTGAGGTGAGTGTCATTGTTTTTCGTGGCTTTCGCACACACTTTGTATATCTTGCGCTAGTGATACTTGAAAACGCAGTTCCTCGCTACGTCGGGGCAACAGATCGAGCTCATAGGGTGGCCTTAATAAAGCACGAATTTTTTTTCTGCATTTGCTGTTTTTCGTGCGCTTAAGCTACCGTAATTACTCGAATCTAACGCGCACCTTTTTTCCGGTTTAAGCGAGTTCATAAATCGCATGCGCGTTAGAATCGAGTACGAAAAAAAAAATACGTTCAATCTATTGCCATCGGCAAATCCAAAATGGCCGCCCCCTACGTGCGTCGGCATGACGCGTCAGCCATTTCTGCCTATGTGTTTCCCATGTGCGGCACTTCGTACGTGTGCTGAGGAGTTCGTCATCTAGTAGTGCATTAGCATCGACGGCGTGGAAGGGCCGACTCCAAAAACTCGAGTGCACCACGGTGCCGCTTTTAAAAGAAAAGCCATTGCGTGTGCGGAAACGGACGAAAATCGGGCCGCATCGCGGTCGTTCGGAGTTCCCGAAACGTGCGTGCGGGACCGGCGGAAACAAAAGCAGAAGATTGTCGACAGCAAAGCTTCACGCAAAGGCTTCAGTGGACCACAGCAGGGTCGGTTTCCGCGAATTAAAGAGCTGCTCGGCGAGTATGTGCTTGAGCAGCGAGCGGCAGAGCGGCCCGTGACGACAGAACTGCTCCAAGTGCGGGCTATGCAATTAGCTTTAGAAAAAGGTCTAATGCGGAGCCAGTTTTAAAGCGAGCAGGTGCTGGCTAACTAACTTTATGAAGAGGAAAGGCTTTTCCCTCCGAAAGGGAACATGCATATGCGAAACGTTTTGCGGAGGAGTACGATGAAAAGCTTCACAGTTTTCAGAGGTTCGTCATAAACTTGCGGCGCAACAACGGCTACCTGCTTGGGCAAATCGGGAATGCCGATCAGACGCCTCTTTACTTCGACATGCCTGGCACCACAACCGTCGAGAAGGGGGCGAAGCAAGTTCGCGTGCTGACATCGGTCCACGGTAAAACTACAATGACGGCAATGCTCTGTTACACGTCAGATGGGCACAAGCTTCGCCCGTACCTCATATTTAAATGAAAGACGCTCCCGAAAGGAGTCGTTTTTTCGAGTGGTGTGATCGTGCGGGCCAGCGAGAAAAATGGGTGCGCGTTGCAATCGATGTCTTACGTTTTTTTTTTTTTTTCGCGGTGGAAATGGGGTGCGCGTTACAATCGAGGGCGCGGTAGAATCGAGTAAATACGGTACTCTATTTCAATATAAGTGAGCTGGAAATTTAAAAGCAAAAATAAAAGAAATTGGGAGTAAAAAAGTTTGCTTGCTCTTGTTTCACGAGCAGGATCTGTGTGGGTGAAAATACAATACGCATTATTGCAGGATGATTCTTGCATGAAACATAAAACTTGTGCACCCCACTAGACGTCAGCCTCTTTTTAACAAGCACGTCCCTCAAGTGCTCCATATGAATAACCAGTAACCTGCCAACCTATCCTGATTTAGCGCTTTCTTTTGATGTCCTTCTAAGTAAAGCAGGAACTCATAATACTAATTTTTTTTTTTGCCCTTTTTTTAATTTCCAGTACAAGGTATCAGATCTCTACAGACAGCTGACCTACTTCAGCAAGCTCTTTGACTTCTCCAGGGCGCAAGCAACTCTTTCAGAGATCGAAAAGAGTAAGTCTTGAATTGTTCACGACTGTCGGGTCTCATGGTGTTGCGTGTCCTATTATATCCTACCACACTCCTGCAGTTTTCATATTTATGGCATTCTATTTGCAAATCTACTGCATGCACACTACTCTACATGGTTAGCACCCTGGAAAGTATGTTAGACATGAGTAGAGACCAGATTATAGGCAAATGCCCTTTTTTTTTCTTGCGTTCTTATCGTACCACTTTGATGTATGAGCATGAATTAGAGGTTAAGAAAAGCATTTATAGTGTTTTTATAGTGCGTACAAATGTCTACTTTCAATATCAGCGCCTATACAAATGCTATAGAGCTTCGAATTTTGCTTTCAAGTGCAGTTGGAGACCAGCATTCGTGTGACCTACCAAAAATGAGCTTTCGAAACTCTATAGGGTGCATCCTATACTCTATCTCATGAGTTCCTTTCAGCACTGTCAAGGCTAAAAGGCCTCTTAGGAACGCCAATAGGAACGCTGATTAGCCTCTACACATGTAATCATTCACGTTGAGTGGTCTGCTCGGCATCTCCCCAGCGTCTGCTCGGCATCTCCCCAGCGTCTGCTCGCATGCATAGGGATCAGGAGGTGCTTCTGTGCAACCGCAGAACTTTGAATAATGAATGCGAAACCGCAGAGTGTCATCAGGAGAAAGAGTGTAGGTAAAAAAAAAACATGGCCCCATGATTTTTGTTTTCTTTGTCATTTAATTCTTACACGACGCTTCACTAGGTTACATGAGAAATTTTACTTAGACACTGAAAGTTGCGTGCCCAATGAAAAGCTTTGTACCACTAGCACGTTTTAATTGGTTCATTACAAGCCATGAAAGCATGATGCGAGAAGGTGAGCTTGAAACCTTTGTCACTCACCTGGTGTAGATTTCGCAAGCCAAATTTCTTTCTTGCTCTCTTTCGTATCAGAGCAAATCAGAGCCAGAAGATCACACGACGCAGGCGCATCATGACGTGCCTGTGCCAGGTCATGCACGCAAGCGGTGTTGTGTCATTTTGACATTCTCTGTGTTGTCCTGCCTGTTTCTATGGGATGGATCCCTCTATGTGGTACGTTTGAAGGCTGAAGACATACATGTATCATGTATCCTTACCGCGATACACAGCGTCGCACCACTGAAACTGCTCTAAAGAATAATGCACCAGAAACACGCCAAGCATTGTGAATACTGGCACCGGCACGATGCGAGGATGGCGAGAACATAGATGCAAACAAAGTGGAGGCAGCTTAGTCACGCATCTCGCTCGACACGAAGTTTTAAAAAAACTACTATGAATCATCTCCCCAAAGGGAACGCCGATGGGATGCAAAGCAGCAACAGTGTGCACGCTGTTGATCAGGTTGAAACGGGCATTGACGCGGGGGCTGGAAAAATGGTTTGAAGTGAAACTCTGTAGAGCATTTACTCGAGTAAACGTCTGTTTGAAACGCAAATACACAGGAGGCGGGAACGCGTTGCAGACGCTTGCGCTCGGCTTCTTTAGCTCGCATCTCGTAGGTGTTACCCGCGTTTCGTATGTATTCTCGAAAGAAATCAATGTTCTTGACTCGCACCTCGTAGGTGTCGCTGGCCTTCCGCTGCCGACGCTTGCGTTCAGCCTCGCTGGCTCGCACCTCGTCGGTGTTGATGTCGCCATTCGTGAACGTCATCGTCTTCGCTAACCCTCGCAACGTCGGCAACAGCCGGGAACGGTACGCGCACACTAGCGGGCAGCCTCCCGCGACGGCGTCCCGCCCATCTGTGCGATTGGATGGCAAGCAGCAGCGCGTTGTCCACATTGTCAGCGTCGCGCAATTCTAGAGACTCGCACAGCTCGCGCATCCATTGGCTCGCGGCTTCTTTTCGCCGACAGATGGAGAGAGGTAGCAAGGGTGAGATGATGCCCACGTAAGGAGTGGGGTCGAGCGATGGGGAGAGGGTGAAGCGAGAGAGAGCTGACATGCGGTGAGCACGCAGCAGGCGAGAGAGAGAAACATCGCTGCGCAATGCTAGGAGGGTGTGAGCTACTTGGCACTGCTCCAATGCCTGCGGCAAGGGAAGCGGTGCTGATTGAGACAGCGTTACACAGGCTAGTCAAAGAGCTGTATCGCATCTAAAATAACACCCATAGATTCTGTTTGTTTTAATATTTCTGTGAACCTTCATATTTCTATTCAGGCAATAGACTGCATAAATTACATGTCGTCTCAAATGATTTTCGCTTTGCCACGTACTAATTGGACGAACGCAGGATCATTCCTTGTTATGTACGTCACCTCTACCTTGTTGGGGCACGAGCCCATTAGATGGTCAAGCGGCGTACAGTCTTATATTTCACGTCTTTCTGGGGCGCGTAGCATTGCAAATCTTGGCAGATAAGATCGTGAGCGCACAGAGCATGCATTCCTCTTGCCTGCTCGAAATTCTGAAACCTTGGAAAGGGCCCTTTAAGGTGTTAACAGACAAGGAAAATTGACTTGGAGCAGTTAGCCCAAGTTAATACGAGTCACAATACTCTTCTGGCCTATTAGCGCTCTGGCTATTTGCTTCCGTGTTGCCCTTCTCAGTCATGCCAAAAAAAAGAGACCCAGGAGCATGTTTATTCAATAGTGGATACTTGACTCACCATGCTGGGCCGGAAAAGCAGGGACTGTATTTTGCAAACCCTGCAAAGAAAAAAATTGCATGTCTATGTATTGCATCGCCTTTGTACCATCATAAACTAGAACATTCCTGTTTGCTTTGCTGTCGTAGACACATATCCCACACATATTTCTTCGAAGTTTTGTCGAAGTTTATTGTGTCTATATTTACGATTTGGGGGGCCTAGAACAGTGCCTTGCTTGCCTATTTTTGGTGCCTAAAACCCAGTTTTTTAGTGTCTATAAATGCGGTCTCCAGTCATAAGAAAGAAAAGTCTGTTCCACAGGTGGAGCATAGCCAACATGAGCTTTGAAGTAATGAACGTAGACAAACTACAAATGAATAAAACATGTTGAAATAATCTATCAAATAAAAACTAAAAATGATGGAATGATGAATGCGAAAATGAAATGGCAAAAACTAAAATAATAACGTGTTTCAATAAAAAAAAATCAGTTTGAGAACAAAAGGCATTTGCTTACACAGTAAGCCACAAATTCAGTGCGAATTTGCATACAATTTATTTTAGGTGAGTGTCCAGCTGCAAATAGTGTGATTAAATCTGATTGAAATGGAAAAAATAAATAGTCGCCAACCAAGAATGTTTATTTGCATTGAACCCCAACACTCTGAAGTCATCGGTATTTCTTTATGAGAGATTGCTTCGGTATGTTACTGCAGCTCTTTATGAATAAGGGATGCCCTGGCACAGGTTCCTGCAAGGGGCGATCCTGCACAGGGCTCGCATGTCAAGGGCCAACACTCCTTTTGAGATATTTATTTATGCCCCAAAAGAGCTTTGGTTACACTGCAGCCGAATGTGTGCGGCAGCTGTGTTTCTGAAGATTGAAGGCAACCTGAAATATTTTGACCAAGTTCAAGGGCATGAAGTTTATTTTTCAGTGTGTGGGTCCCATCCTACTATGATTTAAGTGGTAGTAACGTAGTAATGATAGTAATGTAAGTGGTAGTAATGGCCTGTAAGTGGTAGCACTAGGTAGGTCCATGTGAGGATTTCCAGTTAATGTGTCCTAACATGGAAATAGAGTAATGTTGCTGATGTGCATCTGAACAAACGTGAAAGCGGATATGTGATGGTATTGGCTTCAAGGTTCAAGTGCATTTAAGCACTTGATTCCAGGAAGCATGTGAAACCTGACGTTTGGTAATGGGTTGAAATAATCGCATTAAGCTGAATAGGTTCTTCAGCACTGTAGGTCAGTTAAGAAACTCGTTAGTATCCATCTCTACAGAATTGCTCTAGCAGTCTACATAGTAGTGAAAAGTGATATGGCTAAGAGTTAATGGTTTTGTGGCATGTAATAGAGTTATTAGAAGTGGAGTGGCTTTGGCACCAGCTTGTGTAGGCTTTAGCTGCAGTATTTAAGCGACGGAAACAATAAGTTTGTAGGTCTAGTTGGCGAATTTCTGTCACACTGAGGGTGTCAAATGCTTATCTCATCACTGTGACCTGCAAGTGCGGGCTCTATCTGGTAGGCAATGTCATCCAGCTACTGCTCTTCCCACTAAAAAAATGCCAGAAGTGGGGTCGAAACTGCTGTTCTGGATGTGACATGCATAGCCACAAAAATCTTGGAAAAGGGGCATGCCACTCATATCTCGAGAGAAAAACATATCGTGTCAGCTATTAGCTTGAGCAATAACTTGACACCGATGTCTCTTGTTGATGAAGCAATGTTTACTGCACGCATGCATTTGCCTTATATCGAGTGAGCTGAGAGGGTGATTGGTCTGTAAGCAGGCGCATTTAAAGTCATCGTAAACAAAACAACCAAGTGTTGATAAGTTGAGGTAGCCCTTGGATTATTGCGCTGTTGATTCCGTGTCTTAATTTTGGCATAGCTGAATCGCGATGACTCGTAAAGCGTATGCACTGCGTGCCCGCTCTTATTCAGCTGGTGGTTCCCAAAATACAGGGGAGAGATAGAATAAACAAACAACTGATCGTCCAAATGCTGAACGCTGATTTTTTTTTTTCGCTCTATAATCTGTTATGTATAATGTTTCGTCCTACCGACCGAACGGCCATGTCTTCTTTTTCCTCTTCATGAAACGGACGTTTTGTCGGGGATTCGCTATGCGGGGCGCCGTGCCGAACGGAAATCAAATAGCGTCCTTACGAGAGCGGTAAACGGCGGTGTCACGAAGTCGGGAGAGCGGTAAATCGCCATCGCCCCGCCCCTTTTTTCCTCCGTTGTCTTCGATCGACGTCGCGACGGTGACTGCAAAGTGGCGTCGTGTCCGTTTTTGGTCTAAATTGCGGCCGTTTTCCGGCGCTCTTCCGGGGCGGGTCGATTTGGCGGCGACCGTGGAGGCAAGCACGGCGCATGCGCGCTGGATCGCGCTGCTGTGCCGGCCGGGCCCGAGGGCGGAGCTGCCGTGGACCTCGGAGGTGGGTGTTGCCGCTTCTCCGGCTGCAGCCATCGCGACATTGGCGGTCGGAGCGACAGTACCTCGATTTGCACAATTTCGGGTGCCCGTGTGACTTTCGCGTTTCGTTTGCGTTGGCGCTTCGTGGGCATTGTTTTGGTGCGTGCACTCCGATTTATCAACTCTATGAAACGCGAATTTAATTATTGACGGCGTCCAATCGAATCCCTGATTTGATACAACCTAGAAGTGTGGCAGCTTGGGCTAGTTGGTATGGCATGACGATAGTTATAGCGCGAGAACAAAACGACGACACAGAGAGAAGAAGGACACGAAAGACATTCGTGTCCTTCTTGTCTCTGTGTCGTCGTTTTGTTCTCGCGCTATAACTATCGTTGATACAACCGCCATCGCGTGTCAGCTGTTGTCACACAGGCGTATTAATTAACGGAGAAGGGCTATTTTCTCTTCTTTTAGCTAATATGAATTGTTGTTTTTAACTATAAGTGTAATAGCGACCTGAATTTTCGTGAATTAAGGTATACGAAGTATCACCCTTTCCGTCGCGTTCAGTTCTGAACCCATCAGCTTCGAAATGCGCGCCCGATGCATTTACAACATGTGTAATTTCTCCTCCACCTTAATTTTTTTTTTTAATCTGTGTCGTAACTACTGCATACCTTTTAAAGTCTACAATTAAGGTGGTCTGTGAGTTTCCTTGCCTAATTGCCCGATATTAGGTGAAATAATTACGATTTCTCGGAATAGAACCGAATACGAAGCATGTGATTCCGACAGTAGTGAACCAAATACGAGTCAGCGTCCAACCGCGTCTGCTGACGTACTTTATTTCACAGGGGGCGTAGCCAAAGAGGAGAGAGTTCAGCCACCTCCCCCCTCCCTAAATTTTTCAATTTTGCTTGCGTATATATACACGCACACATACAAACGCACGCATGAACATACGTAAGGTATGGTCGAACGTCCCCCCCCCCCTTTTCCCCGAAAAAAAAAACTTGTGGTGCTACACCCCTTATCTATAAAGTGTTTTTGGCCGCGCCAGTTAGTGCGAAAGATTGAGTTTGACGTCCAGCGTTGAGATCGCAACTGTTCGAGTGCGCGAAAATTAGACAGGTATTTCTGTCGAAGTTGCACGAACCTGCTAATCCACCTCGAAAATGATATAGTATACACGTGATGCACCGGAGCGCCGATATACTGTATTCGTAATTATGTAGCTCACTTTTTGCGACGTCAAACACTGCAATTAGCGCAAACCGCCGGGAGGTTCAGAGGAGAAGAGTGCATACAGAGGCAGCACAAGCTGCCTCAGTAACTGCCAAGTTGTGACGGCTGCAGTCGACTTTCTCTTCACCTTTCTCACGCACACCTGCCATGCCCACATTCTCGCCCTCGGTGTGAACAGCCTGCGGCGCAAGTATGCGCGAACGAGCTGCGTAATAACAGGTGCGCGCGCTACGTTTTCGGATGCGGCCGCGATGTCACGGTGACGTTGACGGTGCACGATATCTGTAGCGCGAGCGTATGCTTCAACCAATCCCTGGTGCCTTTTATTGCCGTGTTGCCGCGTGGCACGCGGAGCCACCGCGTCGCGACGAAGCGCTGAGAAAAGAAGGAAAGAAAAATTAGCAGTGCCTTAGCTCGGTTATGCCAGAATATATACGTAGCGTGAGTTACGGACCAACGAACCATGGGCGGATAGGTAGACGGACTGATGAACCACGGATGGACGGACGAATTGCAGGTGGACACGGAAGGACGAACCACAGATGGAAGCGTACCATGGACGGACGGACCGCAGAAGAATTTATGGATGGACGGACGGATGGATGGATGGATGGATGGATGGATGGATGGATGGATGGATGGATGGATGGATGGATGGACGGACGGACAGGTTGGTGGATGGATGGATGGACGGACGGGCGGGCGGGTTGGTGGATGGGTGTATGGATGGACGGATGGGTGGATGGATGAGTGGATGGACGGACGGACGGGTTGGTGGATGGGTGTATGGATGGATGGACGGACGGACGGGCGGGTTGGTGGATGGATGGACGGACGGATGGGTGGATGGATGAATGGACGGACGGGTTGGTGGATGGGTGTATGGATGTATGGATGGACGGATGGACGGACGGATGGATGGATGGATGAGTGGATGGATGGATGGATGGATGGATGGATGGATGGATGGATGGATGGATGGATGGATGGATGGATGATAAGTGGGTGGGTGGCTGGGTGGACTAGCGAGCGGTGGTGGTGGTGAAAAACATTTATTTACAAAAGAGAGGTGTAGGACCTCTGTAGAGGCCCCTACAGACTAGGTGGAGTCTCTATTCCGGGACCCCATTGGTTAAAGCCGCCGTCTTGGCTCTCTGGACCAAGGCCTGCTGGGCCTGAAGGTCTGAGCAGCCGAGCAGGGCCGCCTCCCAGTCCTCTCGCCTAGGGTTTGGGTTAGGAGTAATGGCTGCGTTAGCTTGGCAGGCCCACACCATGTGGTAGGTGTCTGCCACCTCCCCACAGTGCTGGCACTGTCCTGTGACCGTAGGGTCGAAATGTTTGACTATGGCAGGACATAGCAATGTATTCGTCTGGAGGCGAAGCAAAATGCGCTCCTCTGCTTTCTTCAACCCCCGTGCGGGGGGAGGGTAGCGGCGATGACTTTCCCGATAATAATAAAGAATTTCCTTATATCGGAGGAGAGGGTAACCCTCCTCATCGGTCTCCATCGGCATTGACGAAGGTAGCCCGGAAATGAGCGCTCGGGCAGCCGCATCTGCAGCCTCATTTCCCCGCAATCCCTGATGGCCCGGTGTCCATATAATGCGTTTCGGATGAGGGTCCGTGTCTCTTATGCAGTTGCGCAGTATTGTCTCGGCTAACGGTGATATGTACCCGGCTGTATAATTACGACACGCTCGGCGCGAATCCGTGATAATATACCGGGAATTACTGTGAGAGGCCGCAAGGGCAATGGCGACCTCCTCAGCCTGTGTTACAGAATACGCCCTAAAGGTTAGCCCATCCACCTGTGTGCCCTCGTGAATAGCAGCCGCCGTGTACCACCCCTTGGAGGTGGGGCCAGCAACGTCCACTTAGTACACACCTGGCTTCTGTCCAAATTGTCGTTCCAGCGCCCGAGCGCGTGCGTCACGTCGCGCTGTGTGTTCATCTCTGTCCATTTTAGTGGGTAGAGGTCGGACCAGAAGGGCTGTGCGCCACAGTTCTGGCACTTTGACCCGTTCCTGTTGTTCGAAATCATGTCTTATGTGCAGACGTGCAAGCAGGCGTTGGCCAGAGTTGGTTTGGGCTAGCCGTGTGTACTGGTTTAAAAGATGGGCTTCCTTCAGCTCTTGGTATGAATTAATCACACCCAATGCCTTGAGACGGCTGTTGGATGTAGAGATCGGAAGATCAAGAGCCCGCTTTATTGTCTTTTTAATGATTGCCTCGATTCGTTCTTCCTCATGTTTGCGGAGGGAGAGGTAAGGGACGGAGTACATGACCCTGCTGGTGACAAAAGCGTGCGCTAGCCGCAACGCATCTGTGCACCGAAGTCCCCCCCTCTTGTTGGAGACCCTGCGGATCATGCGACCCACCTGGTCTCCTATCTTCCTTAATTTCGTCAATGTTGTGTCAATCCGGAGCTGCTGGTGAATGTATAGGCCCAGGACCCTGATCTCCTCCGCTCGTCTGATTGGGCCCGCAGGAAGAGTGATGGAGATATCTGTGTTGTCTTTAGGCATGCCTCTAATGTGAAGGAATTCGGATTTGTTGGGTGCGCATTCGAGTCCGCAACGCGCCGCGTAGGTGTGTACAATTTCGGCAGCCTGTTGCAGACTGGTCTCAATGGCACCTAAGTTCCCTTGAGTTGCCCATACCGTAATGTCATCGGCATAGAGGGCATGATGAATGCCCTCTATGGCCGCCAGCTGACGTGGCAGGTGCATCATTGCGACGTTAAATAGAATGGGGGAGAGAACAGCCCCTTGCGGTGTCCCTCTGGTACCCATTTGATACGGCCCGAATTCGGAGTCTTCAATGCGGAGCAGGGCGGCTCTGTCCGATAAAAAGTCCTTGACGTAATTAAATGTGTTCTGACCACAGTTAGTGAGGCTTAGGTGTTCGAGTATGACGCTGTGTTTAACATTGTCAAAGGCCCCCTTCAGATCTAAGGCGAGGATGACCCTGTCGTTATGTTTTCATCGCCACCGGTTGGATGACCTCTCGGTGTAGTTGCAGGAGTACATCCTGTGCCGATTTGTGAGGACGGAATCCGAACATGGTAGGGGCGAAAGCCCCTTTCTGTTCAAGATATTCCGAAAGTCTGTCCCGCACCATCGTCTCCATCAACTTGCCAACGCAAGACGTTAGAGAGATGGGGCGAAGGTTGTCTATGTTTACTGGCTTCCCCGGTTTGGGAATGAATGTGACCAGTGATGTCTTCCACTCTGAAGGGACCGATATCCGACCACTCCAGATGGCGTTGATGTATTCCAAGAGGTGTGCCAGCGCAGGATCGGCCAAATTTGCCAGCGTCTTGACCGTGATTTTATCCTTACCAGGGGCTGTTCCTCTACGCATTTTAGCCATTGCCGCCTTCATATCATGTAGAAGAAAAGGGGCATCTAGGGTCTCGTTTTCTTTTCCCGAATATATATACTCCGAACCTCTCGGATCGTGCACCTGGCAGAGATACCTGTCGCGAAGAGTTTCCGCGAGTTGCGTTGAAGTACCCTGAAATCCGTGAAGGGCTCTTCGCAGGTGTCGTTGTGTTTCTCCTCGCGTTTGCGTGGGGTCAATGAGGCTGCGAAACAGCCCCCATGTGCTTTTGCTTGACATCTGATGAGCGATATCATTACATTTGTCTGTCCAGTTTGCATCTGCTAAGTGCGTAGCGTATTCAGCTGCCTGTGTAGTTAGCTCCTGAATACGTTTTCGAAGGGGTCTATTATGCTTCTGACGTTTCCAGCGTCGCGTGAGGCTCCGACGGGCCTCCCACAAATGCAGAAGGTGGTTGTCAACGGCTGGGTGTTCATCCGATGTTCGCACTACGGTTTCGTATTTCTTCTGAGTAAGCATGATGTGTGCAGCCCAGTCTGCGTAATTGCCGGAACGGAGGATAGGCGGTATAGTTTCCGTGCGCATTTTGTCCCAGTTAACTAGTCGCGCTTGTGTGTCCTTCCGTTTGAAAGGATGTGTGGAGAGTGTGACGTTTAGGAGGCAGTGGTCACTGCCCAGGGTCTCCTCTAGGTTAGTCCATGTAACGTGTCGTGTGTTCTTAACCAAAGTGAGGTCAGGACAGGTGTCCCTGGTCACCGAGTTGCCAAGGCGCGTGGGGGTGGCCGGGTCGGTGAGAAGGGTGAGGCTTAAGGTGGAGATAAGCTCCGCAAGCCGCCTTCCCCTGGCCTCCTCGCGTGTGTACCCCCAGAGTCGGCAAGGGGCATTGAAGTCCCCAAGAATTATCAGAGGTGCTCTGTCGGCACATTTCAGTGCACGGCAGAAGATCTCTGCATAGGTGACGTGGAGTGTTTTAGGCGGAGTGTAAATGTTCAGTATATAAACCGCGTGATTTATCCTACGGAGAGGCAGTATCTGCACCATTGTGTAGGAATGCTCCGATTTAAGCTCGAGATCAATCTCCTGCGCAGTGTAAGATTATGCACCAGAACACAGGTGGATGGGTCCCTTTGAAACGTGTTATAGCCTGAAAGTTTAGCCTGCAAACCTGGCTCTTGAAGGGCCAGCACTGCGGGCATCACGTCCAAATTTTGAATATAGAGGTGTAAATGAGACCTTTTGCGCCGGTCTCGGAAACCTCTGCAATTCCACTGTATATCGAGAGCGATTCTCCTTTTATCCGTGCTCTGGAAGGAGTACCTGCCATATTTATTGTATTTGTTGAGGTGGGCTAGTGAGCGGTTCAGCGACGAGAGCTGCACCGCCACTTTGCGCATTCTCTATGGAGTCGGTAGATTCCTGCTGTGTTTCGCCCTCCGCTGCACGGAGGATTTTACTGGGGGCGCCCTACCTCACGGATAGGCCCTGCACGCCGTGCAGATCTCGGGTTACTGCTGAGCCATGTCTGAATGGATTGCGTTACTTGCTGCGTTACGGTGGCTATAATGAGCTGCGTCTGCATCTGGATAGCCGTCTGCACAGCTTGACTAATCATATTCGGGAGCTGGGCCATCTGTTCAGGGAAATGTACTAGCTGTTCTTCGATATTAGAGACCCGGGACTCCAGATTTTCAATCAAGGCCGAGTGAGACGTTACTGTATTGCCCGAGCACACAGAGGCCGAGTCACACTCGTCATCCATGTGCGGTAGAGGTTTCTCCGCCCCTAGCTTTTTCAAGTGCCCTGAATTTTGGATGCAAGCTGCGCATTTTGCTTCTTTAAGGACTCCAACTGATTACTCATCTCGAGCGTGAGAGGTTTGAGGAAGGAGATGACTGTGAGGCGGCCACTGCCCAGCCACTCACCTGTTGGTTTGGAGCACTGCTGAGTGGAGGGAAAACCCCGGCCGGGAGTGTCGGGGCCTGTTTCCCTATTCCTGGCTTGACTTCTTGAGACACGTGCTTGTTTCCGGCTTTCTGTTGCGGTGGTTGCCGCTGTTGCTGGCCTTGCTTCCCCTTCTTCGAAGGTCGGGGCGACCGCTTGTGCCGTGTTGTGGCGGGTCCTGCCTTGTTCGTTGCCTCCGGACGTTGCAGCTTACGGAACTTTCCAGTGCAGTCCGCGGACCCTGTGAGGTGGGCCCCATCGCAGATTATGCAGGAAGGCTGACACTCGTGTTCTCTTAGGCCGTCTGTAGTGGCCCCAACTTGTTTGCCGCAGTATCCGCAGCGCCCGTCTTCGGGGTGAGGGCAGTTGTCCACCCGGTGGCCAACCGTACCACATCTGTAGCACGCCGGGATTGTTTTCTTATAGGTGTGTACTGGGACACATTCATAGTTGTACTGAATGTAACGGGGAAGTCTTCGGCCCACGAAAGTCACCACCGCTATATTTGAGGAGCCAAGTTTTCGGATGAAAGCGATGTCGCCCTCCCTCCAGCGAAGTTTCGGCTGAGTGAAGCAGAGGTTTCGTCCTCGCGGACACGGATGACCCCTTTGCAACAGTCGCCATTGAGTTTGAGATGGCCACGGAAGGGATATGTCTGTTCCCCAACCTTGAGGTCGAATTCCTTGATAAGCTTGTCCACCACGGATGGGGTCTGAGTGCCACAGACAATGACGTTCTGTTCCCAGACGGGCCAGACGCTGAGGTCGTCGGCTGCCAGGTCACCAACGTAGCGAGCTACTGCAGAAACCCACTTCTCCGTGCTTGAAAACCATCTTCAAATCGAGGGTTCCTCGAGGTTTCAGGACCACGATGAGGTCTTCCGAGCGTAAGCGTGGCGTCTGTTTCGGGCGCCACTGCTGTGCTGTCTTCTTACTTCCTTTTGGCGAAGCAGCGCGAGCACCGCCGGGAGTCACTGAGCGGGGAATCCCCGCCTGGGTCAGCGACGCTGTGCTGGCGTCTCCCTTGGTTGTCGGATTTGCCTGTGTCCTGCGTTGCCGTAGACGCATCAGGGCTTGCAAACACTCATCTTCGGTGGGTGGAACATCTTCATCTTCATCTCGTTTTGTGGCGTCGATTTCAGTCCATTGCATGGTTACCGGGTCATACCCGGTGATCTTAGTTGCCGCCATACCCGGGAATCCGAGACGCCAGCTGCGTCGAGCCTAGCCCTTGAAAGGGCCAGCTCAACCGCGGCGTTGCAGGACGCGGTCGGCGTGAAAGTCTCGAAAATTGGCCCACCTGTGGAGAATCGGTGTCCACAGACTCCTTGTGGTGTTAGGCGTCCAATGGCATCAGTTTCGTTGAGGTTCAGCTTAGAAACCGACGGTTCCAGCCGAAAAACGACGGAGCCGATGCGCTGCACGTCCGATCACTTCGCGCGCTTGCAGCGCCCCCCGACTAGCGAGCGAGCGAGCTCACGCGTGTCCACTAGTGACACGTCACTCCAGGAGCTTCCTGGCCTTGTCCGGCGCGCCAGCTGTGCGCTGTGTGACGTCAGTGCTTCTCGCGCTTGCGCAGAACCGCTCATCGTAAGCCACGCGAAACTGCTCAACCTCGGCCAGTGTAGCTTACGCTTCAGAAACAAAGGACGAAATAAACAAAAAAGGGCCATTGGGACCGGTTGCCTGTATCGTATACGGCTGACGCTGTCAAATGTCGTCATCGCTTGAACGCGAGCTCATACTCGCATTACAGTGTCTAGAAATATATATTTCTAGACACTGTGCTCGCATGTAGGCTTGCGCGTGGTAGTGCCCTGTAAGTGACCTTTTAACGAGACAAAGTTAGCTTGTTTTCAGGAAATTTGGGGGTTGGCGATGGCGTCTTTGGTTGTGAGCAAAAATTCGGGGTATACATGCAGCAATGCCGGAGGGCGGTTTGCACTTAGGCTTAATTTCTTGCGGCACAGTGTAATGTAGGCAAACGTTCAGGAAACGGTGCCGTCTGAAAGGTCTGGTTCATGTTTCACTTCATAAGGGAGTGGATTATAGGCGCAGGATTACAACAGCAAGTCAATGCTGATGTCCAAAATACCAAAATCTGGATGCCGAGTCTGAGTGTTTCATGGTGATGTATCGACACATGGTCACTGCAGGGGATGCCTCATAAAAGAGACAAAAATGCTTAAGGCTAGAGTCATGTCTGTGAAGTTCACGAACATGCACATTTTTTTTTTCTTTTTTGAAGGGGGGGGGGGGTTGCGGTGAAGAGAGCCATTTGCGGGCGGCTAACGAGAAGTTGGCGGGTCGCATGCGGCCCCCGTGTTGTTTGAGAGACCACTGCTGTACGTCGGGCACATCGATTCCGTTGAAAATTAACAGCGAGAAATCGGCACTTAATTGAAGCTTTCGTCGGGAGTCTACATATTGGATTCAGATCCACTTCACCTCGGAGGAAATATATATACATATATATCTGACTACGACTTTCCGCAGCGTTTCCTGTTTACAGTGTCGGTCGAGTGGGTATCTAACGTTCTTCGTTGTCTCGTATTATCGAAGGGACAAATAGCTCGGAAATCGGCCTCTATATATAGGAGAAGAATCACCGCCAAATAGACGCCTTTCGGTACTTCAGGCTTGCCTTGTTGCCAAAACCCCGTGGCTCTCTCTACACCCGTCCCACTCACCCGTCGTACGCGTCTCTTAAATCGCATCGTTGTATACGCATTCGCTTGTAGGAACGACCTTAATTATATCGGTCGCGCTCGGGCGATAGCGAGTGGACGAATGAAGAGTAGGAAAAAAAAACAAAAGAGAAAGTGAGCGGAAAAGCACTGTGGACACGAGGCGACGGGGACGGCGCAAATTGCCGCCTCAGTTTTGGCGGCCCCGCCCCGCTTATTGCCCTTGTGGTCTGCATTTAGCGACGCGGCTCGGAGTTCGATGATAACAGCCCTGCGCGGATGCGAAACGTGTCGCCTCGTCTCCTGTATAAGGTCCGGCAGCTGCTTCCGATCGCAGCGCCACCCGCGAGGGTCGCTTTTAAAAACGTCGAAACGGCCGGGCAGGCAACGAGACGTCTATCAGAAAACGTGGCGTGGCCGGACAGGGGGAGTCGCTTTGCAGCCTCTACCGAGTAGTGCTACACTATCTTGCGCACCTGTTTTTCCCTGTTATTTTCGCTGCCGTTCGCGTCCTCGCATGGTTTTCGAATGCTGTCTTAGCAGTGCAGCGAAGAAGGAAAGTGGAGTAATTTGTCACGAGTGCTCCGCTGGCGCTCAAGAAAACATCGTGTAAAATGGTAACTAAACATTGATACTAACATTATCGGGTCAAAACGTGATCGGGAGGATAAACATGATTTGCATTCTTGCTTTCTCTCGTTTGAAGAGATTTCAAGTTGTGGAATTCAACACTTAAACGCTGTTTTTCATCAAGCAAGTTACTCTAGAATTTGTAAACGCTATTGGTTATTAATATGTATGTATTCGTGTGTTTTATTTTGAGTATTTCATCACTATTTTTTGCGCTTGTTGCTTTTTCTCGTGTTCAATGTCGTCGTCTTCCAAAAGATGTACCGTTTTTTTTTTCTTTACAGTGACGTAAATTTTTTCAGGTCTTTTTTTTTTTTAATTCATATGTCAATGTCACTCTCGCTGTGTTTGCCGTGAGCCATTGTAAATGGGGGCGTCGGGCTAGTCGAGCTGTGTGAAGACAGCTTTTATTCGCCGCTACTCTGTTTTTAAATGGACACAAATAAAGTTGATTGATTGATTGATTGATGGATTGATTGAAACGCTATCAGAGTGCTCTCAAGCGACCAGTCGAACGTACGATTATTTTCTTTCTCTCTCTCGTCAGCTGGTTTCTCCGTCCTCTCTTGGGACTTGTCTGTCGTCCTGTTGCCCTGAAGTGTGTCCTCGTCGTGTCCGTCCTCCCCGTGCACGCGTTTCGGCCGCCGATCGCACTTGACCGCTGCAGCGCGACTCGGCGGAAAAAACGTCATGTGAGGTCTGTCGCGTTTCAACCGCCTCCCTCGTCTGTGCGTGGCTTAAATAGGTGCTTTACGACGTCGCATCGGTTACCGAGAAGATACCAGACAAGAGCGACGTGCGCGTACACGAATTCGTAAGATACGGTAGTGCGGAATTCGGGCCATTTTGTGCCGTCCTCTGCGGCCTTGCTTCGGTTCAGTGCGTTTAGCGTCGCTGCAGGGCGTATTAGTATACACACATGCGGTAGGCGTGGGGGGTGAGGGTTGCGGTAACGCTGTCTTTAGCGCAGCTCGCTGCTATACCATTTGATTGTTTACGTCGTTCCGGCCTACCTTATACTTCGCAAGTGGTCGGTCACTTCGTGCGTTCGACAGCAAAAGTGGGAAAATGGGGCCCTTTATTATCGCTGCAGTCCCCCCTCGGTAATGCTGCTGCCAAGTCTTGAATGTTCCAAGCAGGTACCGTCTGCTACAAGTTGCAGCCAACGCTGTTGTGTCGATTCTCTCTCGTTCTCTCCCAGTCATTCTTACTCTTTGCCACCGAGGGGTTGATTGCAGGACTGCGCTAAACTTCGCGTTTTTCGTAAAGTGTATACTTAGGTGTTCGTTACGTCCCTTCTTTTTTTTTCCGAATTTACTTCTTCACTGGCATTTGTTATCGTTGCCATCAGCGACAATAAAGAGGTGGGGAGGGGGGAAGGGGGCCATCTTAACTCTT
>WOVY01003752.1:17500-89645 GCA_013436015.1 Rhipicephalus annulatus | reverse complement strand
TGCTAGCCCTTGCATTTCACATGAGAAGTTCACTAAAGCCACATACTCAAATACCAATGACTGCCAAGCTCTAATGATGGAGAAAATCATTAAAAAAACATATCTTTGCCACATAGATTAGCTTTGACTTATACATATAAAATGTGCTTTTCTGAAGATCCAATTTCGGGCAACATTTTCAGTTTAGGCATGTTTTTGGAACTTTTGAAGACCAGATCAGGATGAAATTTTGTCCAGATATTCCTTAACATGTGAAGGGTGCAAGTGTCTCCTTCAAAACTTGATATCGTCTGTGTAAGTATCACGAACCTAAAGCAAGCAATTAGTGTGGGCTGTGAATTTTAAGCATTCTCACATTCCAAACTTTCCTGTCTACTTAGATGTTTTACATGCCCTTTTTTGATACTTATTTGCATTCTACAGTTAATGTGGAGCAATATGAGCCATGAATGGCTCAGAACCATAAAAGGAATAATGGCATGAAAAGTTTGTGCAAGAGAAACTATATTTTACAAATTGCCATGGCTCAAAATGAAAACAAAAGAACTTAATTTTAAAATATTGAAATCAGCATAGAAGCCTATATACAGAGCAATAAATTTCATTGGCCTAGGCTACAGATTATCGCAACTTTTTTTTTTAATTGCACCTGCCCTAAATTGGATATTAAAGGCTAATAAAATTTACGTCAGAGTAAAAGATCAATGTATTGGAATTTCTAAAACATCTATTATCAACAGCAGTGCTCTACTAAGCGAGAAAATAATGTAAGTGCACGACACCACATGCGCCACGAGTGGGACATTTTTTAAATGATCCCAATGACGTGACAGTATTTGACTACAATGAATTGATGGTAATTGAACCAGCTGCAGTAGAAAGAAAAGCTACCGTGCATTACAACACGTAATAAAATGCTGCTTGTCTATTTCTCTTTGACTCGTAGAAAAAAGAACCGCCTGGCATTACTATAAGGATTGGCGCAATGGGTTAAAAAGTTATGTTTTCGCCTGGGTAGACTGGAGAAGTGGTGCCATTTAGCGTGGCCCAGTTGAACTAAGCGAAGAGAAAATGGTTGATGTGGCCTCCACTATTTTTGCTGTGCTGCTGCTAGTGTCGGTGGCCGAGCAGTAAAGGCGGGCAACGTTGGGCCCGGCAAGAGTGACATCAGAAAGACTGCTTGCAGGGCTATTCGAAGTGAGCTAATGCGATGTGCATGTGATTCTATTTCAAAATAAGCACTTCCATGGCACAAAAGTAGCCCTACGAGGTTTCTGGACTGCCGATTCAAGAAGCAATACAGACTTACCCCCGTATTCACAAACGCTACTCGACTCTACTTTCTTCCTTCACTTGACAGAGCTGAGCACTGCGCCACTACTCAGCTGAAAATGACGCTGAGCTGCTCAAGAATCACAGCAGAATATTGCTCATATGCAGTGACTTGCCGTGCCCAGAGACGGCGCTTTGATCTGCTTTCTCAAGTGAAGGTGAAGCATTGAGTGAAGGGACGTTCTAGAATACGGGGGTTAATGTTTGTCCTAAGTGTCCCTTTATTATATAATAATAAAAAATAATGAATCCAGTTCTACACCTTTAAACAGTGGAGCTGGCAAGTAAGTGCATACCTGCCAAGTTCAAGAATTCTGAATCCGGGCAATTTCTGCAAAGGGGGGGGGGGCGTGCGCTGAATTATGTGCCCTATTTTTTTTCGGCACCAGAAAAAAAAACCCCAAGAACAAACAAACAAAAAAACAATGCGAAAACAACAGGGGGTGGGGTCTCAATTGCAAGTGCCACCATCAGCGTTGCGGTCTTATAGTGGCTTGGAGTGGCCGAACACACGACATGAGGGTAGGGTTTCCCACTAAGGTGAGAGTCTCAAAGGATCAACACAACTACCAGAATCTAGTATTTCCGTCAGAACAACTCTCGTACGTCTTCCTGGGACACACGTGATCGGACGGGACGGCGCAGCTGGCTGCCTCAAATACGCGGGTCAAAGCTTTGCTCACTACTAGATTCTTTTTGACAGAAATGCGAAAATGCGTTTAGCCCCTTTTTATTGCGATAGCAAATAAATGGACAGTCTAGGCTGGTTTTTTGCCATCGCCGCCATAATTTTCCGTGTATGTATATGTAGCTATATATATATATATATATATATATATATATATATATATATATATATATATATATATATATATATATATATATATATATATATATGAACAATCAAAAACGAAAAAAAGCCGCCCACGCTCGGCGCCCGGCTTGTCCCAATGCGCCGACGTGCGCTTATCTCACGCGTATTTTGCCCAGTGGAGGGGGGGTGAGATGTGTGTGCGCGCGCGATTATTCTTTGGTGGGGAGAATCGTGTGCCTTCAGCTTTCACTGGAACGATTGCGTTAGTTGCCCGGCCCACAAAGGTAATTACGGTATCTGTACAGGCCCCGTTTAGGAAAAGAGCACGGTTTTCGTACACAGCGAGATATGACAACTGTGAAACTTGTTAGTTTGTACTCATCTATATCTGTGATTACGTATTGTGCATCGTTTTTTGTTTGAACAGCGCGTTATGTGTTGAGCGGTAAGCGTTATTAGTTCGCTCTCATCATGTGTGTATCGTTCTCGTGCATCATTTGTGCATGAGCAGCGCGCTGCACGCTTCGATCTGCTTGCCGTTCTCAGCGTGACATTCTAAGTTGTTGCTGTCGCATACATTGCTCACACGACCTGTACAAGGCAGTGCGTACGCCGGTCGCACACGTACTCCGAAGCTTCGAGTACACTGCTCTCGGCCTTTGTTCGACAGTTTCGGTCCTAAAGTTCGTATCACTCGCCGTGATTAGCAAATGTGTTTGGAACATTCGAATTTAGACCCAATGAACATAGCGAAATTTGGCTAGGAAATTTCACGAATTCGTATCTGTCGGGGTTTCGCATCCCTGAGAAGTAAATTAGATTAATGCCTCTAGAACTCATTTATAACAAAATGGGGTAGGTTCGAAAGATTGAGCTGCTTTTTTTGTCAATGCGGCCAGATCATGCACAGAAATTTCTATTTCCCGGGATTTTCATGAGAGCCGTACAAACGAAAGAAATGGTCCAAATCCGGGAGTCTCCTGGTCAATCCAGGAGACTTGGAAGGTATGTAAGTGCCACCAAATGGCAAACACAGATTGAGTTCTTTTTTGATCTTTTAAATGTGGAGCACATTTAGAGGACTGGGCTGTCCTATGCTGCAATTGTAAGCCGTTGTTGTCGCTTGGCATAACCAGGGGTGCAACAGCCGAAATACGATTTGGAGCAATTTTTGGAGCAGCAAAACGTTACTCTTCGAGCACTAAAATCCAAATTTGGAGCAGGTTACAAAGCAAAAATCATACATTTTTTATTAAGAATTGCCATATTTGGAGCAGTATAAGTAAGGCTCGCATTTTGAAAAAAAAAATAACCTATTGAGCATCAGCTAAATCGTGCAATGTGGACATGAGCCCTCTTCGCTTGGCACCGGTGTACTGCGGCGAAGGTGGCTCAAGCAGCATTCTCTGCACGGGTTGAAACCAAAGCCAAGAACTTCTCTAACCGCTACGCCTCTGCTCCAACTTCCCACTTTTTTTCTTCTTTCACCAATGATTAGGTGCCGCTTCGGCTCCCTTGCAAAGCGCGTTCGACCAGGTAAAGTAACAACAGTGTGCGCCCATTGGCCTGGCAACGGTATCAGATATCTATCACCAGGACTGTGACTGGGACGACGCAACTTCAAAAAAAAAATGTTTTGCGAGTCACTGCTAAGGCAATTGACGTGCTCGCTGGCAATGCTGGCGTTCCCACCACGTCGAGCTTGTTTGCACGAGGAAAACGTGGCATACGTTTCCAGCTTTAGATCCTAACAAGCAATAGCCGCGTTTTCAGGCTAGAAAATTTACATTTCCCGCGAAGTGTTAGTGGCTACAGCAATGCATTTTTGTCTTGAAATTCCGTCGTCCAACGATAGGCATCCGCTGCGGTTCACAGACTGATGGGCGTGCAGTGTTATTATCTGGTAATATTTTCAGTACATTCTAGGCACTATAGTTGGGGTCTGCGCGCTTTGACGAATGGTGAACTGCAGCTGGCTGACGTAGCCTGCATTTCTCGCCGAAATTAGCGCACCTGAGAAAACTTTGAGGCTGGCAGGGCATTTTGGCACAGCATAGTGCAATTTAAGCAAATTTCACGGTTTTCGCACAGCTCGGCACAATAGTCGGAAATTGTATCAAATTGGTGCAGCTGTTACAACCCTGCATGACGCAGGCAAAACCACATGTAGCATAACCAGCTGTGGCATATTGAGCGTGCGCTCCCACCAACATTAAGTCTTCTTTCCCTTGTTCTTTGAGTGCCTTCATGATGATATTAAGTGTGGACATTACTACTATGGCTAGGGGAAGCGTGCCAAATCCAACTATGCATAAAAATTCAAGGAAGAAGGAAGCAAGAAACAGAGAGAAAGCCAGGGGGCAAAAAAAGAAAAGAAGAGAAAATAAAGAGGAAAAAAATGAAAGAGAGAACAAGAGAGAGAAAAAAAATCAAAGAAAAGCAAAGAAGGCTGCCTAGCTCTGCACTTCCTTCAGGCTTGGAAGGGCGATGCTGATTTTTTTTTTATCCTTCATTCTTTGTGATTCTTCAACATCTTGGTGGCTTCGGTGAAGGCGAACATGCTTGAGGCTCGTGTGTTTAGATTTAGGTGCACGTTAAAGAACCCCCGCTGGTGTAAATTCCCAGAGCCCTTCACTACGGAGTCTCTCATAATCATATTGTGGATTTGGCACATTAAACCGCAATGTCATGAAGTACCGATCACCGAAGCAACGAAGACGATGTTACGGTGACAGAAATGCACCAGCACGCGCAAAGCTGTAACAACTCAAGAAAGACACCCTACTGCACATGCGCACATAGCGGGAGAAAAAAATAGAAGAACAGACCACATTGGCCGGGCAGACGGAGCCAGACGCTGGCGCCAGGAAGACACGTTGCCTGGCAGCACATCAGCGTTCGGGAGGACAACATTATCGATGGTACCTCGTCGGATGTAAACGCCGAAGGACTCCATACATGGCACGTCTTCTGCTCCAGCACCTAGCGGACACAGACCCTGCAACAACCCGCCTGACCCTTCTCGTCCGACAGCATCGACGCCGCTGCAGTAGCTTCGTCGGTCGCCATATGCGTAAGCAAGTCATCTTTGTCAACTGGTTCTAAAGGCGCTTCTCGTGTTCCCTGTATTTCCATGCTTTGTATTTGTGTTGTTTGTGCCTTCTTGTGTTAGAATATGTTTGTGTGCCGTGCAAGTTGCGTCCACTTCCTTGCTGCCGTAGCCAGCGTCTCTCGCACGACTCAATAAGCCTGCTCTTCGAATGTTTTATTATATAACACCTAAGAATTATCGTCTTTCGATATATTTTTTCATATTTCTATACTGCCCTCTTTTCCCTTTTCCCTGCTCCGAACCGTGACGTCAGTCCTCACCCTCACTTCTTTTTTCCACCCCTTGCTATGCTATAGGGAACCAGCGCTGAAGTTTCCACGATGTGGAGAACGCCGACCTGGCGGTCAAAGTGCCCACTTCTCAGCGACTCCTGCAGACAAGAGTGGTGGCTGGCTGGTAGAGGCAGTGCAGGCGCGCATCTCCGAAACAGAACCAAAGGGCACTGGCGATAATTCTGCGAATTCGAGTGCTACAAAATATAGCAATGATGACGATGTATCCCTGTATGTTTTTCCTTCTTAATCACATTATAAGAAAGAAGGCAGCACTGCATTTAACCAGTCAGGTGAGCAAAGTATATTCTGCTTTCGCTTTCCTGTCTAGTGGTGTTAGGCTGCTTTCTAAATGGAATTACGCGTCTGCTAGATTTATTAGATAGTGAAGACGGCCAATCGTGAAAAACCAGAACTAAACAGCCGAATTTAAACAGCATTTTGCCAGAAATGAAACTAGCCTATTATGCAGCATACAGCGTATGTAAAAACTTTTTGTCTGATTACCACCCCCACCACCAAACTCCATCTGATCCCTTTGCGTGAAGTTATCGATATGATAGGCGGGGCGCCGTCTTCTACATTATTTGTAATCAGTTACGTAGAAGGAAAGCTGCCTTGTTCCCAAAATTTGTGCTGGGCACGTTCGCCTAAGACGGTGAAGTGTTATAAAAGATACGCTCGCGATGAATGGTCTATGCTGAGATGCCTGTGTTTTTAACTTAATTTGCGCTAATGACAGGGTTCCTGTTACGAATGAAGCTTAGTTTTTGGGAGTCAGCCGGTGTGGTAAGCTTTTTTTTCACTGGCTGCCGTGGCTAAGTAACATCGGAACACATGCCTTGTGAAACAATTATCAAATGTCTTCGATTGTTACTAGTCGTTTCGTTTGCCTAAATCACAGTTATAGTTTTTCCGCTTGCCTGTGTCACCTTAAAGGGCCAGTAAACAGGCTCTGACTTTTTTTCACACCCCCCCATACAAGCTTGGCAGTTTGTAGATTAGACTGCAGCGATCACGTTTTCTGAATATTACAGCGCTGCGCCTCGCGCAGAGCCTGTATTTCGAAAAACTATTCCCGCGCATCTTTTCTGCGCCTGACCGACCCCCTTGGGGCGTAGCACGTGGCGTAGCACGCAGCTCGCCGATTGGTCTAAATCAGGTGTGAAAAAACAGTAGTGAAGTTAACGTCAGTTCCTGTTTTCACCCGCAGCTACGAAACTGCCCCTTGATTCTTGGCACTGCGGTGAAAGAACCAGCCTCGCAGTTGTCGAGTGCGCGTGTACACTCCTCGCTCCACTACAGTGCCTGTGCGCACGTACCAACAAACTTCGATGAGGAACACAAGTAAAAAGCGTTACTCTGTCGTCGGCTGCAAATCGAGCGACTGGGCAGCGGAGAAGCATCGGCGCCTGGTGCTTCATGATGTTCCGGGTTAAACTGTTGTTCTAACCCCTGTACTTTCCTTAATATAGCACGTATTCGCAAATTCCTTGCGGCAGCATGTTCGCAAAGAAAAACTGCACATATATCTTTTTTAAGAATTTTTGGACCTCAGGGCTGTTTACTGGACCTTTAAATAAAGGTATCAGTTCAACATCAATAATTGCTAGGCTTTCATGTGCCAAATGGATAGGATTTTGAGGCATGCTGTAGTGGGGGTAGCATGATTAATTATGACCGCTTGGGGTTTTTATGACCGCTTGGGGTTTTCAGAGGTGTTCTTTGTATTTTGCCCCCATTGAATAGTGGCCGCCATGGCGGAAATTTTTCCCGTGCCCTCAAGCATAGCAGCACGACACCACATGTGCTATGCTGCCAAGGTGGCTTGCTCGATTAACGTCCACACGCATACATACCACAAACAGGGTGTACATACGACGCCTTCCTCTGTTTCTTTTTAGTTGTTTCCTTTTGTTTTCGTTTTACTGCAAAAGTGAGCAGTGTGGTATTGTCGCAGGCAGACTTATTAATGGGAGCATGTCAGTCTGCACTAGCTTAGCACAAAACCCAGCACGCAACCAGAAGATAACGAGGGAGTCACCATCACGGCACACCACTGTCCCTTCAATGCCATATGCATAGGCCGTCTCCATTTAACAGTGCTTTTTATGTGAAAGTAGCCTTCGCACAAATTTTTTTTTTCTAAACCACAGTGCAGTATTACTGGCACAATGGCCTTTCGAGCTGTTCGCTTCAAAATGAAGCACGGCAGTGGCGCATGTGTGTGCTCTCACGCGGTACGCTGTGGCTGGTCATCTGGGCGCGAGCAGCTGAGTTGTGTCGCAACTTTCCACCGGGTGCTCTTTTTCGGCATGCCACCTATTCAGTGCTGGTCTCCCATACTGTACAAGGCTATGCCATGCTTTACCCTCTCACCTCCTTCCCCCCGACCTTATTTGCAAATACCTCCTTGCCTTCGCTTCCCTTCCCGACTCCCTTGCTATAATACTACAATATACTATGCTTGGCTAGGCTACGCTCCTTGCTAAACTGCACTGTACAATAATATGCCATACTTTTCCCTCTCTTTTCCACCTCACCTTCACTTCCCTTTCCCAACTCCCTGCTATCCTGTACTATGCTAGAAGCAGCTTGGCACAAACCTACTTTCTACTGTGCATACCCACTGAGTTTTCTGAAATGACAGCCAGCACAGCCTCAAGCTTACACAGCTCCTCAGATAAAAGTGTATCAAGGCCCCTGTAAGAAATGGTTTTACATTATAAAGCAAGATGACATGGTACGCTAGTTTGTTTAAACTGATCATAAATTGTGTGTGGCATAGAGCAAAGAAACAGGAAAGTGAGAGTCAGAACCACGTTGTTGTTTAATGTTCCTTCTGTCCCTTTTTCTCAAATATTGAATTCCTTCGTCAAAATGGCTGATTGAGCAAGTTATTGATTCATGATTGCTTGAAATTTGAGCGTGTTACGTAGACAAGGACTAACTAGGACATGGTTGAATTCCCGTGACGGCGTCTGAGCAGCCAATGGACACTGCAAGCGAGTACTCTACCCTGGCATAGAGCAACACCTCCAAATCTGCAATAGGAACACAGCGCACACTCCCACAGCAAGACAGAAGCAGAAGTTCTATCTTTCAAGTGCCGAGTTACCGATAATGCCTTGTGTGCAGTCATTCCCTTCCACTGCTGAATTCTGTGCTTCCTACCCACTGCGCAGCCTGTGGATGTGAAGCACTATTTCAACAGACTAAGATACTGGGTCATACCAGAAACACATGTGCTCATGAGGTTTTGGAAGCGTTTTTCATTAACATGAGTGATAGCTGTGTAAGTGAGGCCTCGATATCACATTACGGTGCAGAAATATCCTTTTTGATCAATAAGATGCGTTAGCATGTGATGTACCCTGGCGCATCGGCGCACCTAGGTTTGGTTTCGCTATTTAACCGACGATCTACTGTCAATAAAACAGTTGGTAGTTTGCGCTCGACCTGTTTAAGTGTTCCTTCTTTGTGGCGTCTTTTTCTTTAGTTGCGCAATTTTTTCTTTGAAGTTTTAAGGCTGGTTGGGCATTTTGACACAATTTCGGCCGATTTCATGGTTTTGACACAGCTCGACTCAAAAATGGGGAATTGTATCAAAGTGGCGCAATTGGCACAGCTGTTGCACTCCTGTATAACTAATGCTAGTGAAATTAATTCAGAACGATTTTGCGACAGTTCGAAACGCCCATCTAAATACCATAAGAAACTAGCGCCCCACAGTAGAACAGCGGTTGAGACAACGTGCGCTCAAGCTTCGGTGACACTGAAACACGCTGTTTTCAAATAGGGGGACCTGCGGGCGGTGAAGAATGAAACGATGTGGGTGCTTTGAGTGTGTCGCCCTCAGAAAAAGAAAAGCCTTCCTGGCGTAAGCAGCCTAAACCACCTTAAGAGCAGCCCGACAACAGAACGAGAGGGATGACGAACAATAGTACTCACAGGGTGCCAGTTGGCGTATTGTGCGGGCCCCGCAAATGTTCTTTACTTCTGCAACGTCACAAGGGGATCCCCTGTCTATGTGAAACCACAGAAAACATCAATTGTACCTGAATACTCACAGGATCATGCACTCTTACTTTAAAACAAATTAAAGTAACTTCTCGGCAACACTTGCCACAAATAATCGGCCAGATGCGGCCCCACATGCAGGACTATCAAACAACACAAGCGTCTCGAGTTTTCAAATTTGGTGTCAGGGGTCCTTTAATGTGCACTGACATGGCACAGTCCATGGGCTTCTGGCATTTCTACTCCGTCATGGAAATGCAATCACCACGGCCAGGATTGGGCCAGTCACCTTTGGGCCAGCAGCCTATCACTTAACCTAGCCTGATAATCTTCACTATGAAGGTTTATGAAGCCTCTCCTTTCTTTTTTAAAGAAAGCATTTTGCATTTCCATTTCTTTCACACTTCCACATCTACAATTTTATTATCTTCCAAGGAAAAGCTGTGAAGATGCCATGATGTACGAGATAACACAAACCCCTTTACATTTCTGCAATCTGATACCTAGAGATGTCTCAGCACTATGCTTATCTCTTCAGCAATTTTGTAAACAGCTTCTTCTACTGTAGCATTCATTGTGATTTTCTGTGTTTGATATAGCTGATGATTCTGTCAGCTTGCTTGAACCGACTAGAAACAATGACCCGCTTTATGGGCAACTAAACACTGCAGTTCTCTAGCACAGCTTAATTCATGTTACTTCACAAATAAAGTCCCACGGGGTAAAAAAAAATGTGATGCACCACAATGATGGTTGACCTGTTGTCTGAACGACCAACAGGCTTTACAGTTCATCTGCGGCTGATGAAAATATGACTGAAGGAAGTTCAAGTTTTCGCAGCTGTAGATTACACAGGAGAACACCTGGTACACTTTCTTGAATTTATTCACGATTACTCTGGTTTGCCTGTAACAGAAATGCTAAGCTTTCCTCATCTCAAACTATCTTTGAATGTTTATAAGTTTTCACCCCTTAAACAACTACAGTAAAACCTCGTTAATTTGTATTTCATGGGAACAGATAAAATGTCCGACTTCACGGAATGCCGAATTCTTGAAAGTACTACAAAATTTTATTTTCGAAAGAGCAGTGTAAAAGCCGCAATTAGTCATTCGCAACTTCTTTCACCGTTTCACCATGTGCTGAGTAGGAGAGCAAGAGAAGTTACTGCAGCTGTTTAAGCCTTAGTCCAAACCATTTTATTGAGGAAGGGGACCACTCCTTTCCGAAGGCCCACAGACGTTTCCGCTGCCTGTGAATGTCATTCTGGCTCCTTTGAGTCACAAACTTGCTTAACCCTCTGTACGCTCCGTCAATCATACGAATTAAGCAGGTTGCATTCAAATGTGACTGAACTAAAGAGAGTTTAGAAACAATGTTTATGCTTCCCAGGACCTTTAGTAAACATGACTGAATTACCTGGATTTCTTAATTAACTAAGACCAAATGAACTAGCTTTTAATGAACTTTTTAATTAAACTCTTTTTGGCTCACTTCTAAGGATGCTGCCTGCTCGTGAGCTCACATCTCCTTTTCAAGGTAAAATACACTTAAAGAAGCACTGACATCAAATTTCAAGATCGAGATGTGCCCGTCATTCAATTACTTGATATGCATAGGTCTTCTTGACAAAATTTGAATGGCGTCCGTCGCATCAAAGTTATTTATTTCAACCTCAAGCAGCGTAGAAAAGCTAAAAAGAAAAAAACAAAAAATAGACAGCCCTGCGACATCGACACTTATGCTACGTGTTCGGTGTGATACATTCCACAAATACCATCCTGAGTGACGATACACTAGTAACGATGACGTCGACGATCTCCGAGTGTGTTTGAGGACAACTCCCAGCCATGCTCTCACTAGTGCCTCTTCTTGCTATGTTGAAGCATGCGTGCGATTCATCGTGTCACATCGACTGATTTGCGTTGTGCTCCACTGTGTGCGAGTATGATCATTCAGAGCGACAATGCGTGCCAGAATGTCGGCGAACCGCTGTGTAGTGAGAACCTGCACGTCGAGGCGTGGAAAAAGCGGAAAGTGTGTGGCGTTTCATGCCTTTCCAAGCCACGAACTTCATTGCAGCCAGTGGGTTGACTTCATACGTGCCGTTAGACAGAGGGACTGGACGCCTGTCAACAACAGTAATTTGTTCCCTTCACTTTGTGGCGAGCTGCTACAGGGTGAATCCTGTGTAGGCGAACCAGTTGGGTTTCACTGGCAGTACGAGGCCTTTTCACGAGGCCGGGGCTATTCCTACCATGCGCCCTGCTGCAGCTGAAAGCAGCGATTCACTAGCTAAACGTCCAAGACATGAGGTGCGTAGTTGGTGTTCTTGAGCTCCGACAAAACGGCCGGCACTGATAAATACATTGCATTTAACGCAGAGCTTGTCAACCAAGGATCGTCGCGAATCGCGGTGATACCCAATTCCAGGTCGCTGTCATCATCACTTGCCGATGTTGATTGAGACGACGGCGGGGACGACGATGTTGGTGACAGAGGGATGTGTACGCCTTTAGAGACACACATGGACTGACTGTACGTGCGCTCCTAGCAGACGAAACGCCAGCGTGACGTCACCATTTTATGTGCAAGCGGCATCAGCTGTGCAGCAGCCTCAGTGTGGCTGCGAGGTAGCACTGCTAGCTCTACAATTTGGCGGGCATTCCACCCATTTTGAACCGCGTTCGATAGCAAATATATTATTCAATATTACAGATACTCATTCGTCACGCAGATGCCTTTTAAGTCGCGAATCGCTACCAGGGGGTCGATAGCTACTCGTTGACACAAAAATCTTGACAGGAATAAATTTCATGTTGGTGCTCCTTTATACCTCAATATAGCCAAGCCAGATATAACGAATTATTGGTTATATTGAAGTAAATTAATTGATTGATATATGGGGTTTAGCGTCCCAAAAATACCATATGATTAGGAGAGACGCCGTAGTGGAGAGCTCGAAAATTTTTACCACCTAGGGTTCTTTAACGTGCACCTAAATATCAGCACATGGGCCTACAGCATTTCCGCCTGCATTGAAAATGCAGCCGCTTCAGCAGAGATTCGATCCGGCGACCTGCGGGTCAGCAGCTGAGTCGGTGATGTTCTGTGCAGGAAATTTTCTCTCTTTCGGGGAATTTTCGCTTGTCATTTTGAGCCAAAGAAAAAAGGAAATCTTCGTGATATAGCAGGGAATTTCGGGAATGATTAAATTCTCATATGACGACCGATAATTAGTAGTCACAGTGCGCCTTCATTTGCTATAGTTGCGTCTCACATAATCATATGGTGCTTTTGGGACGTTAAACCCCAGATATCAATCAATCATCTGCTGTATTTGGTTCTGACGCATGCACTACGCAAGCTTGGCCTTTGAGATTCGTTTCTGATATTTACGCGGAGCGATTTCTAGTTCAGTAGTGGCGTTAGACATGAAGCCCACTATGTGAAGTGTACCAACAATACACGAATTTATAATAAAGTTAAGCTTTTTCTGTTGTGCGGCAGTGGAGGGGCAGGTCATGGTTTTAAAAGTCGCTAGTATGTGAGACATGTGTAATTATAGTATGTGTGTGCTTTGATGGGGCGGAAATTAGTACTGTTTTGAAGCGAAATATGCTGCGAATTTGGTCAACGTTTGGAGGGGGAAATCCCCAAAATAGGGAATTTACTTGCCTCTGAATGGGAATTATTCGGCGTAGTACAGAACATCACTAAGTACCTTAGCTACTAGACCACCGCGACGGGTCTATTACGAAGTAAATTAAGAAAAGTCTTGCACTAAATCCCCTGTAATAATCCACATGGGGGGATTGATAGTATTCTGTGAATAAATAAAAAATACAGTGTTAGGAGTATATCTTTATAATAAATTTTCGGATATAACAAACTTATTTTGCTATAAGTTGTAACTTTGTTTAATGAGGCTTGAGTGTACATTCATCAACAGACCTTTGCTTTCAACACTCATCATCTGGATTGAGCTTTCTATGCATCATGTACTCATACGCAGGAAGTGTGATTTAAAGTACTGTATTCTCACACTCCCAATCCTACATCTAGAGATTCACTAAATGCATAATGATGCACAAGCAAAAAATGCACAAAGTTTGAACTGGCGAACCCTATTTATTAAGATACTAAAATGCAATCTTTCAACTAGGCTTCTTTAGGCAATGTTTTAGGCAGTTACCTTAGTTACATTCCAAGAATGCAAAATTTAAGTACAGCAGGCTCAATAATTCAAACTCGAAGAAATCCCAGAATTTTCTTGCATTACCAAAAGTTTGACTCATCAGATGCAAGCATAAACATTACTCGAGGCACCATTTTCGGAAAAGCAGAGATGGCAAATTATCACGAGCATTCCTGCTATCCGCAGTTTTATTTATTTATTTTTTTCTGCTTATGATTTTGATAACTTTGAGAAGTTAAGGCAGGTATATAGCATTATTGCTGTCTTAAACCTTTGATGTCTGAATTATTGAACAGCCAAACAAAATAAAAATTGATTTTTTTATTCTGCAGTTAAATTATCTAAAACTATACTTTATTGCATATTTTTATTCGGTATGTTGCAAATTCTCTATACATCACAGAAGCAAGGTCCTTGGAACAAAGAACGTACTATTTGAGAACTACGTAACACCTCGTGTAGCACACCTTAAGTGTACACACACCGAGTAAACAAAATTATTGAAGATAGAACTTACGTTACCAAGGCGAGAAAGAACCAAGTGAGATCTGTTGCATGTGCTTCGCGTTCTCCACCATCACCAATAAAAGAATTGGTTATAGCATAAAATGGCCCCGCCGTGGTGGTCTAGTGGCTAAGGTACTCGGCTGCTGACCCGCAGGTCACGGGTTCGATTCCCGGCTGCGGCGGCTGCATTTCCGATGGAGGCGGAAATGTTGTAGGCCCGTGTACTCAGATTTGGGTGCACGTTAAAGAACCCAGGTGGTCAAAATTTCCGGAGCCCTCCACTACGGCGTCTCTCATAATCAAATGGTGGTTTTGGGACGTTAAACCTCACAAATCAATCAATATAGCATAAAATGCCTTCACTAGACACAGCTACTAGACACAGCTAGATTTTTCATGCTGAAAGCTACGTTCCCTGTCAGTACTTGAAAGCCGGCATTAAAGGACATGCATTCCGTGACTTGCACGCTCCAAGTTTTTCGGTACGTCGCGGATTCACAACACTCCGCAGTAAAGGGTTAAACACATATGAACGCCCGTGTTCCGCTAGAAGGAACACGACTAATATCCCTCGCACATTTAAGCAAAAAGTATGAATGAACAGGATTAACCTGACTGTGCAGATTTAATTACACAGCTTTTAAGCATACTGAAAACATAGCAGGCCAACTAAAAACTGAAAATTTGTTTGCGTTGACTTGGAGTATGAAATATTACAGTTTTAACTACCGTGAGTCTATTACAAATCAGGCCTCAAGAAGGTCTGCTTTGCAGTAGTGTCAACACTTGGTATTAACACAAATGCAAGTAAATACTGAACTATACATCCTACAATTCCAAAACTCGCTGGTGCTGTCAACATTATTTAATAAAGCTTTTATATATTGCACGCAACACCGCACACCAGTGTACTGTAGAAGACGTAACGTATGTACAGTTCAAGCGTTCACCACATTTACCATGTCCTCCAGAGTATTTAATACTATTAAAGCTGTTTAGAGTGTCTTATGTTTGTCCATCTTTTCAATGTAATACGAAAAACCTAGCTCATTGAAACTAAACTCACGCTGGCCTACCGCAAAGAGCCTGTAGCGAGTCTCAAGGCCATATCTTAGCAGACGCTTTCTGTTCCTACTTTTATAGCCCTGACGCACCCTGTCCCACACAACTCACACCACTTAGACGCCTCCCTCATTTGTTTTTTCTCTTTCCCACTACTCCTGAAGAAATACATAATGTCATAAAACACCTCAAATCTACCGGTGCAGGAATTGATGAAGTCCTGCCTGCTCATATCAAACTCATTTCGCCCCTAATTTCTGATATATTGTGTTTTATTACGATTTTTTTTATATTCAAGACAGGCATATTTCCTAAAGAGCTTAAACGCGGTAAAATTATCCCAGTTCATAAAAAATATGGTAGGACACTGATTAATAATTATCGACCTATTTGCATTCTGTCGTTTTTTGGTAAAGTTCTTGAGAAGTTGATTGGAGTACGCCTAACTAATTACCTTGATAACGTTATTATTCTGTCCCCTTGTCAGTTCAACTTTCGCAATCATTTCTCTACTGATCTAGCACTCATTCATCTAACCGATCAACTAAAAAATTCATTGACAAAGGTTTATTTGCAGGATCAGTATTCATCGATCTAACGAAAGCATTCGACAGTTTAAATCACATCATTCTCTTTACTAAACTTGAAGTGATCGGTGTATGTGGTCCTGCTTTAGCGTTACTAAAAAGCTACCTGCATAACCGCGTTCAACTTGTGTCCATTTCTAATGTATATTCTAAGGAATTATCTACTAACATTGGTGTCCCTCAAGGATCCATTTCAGGACCGCTCCTGTTTTTAATTTATATAAATGATCCTCCCAACTGTCTATCCTTCACTAATTCCACTCTGTATGCTGATGACACTACCATATTTACTTCTGACAAAAGCATTTCACTTCTCGTCGAAAAGCTACGCACTGACTTGAAAAATATTTCAAGTTGGTGCAGTGCTAACTTGTTTACTATTAACGAAACCAAGACTGAATTTGTAGTACTCTCAGCGCATCAAAAATATTCAGCATCCTTTCCTTCGCCGACTATTGGCTCGCACTCTATTTTTCCCAGTCCTTGCGCTTCTTTTCTCGGAATTTTTCTCGACTCTAGCTTGAAATAGATAGATTATATTTCTCACATCAAAAAGAAAATAGCATACGGCATCCGCGCTCTGATTAAAACTCGTCCATACTTCACACGTTCCCCTTTACCGTCACTCTACTATTCATTCGTTCATTCTCATATTAATTATGGCATAATGTGCTGGTGTAACGCCTATAACACTCTTTTGGCTTCCCTTCAAGTACTACAGAACCAATCCATAAGAATCATTACTAACAGTTCCCGTTTTTCTAACGGTAAATGCCTACTTTATGATAACAATATTTTGACCATTTCAGAGCTCCTCAATTTCAACTTAGGTATCACATTTTATAAATACATAACCAAGGCACTACCTCCTATCTGGTTCTCATCTTCCGACTTTGTTGCCCATAGTAATACTAGATTTGCACATAACAATAACGTCCTTTTGCCTAAGGTACGTACTAATAATGGTAGACTGCTGAATTTTCATCTATAGCATTTTGGAATACAATACCACCTGTTATTAAAAATGCTAGAAACTTGCATTACTACAAGAAAAAACTAAAATCACACATTATGCATGCCTAGTTTTACTGTTTCTTACTATAGGGCTACCTTGTTTGAATGTCGACATGTTATGTATTACAACTTTTTGTATTCTTTTTCAGTTATACTCACTCTTCACATGATTCATTAATTCATTTGGTTTTCTTTTACATTTGTTTTCCTTTGGTATGTATATACTGTATGGGTGTGTATGTGTATGTATATTGTATATGTGTGCGCATGTGTGTACATATATATATATATATATATATATATATATATATATATATATATATATACATATATATATATATATATTATATATATATATATCTATATATATATATATATATATATATATATATATATATATGAGATCTAACAGACAGTAATGCCAGGGAATGTACAGGGAAAGTTATTAGAACCAATGGAATGTAAATAAGAAGAAAGAAAAGTGTAGTGGGTGAAAAATAACCAGCCGTGAGCAAGAATCGAACCTACGACCTTCAAATAATGTGTTATTCGAAGGTCGTAGTTTTATTTAAAAAATCTCAACGAGCAAAAAAATGTCACGTGGTGCAATGGCACCACTCACTGAGATATGTCCCTGCCTGGTGGTGCCTGCACAAAGGCCCTGCTTGGATAGCTGCAATCATGGTAAGAAACAGTAATGACATGGTAAGAAACAGTAAAACTAGGCATGCATAATGTGTGATTTTAGTTTTTTCTTGTATTAATGCAAGTTCCTAGCCTTATTTACATTCCATTGGTTCTAATAACTTCTCCTGTACATTTCTTGGCATTACTTTCTGTTAGATCTCATTAATATTGTGTCAAAACACAGGAAAAACGAGCCCTTATGTATACACTTCTTTCCCATATATATATATATATATATATATATATATATATATATATATATATATATATATATATATATATATATATATATATATATTTCAATGTTCTGTTGCAATTATGCTTAGTTTATAATTTTAATTATTGGTTATGTTGCCTCTAACATTGTTTTACTTCAATTTGCCCTTAACAGGAGGTCCCGACACAGTCTTTGACTTTGGGACCTCCTTTTGTATACTAAACGCATGTCACATTCTTGTATTTGTACCAATAAAATATCTGAAATCTGAAATACATTTTCTCAGCAGACATACCATTTCAGCAAGCATGGAAAAGCCAAATCTTCTACTTGGAAGCACTTGGTTCCAGTCTTCGGCTGACCACCATGGCTCTTAAGAAAGTTGGCTCACGAGATTTAAGGCAAGAGCTTCACTGCTTGAGACACCTCAGGCTGATCCCACACGAAGTGGTGGGTTGCAATGCTTTCGTAGTGCTCTACACCACTTCACGTAAAAGAAAACATTTCATACATCAATCCTTTGTCAGAAACAAACACATGAGACTAGGATAATCAAAGGTGAAAAAAATATACAGTGTGCACTAAAACTTTGCTAACTCGATGAAACAAAACAGCACAGCAGCTGCAAGGGTCACTAAGAGCGAGGAATAAAGAATCTTGTCATGAATATAAAAGGCATTTACTGAGCACTAATGGTGCCTTACTCAAACAAAAAAGACCATAAATACACACAAATAGATGCACAGAGATTAGAGCGTTTCGCTCACAAATTGTAGCAGAATTAGCTCTTAGCACTGCTCTATCTTTGCCGCATCTTTCACGAACATACCTTGTTTTATGGTCTAACTTTTTCAATATAACACTAGGCAGTTAGTTGCTTTTCTTTTTTTAAGAAAAGGAAATGTAATTTCATCTGCAGATCTAGGTGATAAGAACGCGGCTCGAGCCTAAAATTGGCACTGCCTAGCGGCAACTGTGAAAATCGGCTAGAATAGCGTTGCTGGGTGTTGCCCTATTCTCTGGTACATGCGGAAACTCACCCAGAATGGCCATGGTTACTGCAATTCTGGACAAGCAATAACACAAATTCTTGGTAGCCCTTCCTTCGGCGTACATCAGGGCATGTTTGGAATTTTTCCTTGAAAGCTGGGCTGGTCACTGTTCCGAATCGTGCATTGAACAATTTAAATTATCTTATCCAATCATGGCACAAATTTTATATAGGAACAAAGCAACAGTAAGAACAGATTCACTTTTCTACAATTTAACCACAAAAAGCACACGTCGATGTTTTAAAGCGCAATTACTGAAAAAGCGTACCATCATCTACAAACACATTTTTGTCAAAAGCAGACCCAAGCAATATGAGGAGACAGGAAGACATGATGATAACAGGATCTTAAATGTCCTCGTAAAGAAATGCTTTGCCAAAGACTTAACACTCAGGTACAAGGAAAACTGGCAAAGAAATGTCTATTAAATGAAGCTAAATACCGTATCAAACTAAACTGGTAGTACAGTCAACTATGTTAATTAGCTATGGTTTCCTGATGGACATACGAGTCTTCTAAGCAGTTTGTAAGGTTTTTATCAACTCCCTAGTCAACGCTGGTTTTTACATTGTAGCAGAACAGCTGTACCAGTTATTGGGGAGATTTTGCCAAAACTAGCAGGTAAATGAAGTGATAGCATTATATTGCACTGCTAGACTAAGAGATAAGTTGGAGAAAGGCAAGAATAGTTCTTTTAGCAGATGAAATTCAGTACCATAGCAGCTCCTGCCCACATTAGGGTGATACGCCTCTTATGCTGCTCCTCTCTCTCTCACCATCTTTATGCTTTGATAATTCTCACTTCTTCGGATGGCCCTGCTTTAGCTATTTTCCCCTTGAGCACTTTGATTTATACTGAAATATTCAGCTGTGAACAGCTTACATCCAGTACAATCAAGCTTTGTGAATGAAGCTTAAGTAGCATGTTAAACTTAGCACCTGTCCCTTTACCACTTGCTCAAAGATGTCTAGAGGCATCATTTAAATACACGATTGACCGCATTAAACTGAAGGCCTTTGAAAAAAACATGTCCTGCTGCTATGTTCTTGTTCAGATTTCGTAGAAGCTCACACTTAGGCGTCCACACCTTTCAATGTGAAGCTTGATATAGTTAACTGCCTAGTTTTTATTAAAAAAATCTTAACGAGCAAAAAAATGTCACGCGGTGCAATGGCACCACTCACTGAGATATGTCCCTACCTGGTGGTGCCTGCACAAAGGCCCTGCTTGGATAGCTGCAATAGCTAAAAACCAACTTCAAGAAACTAAGAGGTGATGACAAAACGAGAAGGGAAGCATGTTATAATTTAAGGGGAAATGCTCTCCTGCACGAAGCAAGGTCGGGTTGCTTGGAACACCATTACAAAGTGAGGTTCAGTATAAAATGAGATGCATGGAAAAATGAATGAGATGAATGAGTATAGAATGAGATGCATGGGAAAGCTAGGGAAACAACAGAGCATGTTTTCAATCAATGGGAAGATATGCACACGTGTGTATGCTTGGCCACTAGTCTATGACGCTCTGGTTTTTAGAGACAGCAAGGGAAAGGTGGACATCTCTGCAACAGAGTAAAAATGAGGTTGGATGATTGGCAGCAGAAAAACAGAGGCAGGGCAAAAACAAAATGGCATGAAACTCGAGGTTACTCTTTCATAAAGCGCAAAAAGTTAAGCTATAAGTTCACAGGGTTTTGGAATGGCTACCCAGCTCTCTGATGCAATCAACTTCAATGTGCTCATGCGCAAAACTATTGAAGCTGATCGCATCGGAAAACAGGGTAACAATGGCATTAGCTCCCTTTCCATTGCTCTCACTTTTTGTGAAATTGACTTTTTAGACGAATCATGATAAAATTCTGACAAAAAATATTTTTGCAGTGCTCGTTGTGATGGTACTCACATTTGATGTGTGCTAAATCAACACCTTCTCTCTTTTTTTACCCCTTTTTTCTGTGTTGCACCTTCATGTATTCAGGTGCATGAAATGGCTGCAGCAATAAAACTAAGTTGTAAGACAGCACGGTCAGTGTGTCCTCGCGCTGGTAGCGAACTGTCATGAATTTCCAACAAGCCCAAGTTTCCACCCTTTAAAAATTGAGCTTGGTAGCTCACAAGTCACCACCCCATTAAAAATAGGATGCTCATAATAGCGTTCTATCCATAGATGAGAGCTGACAAAGCTAATTACTGCAGTATACAAGCTGTAGCTTATGAAGCAACCCTTTCTTAGTAGTTTTGTAGAGTTGCTGACATGCAGTGACATAAACAGGTGCAAGCCCAGTCTGTGGAGCAGATGGCTTTTCTGGGTCTGGTTTGGGATTCGACTCTTAAAAGTCCTTCAGATGTTTTGGCAAATGTATGGAAATAGCACTATGCCATGTGCCTGCCTTAAAGGGGCACGAGAAAGTGGAGGTTCAATCCAGAAGTAGAAGGCATTCAACAAGCCTAATAGAAAGCAAAATAAAACAAGTAAGGGAGGTGCACATTGTGCTAATCGGCAATGCACCAGCTGTTTAAATTATCACCCATACAAGCAATAAAGTACTGTTAATAAAATGTTCATTGAAGATTTCCAGCATGTGAAAACTGCATGAAAGTGGTGTCACAGTTGAGCTGTAGACAGAGATTGGTATTCAAGAGCGCATCACACGTCTTCCAACAAGGCTGGATTCATTGCTTCGTCATTAGTGGTGATTAATCATAATTTAGAGCACAACTATGCCAGTTGAGGCCTCTGCTGTTGTCACAGAAGCAAGGCTGTGGAGGTTATACTGGGCACATTTTCTTTAGTTCAGAACCCAATGATTGAAAGGTAAGTCTTGAAATATTCTATTGTGTTTCTTTAGCTCATTGTCAGATAAGATAGGGGCAACAATAAAGTCAAAGTCAAGCAAACAAAATCCAGTAGGAGCACAAGAATTGTAGCAGAGCAAATCAAGGCTGCTACATTTGAAATGTACTATAAGTCACGACGCCCTCACCCTCCCGCGGATGCTCGAAGTGAGTATTTGAATAGCATACGCAAAGACTTGCGTACACTATCCGTTACGGTCGCTGCCACTGCGCATGCATCATAACACTAACCACCGCTAGCGCTTGAACACTAACCACCGTTAGCGCTTGCGATCCACCCGCAGAAAATCTGAAATAGCGTACGGCATTACAAAGCCCTTTTGCGGTGATCTTGCGCGCCGCTGGGGACAAACGCTGTTCAAAAACTCATATGGTGCTCATATGCATACGCTACGCCCGCTAGCTTAGCATATGTTATTCGAAAACTATTCCTGTCCCTGATTCTATTTTACCCTGCTCATGGTCGTCGGCAGAATTTTGCGTCGCAGCTTGAGGAGGGGGAAAGCAGTGGCGTATCCTCAAGCGACAACCAACTTTTTTTTTTCTAGACAGCTATGCCAGAGGGCATTCGGACACACGATTCGATTTTAACTTCATTCGTTTTCGAGCACACTTTGGCCGAAAATTTGCGAAGTGTCAAATAAAGATTGAAGTTTTTTGTCGAGTGTGTTGGCAGTTGATTCCTTTCACAGTCAATTTTCATTTGGGGGCTTCTTTTCCTAGACAGCAATGCCAGAAGTGCGTTTCTTCCGGGGAGGTTTTTTTCTTACACCCGTGTAGTACATATGCGCACACACATGCGAACGCATGCACGGAAATACATAAAAAACGGTTGACCACCTCACCTTAAGAAAAATCTACGCTACTGCTACTTTCTTGAGGATTATCAAGGGGACCTGTTTTCGAAGCAATCTCGAAACAATCCTCCCTGTGGCCCAACATGACTATGAAGGAGCCACCACGTAGTTTGCCGTTTGGCTAAAAAAAAAACAAACTGTTCGCGACATCAACTCCACAAGCAGACCAGGTAACGAAAAGACGGAATACGGAGATCATGTTCACAGGGCGAAGCCAGGCGTCTCGTTGACGCTAAAAGAAGAATGAAATGAGGGGCCGATCTGTCAGTGTCCCACCAGCCCAAATCCGCACTTATCACTTTAAGTGTCACCGTTCCGCTTGTGCAAAAAAAAACTAAAGCACTTTACTGGCATCACGACTAACCGAAATAGCAGCTATGGTGGCATCAACAGGACAGGATGTCATGGGCAAACAAAATTCTTTTTGGCGCGCTGCCCAGGTGTTCTGCGGCGCAGCTGGCGCACGCTACGCAGTACGCGCAGCCCTCTAGTGACTACATTACCATGAATGAATGGATATGGCTGTAACCTTTAGATCAGGCGGTGGCTAGCGCCACCAAGCCGTCATACCTAATTAACCAAAAAATGGATTTTTTTTCCCGTAAATAGTGAGGTTGAGGATTCGTACTTTGCAGCGAAGGGTTCAATTTTCACTCGTGCCTTGACTTTAGCCACCAATCAGATAACCTCCTTCTAGTTAATTCTACCCGCTTAAAGTCTATTTTGCCCTCCCTGTCCCTAAACACCAGTGCTTTGAAAAACTCGGTGCCATCATCCTGAACTATAGGGTGAAGTCCTTTACAGAACATTATCAAGTGTTCGGCAGTTTCTTCTTCCTCTCCACATGCATTGCATACCATGCCTACCCCTTTGTATTTAACCTGATATGTTTTGGTTCGCAATACTCCCGTCCTGGCCTCAAACAGTAGAGAACTACCCCGAGTATTATCATAGATCTTTTCCTTGGCAATTTCCTGCTTAAAAGTTTCGCAGAAATTGCAGCAGTGATCTCGGCTTCCGCGTCGTTGGTTTGAGCGAAAAATCATCACATGCGTCACGAAAATATCGATTACAATGCAAATAGAATAAATAACGAAAAGTCTTGTGTCAGAGTGAGGATTGAACTCGGCTCTTGGGTCCGAGTGGGAATTGTACCCGCGTCGTTTCAGTGTCAAGTGGATGTTCTACCACATGGCCGCTCACCAGCTTCGACTGCATTGAAAATTACTTTCTCTGCTTGAACATGCAGTGAAAGAAGTGATCCATGGTTTACAAACACACGCGTCCTGCATACAGGCTTCACAATGCAACATGAGATATTTTAGTAATAATGCGTGGTACAAGCGCTCATGAGAATCGGGCGTTGGAACATGTGATTATCACAATGACTTCGTGGTTTAAAGCCGGTTACCCACTAAAAAAAAGAACACACGCTAGTGCGCCTGTTCCTTTAAGGCTGATTGATATGTGGGGTTTAACGTCCCCAAACCATATATGAACATGAGAGACGCCGTAGTGGAAGGCTCCGGAAATTTCTACCACCTGGGCTTTTTTAACTTCCTTCATCATCATCATCATCGTCATCATCATCATCAGCTTGACTACGTACACTGCAGGACAAAGGCATCTCCCATGTTCCGCCAGTTAACCCGGTCCTGTGCTTGCTGCTGCCAATTTATACCCGCAAACTTCTTAATCTCATCTGCCCACCTAACCTTCTGTCTCCCCCTAACCCGCTTCCCTTTTCTGGGAATCCAGTTAGTTACCCTTAATGACCAGCGGTTATCCTGTCTATGCGCTACATGCCCGGCCCACGTCCATTTCCTCTTCTTTATTTCAACTATGATATCCTTAACCCCCGTTTGTCCCCTAATCCACTCTGCTCTCTTCTTGTCTCTTAAGGTTACACATACCATTTTTCTTTCCATTGCTCGCTGCGTCGTCCTCAATTTAAGCTGAACCCTCTTTCTAAGTCTCAAGGTATCTTCTCCGTAGCTAAGTACTGGCAAGATACAGCTGTTATATACCTTCCTCTTGAGGGATAGTGGTAATCTACCTGTCATAATTTGAGAGTGCTTGCCGAATGTGCTCCACCCCATTCTTATTCTTCTAGTTACTTCGATCTCGTGGTTCGGCTCTGCGGTTATTACCTGCCCTAAGTAGACATAGTCTTTTACAACTTCAAGTGCACTATTACCTATCTCGAAGCGCTGCTCCTTTCCGAGGTTGTTGTACATTACTTCCGTTTTCTGCAGATTAATTTTAAGACCCACCTTTCTGCTCTCCCTATTCAACTCCGTAATCATGAGTTGCAATTCGTCCCCTGAGTTACTCAGCAATGCAATGTCATCGGCGAAGCGCAGGTTACTAAGGTATTCTCCATTAACTCTTATCCCTAACTGCTCCCATTCTAGGCTTCTGAAAACCTCCTGTAAGCACGCGGTAAATAGCATTGGGGAGATAGTGTCCCCCTGCCTTACACCCTTCTTGATTGGTATTCTGTTGCTTTCTTTATGAAGCACTATGGTAGCAGTTGATCCCCTGTAGATTTCTTCCAGCATGTTTATATATACTTCATCTACGCCCTGATTCCGCAGTGTCTGCATGACGGCTGATATTTCTACTGAATCAAACGCCTTCTCGTAATCTATGAAGGCTATGTATAGTGGTTGGTTATACTCTGAGGATTTCTCTATTACCTGGCTGATAGTATGAATGTGGTCAATTGTTGAGTAGCCTGTTCAAAATCCTGCTTGCTCCTTTGGTTGATTGAATTCTAATGTTTTCTTTACTCTGTTAGCAATCACCTTTGTAAATAGCTTGTATACTACAGAGAGCAAGCTGATCGGCCTGTAATTCTTCAAGTCCTTGTCATCTCCTTTCTTATGTATTAAGATGATGTTAGCGTTCTTCCAAGACTCTGGTACTCTTCCCGTCAGGAGACACCTCGTAAACAGGGTGGCTAGTTTTTCTAACACAATCTGTCCTCCATCTTTCAGCAGATCTGATGTTACCTGATCCTCACCAGCAGCTTTGCCTCTTTGCTCTCCAAAGCTTTTCTGACTTCTTCTATCATTACTGGTGGGGTGTCATCTGGGTTACTGCTAGTTCTTATAGTATTAAGGTCGTGGTTGTCTCCGCTACTGTACAGATCTCTGTAAAACTCTTCCGCTATTTTAACTATCCTATCCATATTGGTAGTTATTTTGCCTTCTTTGTCCCTTAGTGCATACATCCGACTTTTGCCTATCCCAAGTTTCCTCTTCATTGCTTTGACGCTTCCTCCGTTTTTCAGAGCGTGTTCAATTCTCTCCATGTTATACCTTCTTACATCGCATACCTTACGTCTATTAATCAACTTCGAAAGCTCTGCTAGTTCTATTTTGTCTGTTGTACTTGACACTTTCATGATTTGACGCTTCTTAATTAGGTTCTTCGTTTCCTGAGAAAGCTTGCCAGTGTCCTGTCTAACTACCCTGCCTCCAACTTCCACTGCACACTCCGTAATAATACTCGTCAGATTATCATTCATTGTATCTACGCTAAGGTTGGTTTCCTCACTAAGAGCCGAGTACCTGTTCTGCAGCGACACTCTGAATTCCTGTACTTTCCCTCTCAGTGCTAGCTCATTGATTGGCTTCTTGCGTATCAGTTTCTGTCGTTCTTTCTTCAAGTCTAGGCGAATTCGAGACTGTACCATTCTATGGTCACTGCATCGTCACTTCCACATCCTGCACGATTCCTGGGTGTACACTCATTATAAAGTCTATTTCGTTCTTATTTTCGCCATAAGGGCTCCTCCATGTCAACTTGCGGTTTTCTCGTTTTCGGTAGAAGGTATTCAAAATCCGTAAATTATTGCGTTCTGCGAATTCTACTAGTAGCTCTCCTCTGGCGTTTCTAGTACCGATGCCATAATCTCCTACTGCCTGGTCTCCAGCCTGCTTCTTCCCTACCTTTGCATTAAAGTTGCTTATCACTATAGTATACTTTACCTTATTCATTGCCTATTCCACGACTTCATAGAAGCTTTTCACTGAAGCGTCATCATGGCTGGATGTAGGCGCGTAAGCCTGTTATACCTTCATTTTGTATCTTTTATTCAGTTTAATTACAATGCCTACCACCCTTTCATTAATGCTATAGTAATCCTCTATATTGCCAGCTATGTTTCTGTGAATTAGGAACCCTACTCCCAGTTCTCTTCTGTCTGCCAAGCCCCGATAGCAAATGACGTGCCCATTCTGTAGCACAGTATAGGCCTCATCTGTCCTCCTAACCTCACTCAGCCCTATTATATCCCATTTAATGCCTTCTAGCTCCTCGAATAATACAGCTAGACTTCCCTCACTAGATAAGGTTCTAGCGTTAAACGCTGCCAAGTTCAGGTTCCATTGGCGGTCTGTCCGGATCCAGAGATTCTTAGCACCCTCTGCTGTGTTGCAGATCTGACCGCCGCCGTGGACAGTTGCTTCGCAGCTGCTGGGGACTTAGGGCCGTGAGTTTTTTGACGTAAGCATGTGGGAGGTAGTGGCCAGATACTGCACCAGGGTGGCCAATCCTTCTCTGGTGAGGGAGTGCGTTCCCGGCGGTGGTTACCGGTGAGGCCGTACCCCGGGCCTCTTAATGCAGTTCCATCAACACGCGGATTTTATTTTATTTTTTATTTTTTTTATCCGGTTGAGAACTGCGCGGCACCGGGATTTGAACCACGGACCTCTTGCATGCGAGGCGGATGCTCTAACCACTACGCCATCAGCGCACCTGATAATTATGTGCTGGCAAACGTGCCTTGAATCAAATGGAGGCTACTCTGGAGATTTAAGAAGCAGCTATGCACATTCATTAATAGTAGGTCATACTTTTGTTGCAGAAAACAATTACGTGATTTTTTTACTCCTCTTTGTATCTGAGTGACATTTTTTCAATCATAATTTACTAATTCTGAAGAATGAGAAAATTTATTGTTTCCACTTCTTTTGGGCTTCCCTTGTGACAACCCTGCTCATGAGTGAGCACGGGAGGATGTAGACAGTCACTGACAAATGTTAGCATGTTACACCCGTGTCACACAGGCACGCCAACCTCAGTTACGATGAACATCAGTTCGATGAACATCAAATCGCGAGAATGAGTGTGACGCGACTTGCTTCACGCGATGAGTTATCCTTAGTTTGGGTCGTGAGGCAAGTCACGTGACACTCAGTTTTGAGATTAAAATATAAAAGCTAACTGAGGTCAGCGTGCCCGTGTGACAAGTGTATTAGAAGCTTCCAATTAAAAAAAACCTTTGTCACAGTTCATAAAAACCAGATAAGTCATCAACGTATCTAAAACATTTAAAAACACACATTCTCATGACACCCCTCGGAAGGATTCTGTATAAGCTGCCTAAAAACAAATCGCTAAGAATAGGCATGACACAGGAGCCTATATATGCCTTGCTACCGGATAAAAAGGCTTCCTGTCTCACTGAATGTAGGTGGAAGCCAAGTACATAGCTGAAAGGTCTAACAGGTGGCTGTACGGAATGCCAGAAGCATCCTCAAAGTTTATCCTGGGGAACTGAATTGGAACATCCTCCATACATTTGATGGGGCAACAAGTACTGAGGTCTTTCCTGTCAACAGACATGGCACACAGGCCTACGCTGGATCAGGGATAATAACTTTCAATACTTCTCTTGACTTTCTTACAAGAAAGGGGCCATTTACTTCCAAAAGCCTAGCTTTTATTAAAGAAATGTGGCTCAGGCCTTCTGAAACGGCCCTATATTAAAACAATTACTCTTGGGGGTGTTTTTGGCTTATGCGACTCAGCGCTAAAAATATCTCAGGGCAATCCTCTTTGCATTTTCCAAATTTTGCCAGCACGCTGTCTAATCTAAGCATTTCCCAAAACTATTTTGCCGTTTTCTTGATAGTGGACATGTGTACAACCGTGCGGCAATCAAGTATATCAGAGATCGCTTCATTAGCCTTCTAAAAGAAAAGGTCGTGGGACATTATCGCGCACCCACCTTCTTTGTCTGCCGGCAAAAGACAAAGAATTGTCCTTGAGAAAAGAAGCGTGTTGAAACAGAAGCTTGGAAGATGCCTGTTTACATCAGGTAAACACGTAAACTCCTTCTGACAAGCATCACGGTTGCTCAGATTGGGTTGGCAGACAGGCAACATAATGCACGTGCAACGACAGTTCTGGAGCAGAGGGCTTTGGTTTCAGGGCAAACTTTGGTCCCAAGGAGAGAAGATTCTGGACTTTAGCAGGGATGACCACAAGTTCTTGCAAGTGAATGGCACCAATGGCTCTCGGCAACTGGCGAGGAATCTGCGACCGCAAGATACACAAACAGGCGATTCCGAACAGACTCGATAATTTTACCAGAGATGCGGAGAGACTCGCGAAGTTGCTCCTTCGCCATTTGTTCATCCATGCTGTCGAAGATTACTGAAGCCAGTCTCTGTCAATGAATCCATGCTTGCCTGTAGCACTCAGACTTCAAAATCTTCATAATCCTTTTCCAGTGACCAGTTGGACAGAATCCGCAGATGAGTAGCCCAACATCTTAAGTAAGCAATGGTCTGCTATCCACGCATTGTTGCATGTGTGGATGTTCGCCTGCTTTTGATAAGTGCTCAGTTATTCACCTGCACAAAGATGAAGCTACACAGTTGACGCTAGAAACGAATACAATACATGAGCTTGGCCAAGAATGTGTCAACACACCATCTTTAACATTAGCCAGAAAAGAATTCTCATTTCTTCATGCTACCGCATTTGTGCATTCCCGAGGGTACGCCTTTTTGTGTATATATTCAGGGATCCGGCATCCAATGATTCACTCTTGAAAGTTGGCGCTTGTAAGTATTCTCCCTGTCCCATCTTCAACAATTTAGTGCCACACTTAATTTTATGAATATGAGAGGAGAAAGCTCCGCAAGAAGTGGTAAGCGCTTACAGTGATGGGAATGCCTTTCAGCATTCTGGAGCAACCAAAATCTGCTTTTGGAGAAGCTAGCTCTGTGTTTGGTCCACGCACTGGCTTTCGATGACACACACAAGGAAGAAAATTTAGGTTTAATTAAGTTTAATGTTGACTCAGTTAATATAATCATTTATATAGAAGCAGCAAGCCCACAAAATACACAAAAGTGGGGTTATGTACAGCACGGGCGACATAAAAGAGTGGAGAATATTGCACCATTAAGCTAAGCTAGCTGTAGCATGAACTTCATAGCAGTGCACACACAAACATGCACACTTAAAGCTCATAACAGTGAAACCTAGTTAATACGTACATACATGCCAAGAACCTGCCGAAAAGGTGGCTAACTCTTTACTAAATGTAGAATGTATGAACCACCAAGTACATAAGCGTCCGTACGGTTCCCCTTCAGGGGAGGGAAGAAGTTTGTTGCAGCCCCCCCCCCCTCAATTATGTCAATATATGGGGCTGGCTTTGTGCCCCTCTTCTCTTGACCACCTCCCTATCGTGTCTATGTGTGAGGCCGACTTGCACCACCCCTCTCGCCCCTCCCTATTTGTCAATGCATGGGGCTGACTTTGAGACCCCCCCTCCTTGCGCACGCCTATGGCGAAGCACCAATTTGCATTTTTTTTAAATGTGCCGTCTGCTGACCCGCAGGTCGCGGGATTGAATCCTGGCTGCGGCGGCTGCAGGATTCAATCCCGCGAAGTCATGCAGCCGTAAGGATTATTCCTTAAGGCTGCATAACTGGTTCAAAAAAGTTTCAGGCATCAAGTGTTTTTTTTTTATTCGAAAGCCTGCCTTGTGGCATGATAAAAGTAGATAAACAACGGCACAGGTTGATCACACATAAATAAACAAGTTACACTCATGCATAAAGTTTGCAAAGATCTGTGGAAAGGTGCTCTTATTCACTCTTGTAAGTCCGGAGGATGGTGGTGGTGGTAGTGGTTAGAAGGAAGAGGAAAAAGGCACCTAATTTCTGTCTGCCTTCAGGCGACACGGCGCAGTGCCTTATAGGGGTGGGGGGAAGGAGGGATATAAAGAATAGAAGGAAAATAGACGAAGAAGAAGACAGGCATGCGACGGAAAAAAAAGGAGATAGGAAAGTGGGGATCCAGTCGAAGCAGTCCAAGGGCGGGGTGCCACAATGCGAGAGCTGCACGGCGTCAGGAGACCGCGGAGGGCGAACCAGTCGGCCGGAGCTACGCTGGCGTTAGAGATCGCGAGGGCACAACCGTCCAGCTTGAAATCCTGCGAGCGAATCCGGAGGATGACCGGGCGGCGAGTTTACAAAGACGAGTGGATACCCCCCCACACACACACGCACGCACGCACACACACACACACACACACACAGACACACACACACACACACACACACACACACACACAATTCGCTACAAGGCTCTCGGAAGCTGCGCGCTCATTGGTTCGTGCGTGATGTCGTCAGCAAACATGGCTGCGCTCATGACGATGCTGCAGGCAGCTGCCAGGCAAGACTTCGCGCGCGCTGTGTTTGCTGAGGCGATCTTGATCGAGAAAAACGCCTTCCGAACATTTGGAGGGACGCGTGGAAACTTCAAGTGTGCCGAAAAATGCTGTGAGCGTGCCTCTACCGAAGCTGCACTTCACTGCCGCCGACAGTGATGGTCTGCTTTCAACGACTGCAGGTTACACCAAGAAGTGGACCGTCGTATACAGTAAAGATTAAGAAGACGTCGAGATGCTGGTCTCGGTAAGTTATTTTTGCAGTTCTTAACAGAGCCATAAAATGCTTGCTTACGAGACCGTTGGTGCGCTCAAGTTCGCAAACGATGCTCGGGCAGGCACAGCTTCGGTTACTACGCTACCCAGCGCGAGCACGGCTATTGCTGCTGTTGCACATTGCATTTAGTGCGCATAGACTTCAGTGGCATAAATGAAACCACAACAAAAAGAAAATTAAACTGCAACCCACAGCTTTGAGTGTTTGCCGAAAGCTATAAAATAATAAAAAAGTATGCACACGTTACTTGAGGCTTCACCGCATAGCTGTTATGTATTTTGGGGAAGGCATGTGGGAGTCTTTACGATCGCGTGCCCAGAGTAAGCATCATGTTGCAAATAACTGCAGTTGGTGTGGGAAAGAGTGCAGTGTGTACATCAAAACTGCAATCCGGAATCGTTAGCGGTTTGAGCTTGCATTCTTTACACGTAAATTAAATGACAAATGTCCTGTGAATGAAGAGAATAACCAGCCACAGCTAAGTTGCGCGTTATATATATATATAGTGTTAAAAAATGCACCATCCTCGGCATTGCCTTTTACAGAGAATGCATGTTTGCGTAGGGCAAATGAATTATGATTGTGTGCCGAATGCACGTGACTGGGAGTGCTACACTAGCTGTAGGGCTGTGAATGATCAGTTTATGAACAGTTTATAATCTGTTTGCAGCACCTTGCTGAGAAGTTCCTTGGCCCTTTTGGAACAGTGCTAGTTCTGGTGACATGAAAAAATAAAGAAAACATCATTACACCTCAGGTTGACAGGTAATGTTTGATTTGTACAGATTATGCTAACATTATTACATAATTATACTCGAAAATGTAATTAACAAAATGGCACAATGCTATGCTATTGACACATATTTGTGTTGCATTGTTTAAAAAAACATACTGAAATTTGGGTGATCTTGAAAAAGTTAGTTCACATTTTTCTTTCAATGGAGACTAACCTTGCCCTATCATACAAGTTGCTAACAGGTGGTATGTAAAAAGACTGCACATAATACAGAGACACACTCTCTTCTTGTCATCATTTCTAACTTCTTTATTTAATACCTCAGTACTCCTAGTTGACTATGCAAGAAATCATTTGTCTTTTGCAACTGCTTAAGCTTTCTTCACTTCCGGAGCACTTGTTTTCTAACCTCCCCGGATGATAAAGGGGTACTAAGTGCAAATTTTTTTATTTTCTTCCAAGAAATGAAATGCCCAACCTTCAAAGATCTAGAAAATGTACTGCGAAGTGCGAGTGCACTCCGCAAAAGTAATAACAGTATCATTTTCAAAGCTAGTTTCTTTATCTACAGTGCCCTGACATCATAACACAATATGAGCTCCTCGTCATGTGCTTGTGCGAGAAATCGTGAAACTCGCTCGGCTGCTACGCACTGTGGCTCCATTGCCAACCCACAAGATAGATTTTGTGACGCTGAGTGGCCGTTTTGGTACCTGATGTCATCACAACTAGCCAGACTTCAGCATGAAATCCCTAGAATTGCCTGATGTGCCACGGGAAACCTGACTTTAATATAGGAAATAATATATCTTATCACGATTTTATATGCTTCTCACTTGCTCGGAGTGTTCTTTGTATCCATAAATTTCACATGGCAGGGTAAACTCACCTTTGAAAAGTGGTGTCATTCTCCTTTAGAATGTTGGCTGTGGAGGCCAATTCAAAGGAGCTATTGAGGCCAACTTATCGGGCAATATTTAAATGTCCCTGCTGGCTTGCCATTTTGACAAAGGAGAATGGCCCTCTGTGACTCGCTGCTGAGTTTCGCACTTCTTTCATCGCTAGCACCAAGTCCCAAACCTCAATTCTTGGTACAGCTGTATTCTGTTTTTTGTCAAAGTTCCTTTTCAGTCTCTTTCTTTTCTTAGCTTCACCCTCTTTAGTTCTCTCTTCTGTCAGGCTGATCTTCATTTCAACTCACAGCCACGTTGGCTGGTAAATATGTTGCTTTGCAGGAGCAGTCAAAAGTCCGTTCATGAATGTTTAATTTTGTTCTTGTTTTTTTTCCTCACTCCGGCAATAGCTTCATTGAGGCTGTGTATGTAAAAATGCATAAGAAGTGTGCACCCAAGAGATGCTTTTTAAGGCTGTGCACGATGAGCTACGTCATTTAAAAGCAGGTCTTGCATCCTTCTGGGAAGTCTGGACACATGCTTAAGTATTACAATATGTCTTAATTAGCTGGCTTCATTAACCCATTAACTGCTGAATGACATGGAGCAGTAAACCTGAATGCGATTCGCTGTTGATTGGCCCGTTTATTGGGTTGATGACTCTGTGAATCTGGTTCACTGTCACTCTAATACTGACTTTTTGTTAGACATCTTTTAGTTTAGAAAGGAAATTAGACTGTTGGTATGGCCTTTTCTGCTTTTGCTGCCACCAACTTTTTACAAGCCATAACCTTTGGATTTTTTTTACAAAATTCTCCTAAGTCCATGTGAGTGACCTCCAACGGTGCGGAAAAGTGTTGTGATTGTACCATATGTTGAGTCAGCTGCCTAAACTTTACTTTATTAATCTGACACTCATGATATTGTTACGTGAAATGAGACGGGACGTGACTATTTGGCAGTGTATATACACTGATAAAATCGGAGCGCAGCGCACAGAGCGAGCAAACCAGTCCTCTTCGTCGTCTTCTGATCACAGAATGGTTCATCCTTCATGCGACAGCTACGTCTTTCTTCTTTACCAAGACCGCTGGGGAGGCCCAAGGGCTTGATGATGGGTCGATGATGTCTTTCGATAGCATGTTGTCCACTTCCTTCGGAATCACTTCGTTCTGATGCGGACACGCGGTAAGGCCGATGGTGGGTGGGCGCAGATTCACCGGTGTTGATTCGGTGCTTGACAATATTAGTCTGGCCCAAGGGACGATCACAGATATAAAAAATGTCACCATAAGGCCAAAACGCGGCAGAGAGCGTTGGCGTGATCAGGCGAAAGGTCTGGTCCAATCATATTTCGAAAGATGGCCTCGGCAGAAGTGGTAACCGTGAGACTTCGGCTTGGTCCGGAACAGTTACAGCAGCAATGTTTCTGTCATCATTTCTTACGGCAGTGAGTTGAGGAAGCGACATCTGGTAGGGCAACACTTGAGGAATGAGGCCAAAATTTAGGAGCGGACGGAACACACAGTTGTCCATTATGGTGGCGATGGTATGCAGCACTGTAACTCTGCGCGTCAGTCGTGCATCTGTTATCGGTGTAACGATGTAGTCTCCATCGGAAACTGGAGGGGTCGATGACAAACAGACGTATGTCACAGCTCGAGGCGGCAAGCAAACAAAAGTGGTTGGACCCAAGCGGCTGACGGGCTTTTCACTGGCATCAGAGAACAGGGGAAGGTCGAGGCTGAGCGTGCCGGAAGAACAGTCAATTAAAGCCGAGTGTGCCAAGAGGAAATCAAGGCCTAGTATGAGGTCGGGGGGGCAACGATTTAGAACTGCAAAAAGGGCTACGGCCTGACGACCAGCAATGTTGACACGAGCAGTGCACATTCCGATGACTTCTACAGCGCCGCCATCGGCAACACGTATAGCTTGAGTCGTAGAGGGCGTCATGATCTTCTGCAAATGGTGGCGTAGATGTGCGCTCATAATAGACAGGTGGGCGCCTGTGTCAACAAGGGTAGTAACAGGAACATTGTCGACTTTTACTTCAATGAGACTGTGGTGTCTGGGCAGCGTCAGTAGAGGGTTTCCAGGCGTTGTTGGTATTGCCACTTTACCTTCATAAGCTGCAATATCTAGTTTTCCTGCTGCGATCATCCAGATAAGCTCGGCGAGGAAAAGCGCCGAGGCGGCGGAGAGCGGGATTGGAGGCGTAGCGGCGACGGGGAGCGGGAGTAGCGGTGACCGGAAGAAGGGGCGTCTGTGGGGAGAGGATTGTGAGGAGGCGGCGAGTAAATGTTGCACGGTGTAGCGGCCAGACGTCCAGAAGTGGTAGGGCGCATATAAGTAGGGTACCTCTGACGTGGTGGGTTGGACCAGCGGTGACGGCAATAACGAGAAATATGTCAAAGTTGATGACAGGAAAGCAGATTGGCTGGTCGTCAGGGGTTCGCCATTGCGTACGGTTCCGGAAGGGCAATGATGGAGGAGATCGGCGAGCGTTACCTGATAAGTACGGCGTACTTCAGGATGAGTCATGCGACACGCTGACGAAAGACCAAGATTAGCGAACTCCTGCCTTACCATAGCTTGAATTAAGGCTACCGATGGGTGTGATGGGTCAGTGGCTTGAGTTGTACAAACAGGCTGTTGAATGGGAGCTGGACAGGCAGCTTCAAGCTCCAGACGAACAATTCGGGTGACGTGGTTATAGGTGGGTGGTTGGCGAGCGGCTTCACACGATGAAATTGTGGCCGTGTTGGGCAGTCGTGTGAATCTCTGAGTGATACGGCGGCTCTTGGCGTGTTCAAACCGCCGACACTCCTTGATGATTTCGTCGATGGTGGTGACATTAGTGTATACAAGCAGGTTGAAGGCATCGTCGGCGTTTCCTTTAAGCGTATTCGACACCTTCTCAGGCTTGGGCATGTGTTCGTCAACCTGGCGGCAAAGGGCAATGACGTCGTGAATATACGTGACGTAGGATTCGTTAGATGTCTGTGCCAGAGTAGCCAACTGATTTCGCGCAGTTATCTGTCGTGCAGCAGTGTTCCCAAAAAGGTCACGGATCTTCTTCCTGAAAGTGTCCCAGCTGGTAATGTAGGCTTCGTGCGTCTCAAACCACATCCACAGAGGGCCATCAAGGTAAAAAAAGCACGTTTGCAAGCATGAGTGATGGGTCTCACCTATAGCTGGTGCTAATACGTTCATACACGTTGAGCCACTTGTCAACGTCAAGGCCATCCTGTCCGGAAAATACGCCAGGATCACGAGCAGGAGGTAGGACAACGTAGGTAGGAGCCACAGAAGAGGCGGGTGGTGAAGACGATGTTCCTTGAACCTGTGACATGGTAGGACCCGTGATGATGCGGCCGCTGCGAAGCTTCGTGATGGGTACAGGGAAAGACCAGCACGTCCACCACAAATATGTTACGTAAAATGAGACGAGACGTGACTATTTGGCAGTGTATTTACACCGATAAAATCGGAGCGCAGCACACAGAGCGAGCAAACCAGTCCTTTTCGTCGTCTTCTGATCACAGAATGGTTCACGCTTCATGCGATAGCAACGTAGCAATATAATTATCTTGTTGTTTCTTCTTTTACGCCAGATCATGTGAACTGTTTGGTTAGCTTCATGTATGCCCACTGGATGCCGTCATGACCACCCAAATGACAGTAGTTATGATAGAGATTGAATATTTTTTAATTAGTATGGATGGCACTGTGATCAATCCTGCTTGTGTCAGTTTTAGAGCTTCAGTTTCTTCTCAAAGCTTGACAGCATTTACTGTTTTACACATCAGCTAGTGGGATTCCCAATACAGATACTGCACCACCGTCTTTCGTGGAAGCTTCTGGGTGCCTTTAGGATGGCCGGTGCTTCTTTCTTTGTCGTCGTGCAATTCACTCTCGCTTTGTTAAACGTGTAGCTGTGGCAACCAACCACACAAAGTTAGAAACTATTTGGCAGTCTTTCATCTCGCTATTAGAGTATCGCTCCTATTAATTATTGTGATTCATGTGTATTCAGCTTGAATGGTAGAGCAGTCTAGTTGACTAAATACGGGATTACGTCACATAATTTTTTGACAATGCAAACCTCTCTCTGCTTCCATTCCTTGTGTTCAATCTTTGATTTAGCCACTTGTGCAGCTGTCGGTTTAGTACTCGATGTTATGCCATCTTTGTGACTTGCTCTGTGATGTTGACACACCTAAAAGTGCAGACTTCTTCGCATGCAACTGTCCTAAAAAAGAACGACAAATGTCGCTAGACAGCAGGTTTCTGAACTCAAAATTTAAAACCATTTTGTTTTATCCTCTACTACTTCTGGGCTGGCCCCTGAAGCAATGTGGATCAGTGACCGGAGCTGGGATGCTGCCACGTACTGCTGCTCGGCTCAGTGTGGTCGAGTACTGCAACAAGGACAGCATCCGCCTTTGTGGACTTTTTCTGAAGGCGTTTAGTACACATAATTTCTCATTTTGCTTGACAAGAAACTGTTGTGTAGCATAACCTTTGCTAACATTTGAAAATGTAAAATGAATCCATGAATTGCCAAAGCAAACCTGCTCCCATGGAGACTTCATACTTACTTTGAATAAAAAAAATCGCAAATACAGTTTGTAGTGCTGGTTGTTTTCGCTTTCACTTAGCCTAAAACAAGCAAAATCTGGTCTGTTAGGTCATTTGCAAGCGCAGTTAGGTACACCACAGTACTGTCTGTCATCAGACGTGAAATTAAAGTCGAACTCACCTCAACTTTTCGAGGGCTGGGTGTAGTTTCCACTGCGAAATTACCTCAATTTCTAGCACGTTCATAATCCTTGAATTGAAATGATTTTTGCTGGCGATATTTTAAACAATTAAATTCCATAGGCTAAGCCATTCGGTCTGTCCTGTCAATTTGTCTGCTGTGTTATGGCTATGTAGGTCAGTCGGTCAAAAATGCTTATGTGTTGCAAAATACGTAAACGAATATGGGTTACTATATACAGTAGGAGGTCCCATAGCACAAAGCTTAAAGGCTCAAGGCTCCTGTGAAAAATATACATGTAGATAACTATAGAAAAATGGCAACTAAAAAGTGGCAAGGTATTAGGATAGAACTAAAGACAAAGCAAACATGTAATGTAAATTTAAGCTGAAATGGTAATAAAATAATCTTCAGTAATTATACATGGCTATGAAAAAGATGGCGGTAGAATATTGCACAAAAGGGACTTCAATTATTGATACACCAGACATCTCAACTCTACTTAAAAGTATTGAATGACAATTGTTTAGTGCATAGTGGTATTGAATTCCAAAAATGTACGCAGAAAATATGGTAGTGTGTTTGCCGTAGTTAGTGCGTGCATGTGGTAGTAAAGAATTGTTGTTAGAGACGAACCTAGTGGGGTTAGCTTTTATTAATTGAAATTTTTGGAAGACATTGCCTGTTATAGAAGCTTTAAAACACTTAAATACAAGAATTCCCCGTGTATGTTGGAATAAATTACACACTGTTAGTACACTATGTTGCTGAAGAAGCGGGGGCACACTGGTGAATAGGGTACTGAATGTTAGGATGCGAATGGCTTGGTTTTGGAGACGTTGAAGTGGGAGGATATGAGATGGACAGGTGTTTGCCCAAGACGTGATGCAGTAGGTAATATGACTGGATAATGATGTAGTATAGCTTAAGCAAAGTTGAAGCACAGTCATTCTTTAATTAATGTTCTGATAGCATTAGCTATTCTCTGTCTTATAAGTGAAATGTGATGATAGTACTTCAGATGAGCATCTAGGAGTACTCCCAAAAATGTGAACTTAGTGGAACAAAGATGTCTGTGGCTCCTGATAGTAATAGCCAGAGTAGGTGAAAAAGCTTTATGACTCAAATGGGAAATAATGAACTGTGTTTTATTTGTGTGAATTGTTAAACCATTAGCTGTGCACCAGTTCTTTAACAATAATGGTGTCCAAGGACTTCTGCTGTGCAATTATAAGAGCTCTTTACATCCCATTGCTAATCTGAGGAAATGGGGGACCACAAGCAGGCCATTGTGACCAGCACGTCATTGCTGTTGCGTATTCAAGACCAGAGCCTTTCCCCAAGAACGCCCATGTTTATTTCTTCCGCTCGTGCCCTCACATTTTTCTTTCTTTGGTTCTCCTGCTTGTTGTTGCACGGTCACAATCATCCGAAGAACATAAACTTTATGTGTTGAATCCAGACGATTCGAGTCCGGCGTTTTTTAGTGAGCCTAGGCACCCACCGCGGATGCGGTTTCGAGACCTTGTCTCGAAGCGGCTTCCTCGGCACGCTGGACGGCCCAGAGTTGTGCTGTCAGGTTCGAGCTGAGGAGTGCGGCCTTCCAACGCGATCAAAGGCTGGCGGTGGAAAAGCGAGACGAATCAGCACTGTTTGCATTGTTTATTAGGCCCTGACACTCTCACAGCATGTGACTAAGGGTGGCAACCTCGCCACAAGACGTGCATCTCTTTGTAGTGTATATGTCTGGATACATGGCGTGCATGAGTCTGGGGTTTCTGTATGAATCTGTTTGTAATTGTCTGAAGTGTACCGCTTGCGTTCTGTTTAGCCTTTCTTGAGGGGATGGGTATATGCGTCTTTGTAACTTATAATGTGTGGTGATGTCCTGAAACCTGGTCATACGATCCTGCCATGCCCAGTTGTCTGCAGTTCTCTGTGGGGGCTCGTCATCTTCCGGCGATGCTCGGTGAGTGAGGTCTCGAGCAACGCGGTGAGCCGCTTCGTTGGGGGTGCTCAATGCAGTGTGTGCCGGTATTCATAACAGGTGCCTTCAATTATCGAAGTCGACCTCTCCTGGATGTATGGGATGTACAGTCAAACCTGAATATATCGAACACAGATATATCGAATTATTGCCTATATCGAACGGTTTCCTATATCACGCGGGAAATCGCATGCATTATTGATTTTTTATTTCAAACAAAGTTCGACATATAATGGATATATCGAACTCAGCCACCCGAACCACCCACGCTTCATTTACAGGCGGCGAGCTTTCCCGCAACTCTCGAAAGTAGCGGTAGAGCGGCGGGCGTTTACGAATGCTGCACACGTGGATGGATGGATGGATGGATGGATGGATGGATGGATGGATGGATGGATGGATGGATGGATGAATATGGCTGTACCCTTTAGATGGGACGGTGGCTAGCGCCACCAAGCCGTAATACTTAATGAACTAAAAACTATATTTATTTTTTTCCTTAAAAAGTGAGTTTGAGGATTCGTACTTTGCAGTGAAGAGTTTAATTTTCACTCGTGCCTTGACTTTAGCCACCAATCAGATAACCTCCTTCTAGTTAATTCTACCCGCTTAAAGTCTATTTCGCCCTCCCGGTCCCTAAACCCCAGTGCTTTGGAAAACTCTGCGCCATCATCCTGAACTGTAGGGTGAAGCTCTTTACAGAACATTATCAAGTGTTCGGATTGATGGCGCCGAGAGCGCCCCTTTAACGTAGCGGCGTACGCGTGCCGCAGCCTTGTGGTAGAAGTTAAATAAGGAAAGAGAAGAGAGAAGCGCGGAGCTGTTATCGTCTTTCAATACGAAGGCACCGACACGGCTTCGCGTGGGGAAAGGGGAGTGGGAGGTAAAGATTGAGGAGGAAAGTATAGGAGGGAAAGGACGCAGACGACTGTCTCGGACGCAGCCCGCGCTGCCGCCAGGAAAGGGAAAGCAGTCAGGCGAGCCGGAATGGGCGCGCCATGTGCGCGCTTAAAGTGCCAACCACTGGCACGCGTATGCTCGCGTCTACGCCTCAAAAGCGTCAAATGCGCCTCTCGGCGTCGGCTTCGGAGGGGCATACGCGAGCAGGCGCGAGGGATCAAGCCGGGCTTGATATTTCGCCTCGCGTACGCTACGTCACCACGCGTACAGCGGCGCCAACCAACCAGAGGCCGCGCGCCAACCAGCCAGAGGCCGCGATGATTCCGAATGCTGTGCCTAATGGCCGCCGCTTCGAAGGCACAACCGAGTGCTGAAAGCAAGCATGAAAACTACCTACTCCAAACGTTCCTGAATGACCACTTCGTAATCTAGAACGACAACGAAACGACGAACGACTGCGAGTGCTACCAGCGTGGCGCGGTTTCGTGCCGAGTTCGAGCGACGCCGACAAATCCACCAAATGCCGGCACCGGTCCCGAGTGCGATCGTCGGCCGAGCGAAAACATCGCACAGACTACTGGAGCATGTCGGTGTTCTTGTGCTTTGATTTGTGATTTTCTGTGCTAAAAATAAGTGTGAACAGACTTCGGAGGTTCGAAGCTTTGAGCGCGAGCCCTCGCCTACCGCGGAGGCAATTCAGAGCGGTGTCATCTGGATCCAGCGTAGGCCTCTACCGTCTAGTTCGTATGAACCAACACATGCGAGGAACATCGGCTGAGAAAGATCTACAGTAGTTTCCGTCGCAACATAGACACCGTATACGACGCCCAAAACATTGCGTAGTGCATACGGAGGAGTTTTTATCTACACTGTGTTTGTTTTCAACATCGGTATTCATCATCGCTGAAAGTGAACCTCGCACCAGCCAGCACATTTTGGTGATGTGAAATCGTACGTACTTATATAAGTGTATTCGCGAATTGTATGACGCTGAAACATTCGTTGGCTTCGGTGCAAATCGTTTTCGTGTGTTGCCAAGCTATTAACAAGCTTGCTCTGGTTGGTATCAGTGTGATGTGATTTCGTGACGGGTACCAGCGACGCTGACACATTCAGCTGTCAGCAGTCTCATGTCCATTCATATCCAAGATAGAAACTAGAGCGTGCGTTGCTGTGGTGATCGAAAAAGAAAGTTGCATGATTAAGTGCTGCTAGTATTGCCTGCTATTTCACTTCTCGCTTGTTCTGCTTCTCGGCCACGCTCAGTTGCACATACATTGTTTGGAGGCATTCTAACATACACATTCTTAATTTATAGTTCATTCTGATACTCATAGCTGTAGGCATACAATGGTGCTTCTCCATCGTTTTACAGTTCACTATAATAAAACACGCGTTTTGTTTATAGCTAGACAGATAACTGAAAACCTTGTGAGAAGCGCCTGATTTGAAATTAGCTGCACGATGACACAATAGTAGGAAGAGAAGGTCACCACATGTATGCACAGAAAGAATGAAGGTGCACTAGTACTGTACTGCACTTTGTATAGAAGAAATGCAAAAAGTACCTCATGTGACTTATGAAATCTTTCAGAACTGTGCATGTATTTATCTGTTCCTTTAGACTGTAATGAGCTGACGATATTATTAGATGGTTTCAAACATTGAATCTTTGTATGTGTTTCCAAGGACTGCTTCATTTATTTTCAGGTTTTTAGTATACACATTAACTTGGCCTATATATGCATGCACTTAAGCACATTCAGTTAGGCTATGTTAAGAACCTTGCCAAAACTTCTGTATGGTGCTCTGGTGCAATCCTATGACCGGTATCTGTCCGATCAAAAATTTTAGGCATGCTTTATTGCATTCTATGGTATTTTGACTATTTATGACATGTGAAAGCCTCAGTGCTTGACTGCCGTCTCAAAACCAATTTCTGTCTCATCAAGAAGTGTCAGATGCACTTTGTAGATGCTAAAAGATATTGAAACTAGCTGCAAAGTGCAGAAACCTCCAACAGAGCACTGATCTGCAATGACAGTCCAGCCTAGAAGTCATTTGTTGTGCTCTCCAACACGTTCAAATAAAGTTGTCGAACACTGGAATGATCTACTTGACTTTGTTCGTGATACCAGTGTGTCTGACTTTTTGGAGGCACTTGTATCATATTAATGTTCTGTTTCTCTCATTTCTTATTGGGGTGCACTCAGGGGGTAGTGATATTTGTTTACGCTGGCACACTTACTGTGATATCACTGTTTAAATGCTTTCATTTTGTATATATGTACACCACTTCTGCAGTTGCCTCACATCGGGCTGCCGTATTTGAAAATAAATAAATATACCATCTGAAAGTGTTCCACGCTGTGCTTGGTTCCAATCTGATCACTAATATCTGTTGCATCATGAAGTGTCAGGTGTGTTTTATTGCATTGGAGAACATTTTGACTGCCTTCCATACAGGGTTCAGTTCCAGTATTATGACCGATATCTGTGACTTCATGAAGAGTTGAGTGCAGTTTGTCGTTTAACAGAATACTTTAACTATAGACAACATCCAGAAGTATTCCATACAGGGTTCAGTTGCAGTCCTATGACCAATATCTGTCTTATCATGAGGTTTCAGGTACAGTTAATTGCGTTAAAGCATATTTTTACCACAAAAAATGCCCAAAAGCATTATATGTAATGCTTGGTTCCATTCCTATGACCAGTATCTGTTGTATCATTAAGAGCGAGGTGCGGTTTATTGCATTAGAGGATATTTCCGATACGCTTATCATTCGAAAGCCCTCTGCACAGTGTACAATTACAGTCTCATGACCTAAATCCGTCACATCATGATGAGTAGGTGTGGGTTGTTACATTGGAGAACATTTTGGTTGCAGACAACATTCGAAAGCCTTCTATACAGGGTTCAGTTCCAATATTATGGCCGATATCTGTGACTTCATGAACAGTTGGGTGCGGCTTGTCACTTTAGAGAATACTTTGACAAGAGACAACGTCCAGAAGTCTTTAATACAGGGTTCAGTTCCAATATTATGACCTATATCTGTGACTTCATAAACAGGTGGGTGTCGTTTGTCGTTTTAGAGGATACTTTGACTAAAGACAACGTTCAGAAGTCTTGCATAAGGGCTTCAGTTCTAATATTATGACCGATATCTGTGACTTCATAAACAGTTCAGTGTCATTTGTCGTTTTAGAGAATACTTTGACTAAAGACAACGTTCAAAAGTCTTGCATTAGGGCTTCAGTTCTAATATTATGACCGATATCTGCGAATTCATAAACAGTTGGATGTCGTTTGTCGTTTTAGAGAACACTTTGACTAAAGACAACGTCCAGCAGTCTTCCATACAGGGTTCAGTTCCGATATTATGACGATATCTGTGACTTCATAAACAGTTGGATGTCGTTTGTCGTTTTAGAGAATACATTGACTAAAGACAACGTCCAGAGGTCTCGCATTAAGGTTTGAGTTCTAATATTATGACCGATATCTGCGACTTAATAAACAGTTCAGTGTCATTTGTCGTTTTAGAGAATACTTTGACTAAAGACAACGTTCAGAAGTCTTGTATTAGGGCTTCAGTTCTAATATTATGACCGATATCTGTGACTTCATAAACAGTTGGATGTCGTTTGTCGTTTTAGAGAATACATTGACTAAAGACAACGTCCAGAGGTCTTGCATTAAGGTTTCAGTTCTAATATTATGACCGATATCTGCGACTTAATAAACAGTTTGGTGTCATTTGTCGTTTTAGAGAATACTTTAACTATAGACAACATCCAGAAGTATTCCATACAGGGTTCAGTTGCAGTCCTATGACCAATATCTGTCTTATCCTGAGGTTTCAGGTACAGTTAATTGCGTTAAAGCATATTTTTACTACAAAAAATGCCCCAAGGCATTATATGTAATGCTTAGTTCCATTCCTATGACCAGTATCTGTTGTATCATTAAGAGCGAGGTGCGGTTTATTGCATTAGAGGATATTTCCGATACGCTTATCATTCGAAAGCCCTCTGCACAGTGTACAATTACAGTCTCATGACCTAAATCCGTCACATCATGAAGAGTAGGTTTGGGTTGTTACATTGGAGAACATTTTGGTTGCAGACAACATTCGAAAGCCTTCTATACAGGGTTCAGTTCCAATATTATGACCGATATCTGTGACTTCATGAACAGTTGGGTGCGGCTTGTCACTTTAGAGAATACTTTGACTAGAGACAACGTCCAGCAGTCTTCAATACAGGGTTCAGTTCTAATATTATGACCGATATCTGTGACTTCATAAACAGTTGGATGTCGTTTGTCGTTTTAGAGAATACATTGACTAAAGACAACATCCAGAGGTCTTGCATTAAGGTTTCAGTTCTAATATTATGACCGATATCTGCGACTTAATAAACAGTTCAGTGTCATTTGTCGTTTTAGAGAATACTTTGACTAAAGATAACGTTCAGAAGTCTTGCATTAGGGCTTCAGTTCTAATATTATGACCGATATCTGTGACTTCATAAACAGTTGGATGTCGTTTGTCGTTTTAGAGAATACATTGACTAAAGACAACGTCCAGAGGTCTTGCATTAAGGTTTCACTTCTAATATTATAACCGATATCTGTGACTTCATGAACAGTTGGGTGTCATTTGTCATTTTAGAGAATACTTTGACTAAAGACAACGCCCAGAAGTCTTCCATACAGGGGTCAGTTGCAATATTTTGACCGATATCTGTCACATCATGAAGTGTCAGGCACAGTTAGTTGCATTAGAGCACATTTCGACTATGAAAAATGCCCGAAGGCATTCTACGCAGTATTTGGTTCCTATCTTATGGCCAATATCAGTTGTATCAATAAGAACCAGGTGTGTTTTGTTGCATTAGAAGATATTTCGAACACGCACATCAGCCGAAAGCCTGCTACTCTGGCCTCAATTGTAGTCTTATGACTGACTTAATTCTGTCAGATCATGAAGTTGCAGGCGTGATTATTAAGTTGACTGACATAAAATATGTTGGTAAATATACTGAAGGTACCAGCATATGCAAGATATTGTTAGTAACTTTGGTAGTGCAGGTATAGAAACCCGGTGGTTTGTAAACCTGATCAGGAGGGCAGCCACGCCTCATTCACCACAGAGAGGAGGGGGGGAGAGCTCAATGTCAACTCCATATATTAACATAATAGGGAGGGGGTGCTAAGTCAGCCCTGGGGAGGGGCACTGGGACAAACTTTTGCCCCCCCCCCCCTCCTTAAGGAGAACCTTGAACACGCCTATGATAGACGTACAGTATGCTAGACGCGAATGTTCATTCGCGGGAGCGGCGCACGCACCGATGTTGATTTCTGGTGCATACCACTGTAGTTACTTTGGGCACTGAAATGTCAATTACTTCTAAAATAGTCTAAACTGTGGTGTTTGAAGCACTATCAACTTGTTAACGTGTTCTCATATCCTCTAAAACATACATTCCCGCTCCAGTTGAGAACGTGCCATTCTGTGCTGAACTTGGACAGTTCTAAGCCAAAAGATCAAGCAACCTTGTGCATCGGCCTTGAACGCGTGGGCGTCAACGCGGTCGACGCGTGCCAGTAGTTGCGCGCCCTTTTCCTCCACAGGCGCGACTAGACGCTTTTGACGCGTAGGCGCGTGCATACGCGTGCCAGTGGTTCGCACTTAACCAGGACTCACGCCGCAGCCTTGCAGCTTGCAGTCGTTGCATTCTCTATGGTGTCAACGGCACACTGCGCACTTGTTGCAAGCTCCTCCCCCGTAGCATCGGCAGGCATCGGTCGTTGTGCTCGCAGTGTTCGCGCGCTGTGGTGCACGACAGGCCTAACTGTGGTTCATGGAGCTCACGGATGTGGAGATTGTCGACGAAGCTACTGCTGAGCCGCCAAATGAAGACTCTGCCGAGGTGGATCCACAGAACACCTACAGTGGTGGGTCCCACAAGCGCTGATGGTGCCCTGCCAGGCCCCGGAAACTCTCAAGTTCAAATGCTCACCTGTAGGGAGCGAAAAATCAATCACGGCTAGAGGTGTGCGCCGAGGCGATTTCGACCGGCGGTGGCGTGGGGGTCGTCCAGAGTCGGCGGTGGCGCACGCCGATTTTTTCATCAGCGGCGGCGGCGTCCGCGGTGCAGAAACCGAAACTGAAAATTCAAAAGGCTCTTCTGCCACAGGTTACTGAATTCGTTGAGATTCAGGCATTTTCATCCAAATAGCATAAATGACACTACACAGATGTGTCGACATCCCGATGAATGCAAAGCGTTTTGTAAAAAAGTTTTTATTTTGCATTCATAAAAAAATAACGCGTATTTCAATCTATGTCTATGTTCTACCGTAAATGTGCAGCACTTTGCTTTTTTTTAATTTAAGATGCAGCAGTTTGTTGCTGTTGTCGGCTACGTCATACTTTATGAAACCTTCTTTTATTGAATAATGAGCGTCACGTCACTCATTTCGCTTTTTCCGAATCCGATCTTACTTTTACACTGTATGCTGCACAAAAAAAGAAGCACCTCTGCTTCGAGTTTTCTTATTGCGATTGCATGAAACCACTTTTTTGAGTATCTGTCATGCTTTGAATGTAACCTTTCTTCAAACGAATCAAAATACCTTCTTTTCACAATGTGAGAATCTTTTAATGCAGCGGTATAGGATGCGGAAGGAAACAAATCTGCGCATTTATTCAACTAGTTCTCAGCACGGTGTTCAATGAATGTAGTGTAGACATGGGCGTGGGCAAGGCGGGTGGTGCAACACGGGCACTTGAACCCTTCAAGCTCCACTAGCACTTGCTACCCACTCTAGCGACACCAGCACGACCCGCTCCCTCAGTCGTGATGCAAGCTGAAAGAAAGGTTGGCATCCCCCAAGACAAAAACGTGTCGAAGGTCATATGTGCAGATGGAAGCAAATGCAATATTTGCTCAGATACACAGCCCATACTGGTCACAAGCTGGGCGTCCATTGACCACGCCTGCAGCGAATGTTGACTCCCCGGCCCCTTGGTGTTTGGTCAGGGGAAGGGGACACCCCTTGCAAGTGGGCCCCATTAAAATTTCTCTTAAAAACGTCACAAATAAGAATGCTTGATAAGTATGTATAAAACATTCAACTTTTCAATGCTTTTTTGTAGCGTGTACACGTGCTCAATACCCATCAGATGTGGGAGACAATGGAAATAGCAACTGCCACTCTCGACTTGTTCCGGAAAAGACTCAATAAAAGAATGCAATTACGAGTGCTGGGAACCTATGTTCGTTTGTATATTTGACTTCCAGGCATGATTTAAATTCTTATATAAACAAAAGAAAAACCTGCAACATATTAAAAAAGGCAGCTATTGCAAGATGTGTGTTGCAAGACGTGATTCTTCTGGACTTGCATATCTGCAAGGCCCATCTGGTGTCACAAACTTGCAAGTGTCCCCCCTTTTCCCCACAACATTTCCCGATCCCCCCCCTCTAATAAAAAGGCACCAATGTAGGCCTCCGTAGGCCTCCGTGATTGCCTACTGGTGCGTGGCGGGCCGTTCCAATGGCTAGGACCAATAGTGCCGATTTCGACTTGCTTTATTGGAGGTGCTGAAGGATCAAGAAAAGGCCGATATTTGTAAATTTCTTGAGAGTTCAGTGATAGTTTCTTTGTGAATACCGTGGATTATTGAACCTCACTTTGAGTGTAATCCTCCAATGAAAAAAAAAAATGGTTTCATCCTGTGTCACTGCAGAGTCAGAAGCCATTTAATGTGCAGGCATCATTAAGCTTCTATATAACATTGCTAAGATTCAGTACACTTGTACAAGTAATTCTCGTTCATTGAACATTTTGAGTATAATCCTTGCTTGGGTTAGTATCTGTGAAACATAAATTTGAGTTTTAAAAATTCTCCTTGTGTGTTTCTGCAGCAAAGACACATTGATTAAAACTGATGACTTCGGAGCTACGGCAGAGGTAACATTCGTTATGTTTTTTTCAGTTACGGTAATGGTAATGCGTTACCTTTTTTTATGTATTTTTATAACGTGGAGCCGTGAAACGTTCCCCTTTTTCATGTTAGAGTAACGAGTGAGGTATTTAGTTACTTTTTACTCTAACAGATACATCACTAAATAGACTTACAGGAGTGATGTCGCCCACACCATCAGTTGTTGTTGCGGTCTATAGGCTGGCTGTAAACATTACATGGATATATTCCTTTCACCCAGCACGTGATAGGGAAGGGTTGCTCAACCACTGAGGATCTCGACCTTTGAGAAATACACAACAGCTTCTTAATGATATGCATATCATCCCACCGAAGCGTGCACTTCGTTTCGTTAAAGTTTACAGTCAACGTGAGTCCTGTCGTCACGCCGTATGTTTTAGGTAGAAATTTAGCCTACTCAAAATACCCAAAGACGTCGATCCACCTAGCAACGCGTGGCCACACGCTGACGGTTCTGTATGAAAATGGTATCCACAGTGAAACTTGTTGCATCTGCTGAAATTTTATCGCAACATTATTATACTGCCAAGCTCGCTTGTATTTTTATGTCACTGTCTTGCGCAAAGGCACTGCCGTAGTGGTTCAGTAGCTAAGGTACTCGGCTGCTGACCCGCAGGTTGCGGGATATAGTCCCACCTGCGGCTGCTTTATTTTCGATAGAGGCGAAAATGCTGTAGGTCCATGTGCTGCGATTTGGGTGCATGTTAAAGAACCCCAGGTTGTCAAAATTTCTGGAGTCCTTCACTATACGGCATCTCTCATAATCATGTGGTGGTTTTGAAACGTTAAACACCACATAATAATCAATTGCCTTGCGCAAAGGACGCTTGCTGTCTGCGAAAACTCTAAATTATATTAGAATCTTCTGATAAGCTTGAGAAACCTACGATATGGATGCTACGTGTATAAATGGCGACGTACCTTCGCGCAGATCATATTACCAACGACCAATGCTCTGATTACCGCTATCTGTGTAAAGCACGAATTTCTAGTACTTTGCACTTTCCTGTGCACATGTTCACTCAATAAAAAGTGTCGTCTTGAGCAACCCACGTACCATCTTTTTTGACGTCGCAACCACGTGGAAATACCGTAAGTGAAATGAGAACGCTGAAATGATCGATACGAAACAGTGAGACGGGGCGTAAGTGCACGCCCAAGTTTGATTTGAGATGCGCATACCACAAGCTATATTCTTCTATAGAACCAATGTGATGCGAATTTGTTGAATTACTGTGAAGTTGAATGTCAAGAAAGGAAGAACACGAACTTGGAAAGAGACAGTGGAGATGAAAAGTGATAGGTATTGACGTAAAATTTGATCGGTCATTCCACGCCAAACGTACAAGGCGTTTTGGCGACTATCTCAGGTGTATTCGAAAAATGTCGGGCTGATTTATTCTATTGAAAGCGGTCTATTGCGAAAATGTTTTGCAGAGAAGAATGTTTGTGGTCATCCATATGTGACCGAAATTCCGGCAATAGGCTGGGCCCTATATCAAGTCCTAAGATAAAAGAACATTTACTGAGTGAGTATATGTGGGCTCCATTTATTTTGCCGACCTATGGTTCCGAATATTTAAAACCTCCCACGATTGCGTGCCTTGTTGTCGTATTGACGTTCCGTCTTGTAAAGCCGAAAATTTTATTTTTTCAAATTATAAGACTGTTCGTATCTCCCCCCTCCCAGGAACTTGTTCTAGGGTTGGTCCTTTGATAAAAACCAGTCTTATATGTTAAAAAAATGCTTGGATATCAACTATTTATATCTCACATTAAAGATGTGGAAATGAAATGGCCATCACTAAATGACTGATGAGGTGAAATATTAACATTAAAAAAGCATGATAAACTTGACTAAAAAGCTAATTCTACAAAAACAATGTTACCTGAACTAATGATGTCACCACACATTTAAAACCTCATGCAGTGTATATTGCATACCTGCAAGGTGCAGTTATTCTAGCGCTTTTTGCAGTGAAATTTGGTCACGGAGTTAATCCCGTTCTCGGTGGTGCTATTTTTAAACTTGATGATGATATATGGTGTTTTTTGGCGCAAGGGCCATTTGATGGCCAAAGAACGCCAGTTCATGAGACAGGAATGTGGACAATGGTTGTGATTAGCGGCTGTATAGGGGCCATAAAATTCCTCGCAGTAAAGCGGGTAAAAACATACAAGTAATAAAATCATGACTATGCCGTGAAAGGTGTGCATAGTGTGAATAGGTGACAAAAGTTGGTGATAATGAAAAACGATGGTGGACATGTATGGCATTAGCACAATTACCTCACACGTTAGTACCCTTGCGTGCAAGGGCCATGAGACAAGTGCTTTCCTGTGTAGCCACCGCAGCAAAAACCTCTCTAGAGAGGTCGTGCTACGGGATGCCCGGATAAATGATATGAAAATTGCGAATTTCTTTTAAAAACGCTAACAACGATTTATGACTAAAAAGCGGTTCCCTACCAACGAACATTGCAGGGTGTAAAGGTATATGTTCTCGGTAGGGTAATGGAAAATGCTGTTTTCTTGTAGTTTCTAAATGTTTACACTGGATTAACACGTGAAGGACGGTTAATGGCTCACCACATCTGTCACACAATGGTGGATCGCCACCAGACAAAAGATATGTGTGTGTCGTGTATATGTGTCCTATCCTGAGTCTCGTTAGTATAACCTCTGTATGACGCGATTTCGATACTGGCAGCCAATGACCAAGGTGTGGCTTAATAACGTGTAGTTTGTTTTGTGTGTGTGTATCCCACTTGCTCTGCCAGTATACCCTGATGTTTCGTTTGAGAGACGGCTTAAGATCAAGGGCCGGGATTGATATAAGTGTAGGGGCAGTGCTTTTGTGGACGGATGCAGCGAGCTGATCCGCCCTCACGTTGCCTTGAATCTCACGGTGCCCTGGCACCCAGCACACTACAACATGTTGGTTGAGTGTGTAGAGTGTGCATAAAATGGAGTAAAGTGAAACGAGGACAGGGTTTTTTTTTGTTTTTTAAGACTGTGCAGAGCCGTTACCACACTGAGGGAGTCTGTGTAAATTACTGCTTTTTGTATTTGTGATTGTTTGATGTGTTTAGCTGCCACAAGTATCGCGTAAGCTTCCGCTGTGAATATACTTGTGCCTGGATGTAGAGGGCCAGCATCCGAAAAGGAAGGGCCAACAGCAGCGTAGGACACAGAGGAGTTAGACTTAGAGGCATCTGTAAAAAACTCAGGACGTGTGTATTTGTGTTGAAGTTCCAAGAAGTGTGTTCGAATATGGGCAATAGGCGCATGTTTAGTAACTTCTAGGAAAGACACATCACAATCTATAGTCTGCCACTGCCATGGTGGCGGGTATGCTACAGGAGCCATTAAACTGTGTTCGAGTGACACTCCAGTGTCCTCAGCTAGACCCTTCAGGCGAACTGAGAAGGGCTGCCTCATTGAAGGCCTGTTTTGAAAAAGAATGGAGCTCGACAAGTCATTAATAGTAGAGTATGAGGGGTGCCTCTTGTCTGCTTTCACCTTAAGGAAATATACAAAGGACATGTAGGTTCTTTGCAGATGAAGCGACCACTCATTTGACTCTACGTAAAGGCTTTCTATGGGGCTGGTGCGAAGAGCACCCGTAGAAAGGCGGATGCCCGAATGGTGCACGGGATCCAACATCTTCAAAGCACTTTGAGTCGCACTCTGATAAACAATGGCCCCATAATCTAAGCGGGTGCGAATAAGGCTTCTATACAGGTTCATGAGGCATTTTCTGTCACTACCCCACGTAGTACGTGACAACACTTTTATAACGTTTAAGGCTTTTAAACATTTTGTTTTTAAATACTTTATGTGGGGTACGAAGGTCAACTTGTTGTCAAAGATTAAGCCTAAGAATTTATGCTCCGCTTTGACGGACAGACGTTGCCCGTTCAGTCGAATGTCAGGTTCCGAGTGCATGCCTCTCTTTCGAGAGAACAAGACACACGTGCTTTTTTGTGGGTTAAGTCGAAATCCGTTTTCATCTGCCCATTTGGAGGCCTTATTTAAACCCAGCTGTACCTGCCGCTCACACATGGCCAAGTTGCATGACTTGAAGCCAAGCTGAACGTCGTCGACATATGTACAATAGAACATATTGTGGTGGATGGACAAGTGCAAAGAATTCATTTTAATAATAAAAAAGTGTGCAACTAAGCACACCACCTTGTGGCACGCCTGTTTCCTGGACAAATGTTTGGGAGAGCACACTGCCCAGACGGACACGGAATGTCCGGTTTGACAGGTAACTTTCGATTATATGAAACATTCTTCCGCGCACACCAAGGTGGGACAGGTCTCTCAGAATTCCGAAACGCCATGTTGTATCATAAGCTTTTTCGATATCGAGGAACACAGAGAGAAAATATTGTTTATGGACGAAGGCGTCTCTGATCTGTGCCTCGATAGGAACAAGGTGGTCTGTGGGGGATTTACTTTCTCGAAACCCGCACTGAAATGGGTCGAGCAAATTGTTTGTTTCAAGGATATGTACGAGTCGGTAGTTTATCATTTTTTCGAAGACCTTGCACAAGCAGCTTGTAAGTGCAATAGGTCTATAGCTTGAAGTTAAAGAAGGGTCCTTGCCCTCTTTCAAAATGGGAATAATAATAGCCTCTTTCCAAGAGGTAGGGATAGTGCCAGAAAACCAGATAGCATTGTATAAACTAAGTAAGGTTTTTCGTGTTTCGGCTGGTAGGTTTTTTAACATTTCATACATCACACGGTCAGAATTTGGGGCAGAAGTACTGCAGGAGTTTAGAGATGTTCGGAGCTCAGCTAGACTGAAAGCTCGGTTATAGGCCTCGTATCTAGTGGATTTGTGTTCGAGTTTCTGCTTTTCTATTCTTGTTCTGTATTTTTGGAAAGTGTCGGTATAGTGGGACGAGCTGGATATCCTTTCAAAGTGTGCACCGAGGAAGTTTGCCTGATCTTCCAAGGTTTCACCCTGAGTGTTTACGAGTGGGAGTGAATGTACTTTTCTTCCTGCTACTCTACGAACCATGTTCCAGACTTTGGCCTCTATTTTTAAACTTAACGGTTGAATATCTAACGAAGCATTAGGAAATTCTTTGCCTGAAGCCCGTATTTTTTGCGACATAATTGAGGATTGTATACATTGTGCTGGCACAAAGTTTAATGCAGGTGATGTGTTTATAGAGTACACCGTTCGGTGACTGTGGTAAAATAGAAACAGCAATTTATGTTAATTCATGCTACAAAACTCACGTGACCTGCTCCCAGAGAACAGAAGAATGCATAACGAAGGGCGTTACTAACAAACGGAAGAATTAAAAAATTCTCGGTCTTTAATCTTGTTTCTGTAATAAAATCTACAAACGTTCATATTAAACGAGCATGACGGTACGAAGGCATGGAATTGGGTTCTGCAGCATGTTGTGACGCATGTGCCACTTCAGGTCACCTTTATTACGTGGCATTGGAATCCACACTGAGCTTGATCTATGATTATGTACCTAATCAACGGAGAATGAGTGCTAAGCTCCGGTTTCATTATTAATGTGGCTTCAAAGGCGAGAAAGCAGCACGATTCGCGAGCAATCGAGCACCCGTTCTGTTTTTCTATTGCGTTGAACTTCTTGTGCCCACAGATGCCACTTCAGTTTTTTCTTAAATAATTGTGGCGATTGGGAAAGTTGTGAGTGCCAAACGAGACGTTAACAAGAACGAGAGAGACAGGACGGATGCTTGTAAACGTCGTGTGGAACCATTAGTTTGCGCTCAAAATTTGCCGATAGCAATGTGCCATCTGGCCGGATTTCAATTTTTGTTAAAATGTGGCGATGACACAGATCATGGGCTTTTGTCATGTCATTTACTACCATTTAAATAGCGGCGGCGTAATTTAGGGTACCAAGAAAATTGTCGCGGTCATATGTCAAGAAGGAAGGAGGCAGGAACGCACCGTTCATGCCATACGTGATCCTTCATCACACGCGGAAATAAATTTATTCAAGCTGTAACATGGTTGAAGAATTCTGTTACTTCTCGGCAATCAGAGAGGCTTTTAATTCTCGAGTCTCTTTATGAGATATTGCTGCCATCTTTTTCCAACAGGCCGGCAGTTTTGTTGTACCGACATAGCAACGCCCAAGTTTTTGAAGATTTTTTTTCATTCCCATTCAAAAACGATCCCATTCATAGTCTTTTTTGAAGCGCATAAGAACTTCCTGTCGTTCGTCACCCATCGTTGCGTTCGTTCAGTACACACTGCATGCAAAAGGCTTGATGGCAAAGTCGTTTTCTATGTTCAAGTTCCTCGTACCCATCCTTTCGCGCTCTTTGTGCACTTCAAGGAATGCAGAAAGACTACAAAACAACGCAACAACGCACTGTGCCGTCGGGACTGGTATGCATGGCGCAAACATGTTGCGAGTGGTCTCGCAGTGTTCTGCCATTGCACTCCGTTCGCTGTTCCCAGAGCTCAAGTTGGGTCGACACGCGGCGTCGTTGCGGCGCCATTGGTGTCGTGTTTCTCGTGTCATTTCTTAAACACAGTGTTCTGCGAATAAATGCCTCTGTTTAGCCGCTGGTGCCAAGGTCACGGATTACGTTTTTCCTTTTTTCCGCAGCTGTGCTGACAATTGGTGGTTAGATTATCGGTTATTTCTTTATCTTATTTTAGTTTTCTCGTTTGATTGATTGATTGATATGTGTGGTTTAACGTCCCAAAACCACTATATGATTATGAGAGACGCCGTAGTGGAGGGCTCCGGAAATTTAGACCACCTGGGGTTCTTTAACGTGCACCCAAATCTGAGCACACGGGCCTACAACATTTCCGCCTCCATCGGAAATGCAGCCGCCGCAGCCGGGATTCGAACCCGCGCCCTGCGGGTCAGCAGCCGAGTACCTTAGCCACTAGACCACCGCGACGGGGCAGTTTTCTCGTTTAGCTAGTTTTCTGTATTCTTGCCCAAGAAAGGTGATTCAGAACATTTTTTTCTCGTGGGAATGACCATAGGTATGTGAGTATGTGGTTGCAGCTCCACATTTCCAAGTCGTACGACTCGGACTGCCCTGCCGACGGCCCCTCTTCTCTTTCTTCTCTAGCAGCCATGGCCGTTACGTTCTTCCAAACCTTCTCTTCCTACCTACTTCTAAACTCTTTTCTCCACTCTCCCCTTTCCCTTCAAGAGACTGAGCCGTGGTCTCGCAAGGAAAGATAGTGTCTTTTTTTTGCTTTTCTTCAACCACACATTCATCCATTCAGGGGAAGCTTGCATGCAGTAACTGGTTTGGAAAGTAGGTAAGGTTCGTGGAAAGTCACCTCACCCTGAGCTGCCGAGCACAAAACAAAGCTTAGCCGAGAGTCATGAGAAGGCAAGGAGATTCCACAGCAAGATGAAAAAAGAAGATAGTTTGCCTAATGGATTATTGCGAAAGCCAGTGGGGCAACCCTTTTCTTTAAGACCATCCCCACTTCTAATCGTACATTGAAGTAACAAGAAAACTCCAACCAAAACATATTTAAAAGAAGCGACGTTTTTAAGTCAATCTCTCACCCCTGAGGAAGAAGCCGGACCAGCTTCGAAGCATCGGGTTTTTTTTCCCTTAAATATATATTGGTTCGAGTTAATTCTCATTCCTTCAGTTTCTATCCAAAACAGGCAGACTTATGTCGAATGTTCACCTTTGATTCCAGTTGTACATTATATACTTGCTGCTCCGACAAACCCCCTCACACCGAGACATTTAGAGAAGGAGTGACAGGTGCGCAACCGTAAGCAGCCCCTCTTCCTTCTTGGCACTTATAGCTCTCGTGTGCGTGTGTGTGCGGGAGGGGGGGGGGGGTTGATAGAAGAGTACTGACGAAAAAAACGTTGCATCTTGGTTTTTTTTATTGCATCAGGCAGCTAACGACCTAGTCATTATTTTATTTTTGAGGAAGCAGCATACAATACAACACAATCATGCCCACCTAAAAAGACGCAAACACAGGCGCTGTATTGCAACTAATGAGGTATTGTCGAAAGACTTAGCTTATGTTGGATAACACGTACATGTGCACTAACACCAGAGCATACAAGGAAGACAAGTTTTTCTTGCAGTGTTTTGCAGGAAGACTTGATGAATGATGAACCATGAATGCACCTTACATGATTCAAAACTCGGGACAGGTAACAGACTTTTTAAAGAACGCGACCCTGTCAAGTCATGGTTCTCAGATTTTATGCTGCAAAAATTTTATATTACACCATTCTGCACAATGACCAAATTACAAGCGTAGGCGAATGTACTGACCAGCATAGTATCACCAAATTTCAAAATAGCACAGGTATTTACAGCAGCCAATTCATGTGGTACTCATTGTATACAGTGTTATCAGCGCGCATGTGCCTGTCGCGGAAATTGCATGTTATGTTAGGTCTCTCTTTAACATTAATATGTAGAGGCACGGGAAAACACTTGTTTTTGTATGTTGAAAGCTATATATATATATATATATATATATATATATATATATATATATATATATATATATATATATATATATATATATATATATATATATATTAAAACGACACCTGTTATGAGATCACAAGGAGGTGCCGTATTGTCCGCCACCGCCAGTGTCCGTAACTGTTATTGCATGAGATAAAACACGAAATAAGAAAAACAATATTCAGAATGGAACGAGGTTTGAAAAGGGGTCCACTTCGTGCCAGCTCAGCATTCTACCATCAAGCCATGCCGGGTTTCTTTATGTTTGTTTCTGAGCCATGCGGGTGCTGAAAATTCGGTTGCACAAAAATCTTATACGAGCGTCGTGTTGGGAAGGAACCACATTAACATAAGTAATATAACGGGGCAGGAGATTAAAGTAGCAACAAGCTGTCACAGAATGCCAATTGTGTAACTAGGCGTTACGCAATGTGAATTTTATGTTGAGTTGGTCTCTGAATGTTTCGAACCCATCACAAAGGGTTAAGCTATAATTGTTCATCTTCGTCAGCCGCCGAATCAATTAATGTAGTGTAGTAAGTACCTTGCAAGAGGGCTTGTATTATATTAGCGCCAACCGAGTGTGCAACGGGTTCTACAAAATGCGCTCTTCCAGCTGTCAATTTGACTGGGCAGCTGTGCTCCGCTTCCAGCGCAGGTCGGCCGTTTTTTCCATAATTTAAAATATTTTAAAAAATGGTAAAGTTGAATGTTTACGCGTCTCATGGGCTTTCTTTGTGACGGGTATTGACTTGTTTTCTCGGTATAGCATCTGCCAACTATGGAACTGGATTCTTCGTCTTCATAGAATCTGCCGTACCTAGCTGTTTAAACTTAAAATGTCTTACAAAGCCACTTTTAACATTACAATATTTTGGTAATAAGTTGATTGAAGGATACATAGAAAGATATGTGTTAGTTCAAAAACTGTTTTTACTGCACAGATTATCATATAAGTAACTCCGACAAAGTATCCAAGGTATCTAACCTTACTATACTAACAAAGGAGGCTTATGAGGACACTGAACCAGTGTATAGCCTACAAGATGCGCCTGTTATGGACGGTTCTTAACGTATACCTCCACCAGTCGTGAACCGATTTTGTAAATACCGTTCACCTATTATTCGGGACGGCTCAGTGCTCTCCCATAGTTGGGTACCATTGAGTACTCGAAATCGTGAAACACAAAAACAGAATAGCGATCTCTATATCCCATGCTCTTCTATATACGAATGCAGTCCTTGCTTCCACGCATACTCCTGGCATCAAATATAGAGTTTTACGCTTAGTTTATTAGAAGGTTCGTATGTGTCGCCTTCAGCCAACAACAAAAGTTTTCGCCTCATGCTTGAGAACGCAGTCGTTGCCAGTGATATCGGTGTATGTGTATACCTTTGGACAATTGTGTTTTCTTAAGGGGTAACCACAACTTGCTGCAGTAACTTATTAACAGTGAGATCAATCTATAGGTGGCAACCAAGGAAGTTATACTAAAGCTTTTGGAGTGGCGGAGGCGCTCCGCGGCTGACGCCGACGCATCCCCATATTGCTCCGGACAGGAAGCGGACGGCCAGCATTGTATAAAGCGCGTGTCGGCGTGCATGGCTTTTTGTTGTTGTTGTTGGTTATGCTGCGTGCGGTGCCTCTAATCGAACAAGGCGGCTGTGGAAGTCCACTGTGACTCCTCCTTGAGATGATGGTGGGTGCTTGCGCAGCATTTGGCTGCGAAATTCGCGTGAAGCAAACACCGGGCAGAATTTTCCACGTGTAACTAGGCATTTTTCTCTCAATTTTTCTCACGTATGTTTAAGACTATGAGTGCATTCGTGTGTGCAAATATTTCCCCTTTTGCGTCCAGGTGCCATAGACAGTGTGCAACATCTTTTTGTACGCTTTGCGTTTCTCAAAGTTTTCGGATTGCGTAGCAGATATATTTGAGTGCGCTGTGGGGTTAGAAGGTTGAAGGCCGAAAAATAGTGTTGTCTTACGCTCAGCGCACTTTGAAGAAGACTGATTCGATAGGACACAGCAATCAATGAGGCTACGCACTGCCAGCAACAGTATTCACAGCGTCCCCAGCGTCCCCACAAAAGCCGGTGAATATGCTTCGTAGAAGTAAGTGCATCCTTTTTCAAACATAAACATAGCGCTCACTCTGCATTTTTGGGATTTTTAATTTCTTGTATTTTCATGTGTACTGCGCTTCAAATGCTAAAATTTTCGGCAATGTCGTGAGATGCCTCTCTCTTTACGTAGAAGAAAACAAAGTGATCTCCTGTAACAAGCCAAAAACACCTTTGCCACACCCCCCCCTCCTTCCACTCTCCCTGCAACTTTTACCCACCAAGGAGAGGTACAGGCCGAAAGCTCATGAATCAGTGAACTAAGCGTCAGCTGAAAAACAGGATTGAGACATTGCACCTGCACAATTGGATAAATTTAGGCTTTAAAACCACATACTATTGCTTCTCAGGAATTGGTTGACAAGCTCAATGAGCAGAACCTTTTATCAGAGAGAGTATTGTACGGTTCCCAAGCAGCATTTTCTCCGGGAATCTAGCAGCTCCACAAACGAGTCCACGAAATTGCGGAAAATGCTCTCCGGAACCAAAAACATTTGCACTGACGCTGCAGTATTATTTGCCAAGCGCCTATGATTACGGGTGAGCGAAGTTCAGCAATGCTCCACGAAACCAACACACCATTTGTGAATAATAAAAGTGGTCAACGGCGATCCTGGTTTCACCTCTGAATCTTTCGGGTTTATCACAAACACAGCGCAAGTAAGTGAGGAGCTACTGATTGCTGTCATATAGTAGCTGTCTATTGGAAATATATGTCTATATCATGTCTAATATAATGTCTATTGAAAATATATGCAACTTATGGGCAATAAAGTTTTCAGATATGTTGACTTTGGCATGGACAGAAATGTCTGATGTTCTTTCTTTACTTAAGCTTCGCTGCATTTCCTCATTTAGAACTTCTGCAGTGAGGTGAGTGAAGCAATTGTGAACAACCTGCGAACTGATATCACAGAGTACCATTTCTTGACTCCCTTCAAGGACAAGTGGAAAATAAAAAAATAAGATCTATAGTATAGTCACTCCAACGTTACCTCGCCCCGTAAGAAGAATTAAGGCAGGCGCTTACTATGTTACCATGGGTAATGCATGGCTGATAGCGCCCATAGCACAACGGCAGCGTGGACCAGGCAAACGGCGCTTCCTTCGGCCTTGAGCAATATGACCGCCACGGCTTCACTTCAGTCCATGGGCGGGCATGGGGGACCACCACTCCACAAGATTTAGTATAACCTCCTTGGTGGTAACAGCCCCGTGGTGGCAGAATGGTTAGGTGGTCGGTCGCGCATCTGCAAATCAATACAGCAGTGCATCGTTTTCAGCGGCTTGAGCTGATTGTCGGCGAATAAAATGCGCTGACAGTAACATAATATTAAAGTCTACATACACTTTACATCGCCGTATAGATGGTATTGATGCACTATGCCCATCCAACGTCACTATTACAATTGATAAAACGCTTCTGCCCATGAACGGGATTTTCGCCATGAGTGACAGTCTGCGCTTTCGCACTGACTGATAATTTTTTGGTACTATTTGTACGTGTTTAACTTGTGTTCCTCATACCACGCATTGCTTTAGCGTGACTGAACTGAATTTACTTGTTGCTCATATGGCTCCCCCCCCCCTCTAAAAAAACATATAGTGGCTCCCTGTGAAACCTGAGAAAGACGTCGCACGAGCACATAGAGATTCCCTTTCGTGGAGTTGATTTGATATGTGGGCTTTAACGTCCCAAAACCACCATATGACCCTTCCGTAGAGTTAGTTCCGCCTGCCCCGTTTACCAAATCTTCAATGACGCCAATGTTCGAGAAGCGTTAACGAAGTCTGAGTGAGAGGTCATGACATCGAGCACCATTCGACTTGTCTACGCCGTTAGAGCAGACATTGAATTGAGCAAACATCGAACCATACACATATAAGAGACGTTCAACTTCGCAAAGTAGATCCCGAAATGTCGGCCTGAAGTTCTCACTTTCGATTCTAGGCAGCCATGTCTTTTGTCGCAACTCGTTGCGCTTAACGGGTGGTATCATAAAGAGCTTTCGGCCTCAACAACGTTCCACTCACGGCAACGAAGAGTGATGGTGATTCTTGGGTGAAAAGTATTTCACAGCACAGCACGCTCGGAAGGACAAGTTCAAATATACGCCAAAACAAATGCGCTTTACTTCATGGAGTCCACGCCTCGAGAGCAAAGATGGTTGTCTCGAGCGACTGTAAAGAAATGAACACTACGAGCGTTCCCACGTGACGGTATCTGGCCAATACCGATGCGGCACAGCCTCGGAGAGATTGGAGCAGGGGGAAAAGAGAGGAGGTGTGCAAATAACCTCATCACACGTCGCTACTTTGCGAAGTTTTTGGGGCTTTATTAGTTATTCATCACATTCAGCAATGCCCATTTGTTGTTCACTAACAGTGCGTTTGTCGATGACTGAGTAGTTAAGTACGACATAGCCGTGCACTGCGTTCCCCATCAAGAAGAAGAAGGAGGGGGGCTGACACTTCATCAGAGCGCCCCTCTCCCCTGCCGTCCTCCTAAGTCACTGTATGGGGCAGATTTAGCGCCTCCCCCCTTCTGGTTGACTATAGAGGGGAGAGAGGGGGGTCTCCGTGCGCACAATGATCGTGCGATGGAAACGTACCCGCTGAATGGAGAGTATAGTCTGTGGGAATCGAGAGCGCCCTCCTACCTGGCGCCTCGTTCCCAGCTGCCGCACGAGCGCCAACAGCGTAGCCCAGGCGCGCATAAGCACTGGCATCCGCCAAGATGGCTGCCAGGGCGCCTCTTGTCTGGGCCAGTCAACCGTCGACTTCTTCCCGCGATGGCATGCCCGGGCACGCTACGCTGGTGCGCTGCGTGGGCCTACGTCACAACGCAGCACCATTTACCATTGGGCGCGCCTGACATCCTCCTCTCCTACGAGCTGTGTTGCGCCCGACGATTCACTCGTCGCGGCAGATGCTCTCAGGTCTCCACGAGAGGTTGACGCGCTGCTTAGCAGGCGGCTTCTCGTTTGAGCGTTCGACCTCGGCCCTTGTGCGGGAGTCGCAGCGCCCTAGGCAAGCGTACTTGCTCGGTCTTGCGGAGTTCCCTATACGGCCTGCAAGCCTGTGAATGTCGCACTGTGCTGCATCTTGGGTTAATAAACCCGTTGTTGTTATCCTGCCTCGTGCGTGGTTTCTGCGCCGTGCCGGAGAAAACGACGAACCCGGCCGCAACGTCTTCGCACGCAGCGGCAGTGGAGGACGTCGCATCCCTACACGGTTGCGCATAGTAGGTAAGCCTTGTGCAAACCTATCTCCACAAAACTGGCGCCCAACTTGGTTTCGGCATGGCTTCAGAGCAGACCCCTTCGAGATGCTCGTTCCTGTTCGATCCTGTGGCGACGGGCTCGATCTCGTTCGAGGCGGATGGCTGCAACAGCACGGGGTACGGCCCTCTCGGCGACCCTCTGCTTTCGTTCACCGGGAGAGATCCCTTTTTCGGGGCCCCCTACGGTGATGCGAGTCGCTTGAACGAGGACCACAGTTCTAGCCAATCCAGTAACGGGCTGTATCAGCTGTTCGAGACTCACGCGCTTACGGGCCCGTCCCCGGCGCAGTCTCCGCTCGCTGGCCTTTCCCCGTCAGCAGCACGGTTGACAGCTCAAATCGCCGCACCCAGTCCTTCTTACCGGGGGCACGCAGGTGTTGGCGGGAACGCGCTTACTGACCCGTCGTGGTCGCGAGCGCAAAGGGTTGACGATGTCGTTCGCGAGCCTGCTCGCTTAACCGACGTCGCCGCGTTCACCGACGCTCGCTGGCCTGAGACTCGCGTGGGCGACGCTTTCGACGGACGTGGGCCACCGTGCTCCGCTGTCGACCCGTTTGCCAGTCGCGTGAGGCCTCAAGCACCAGTCGGAGCGCAAACCCTACCCTCCTCCATGCCGTGTACTGGCCCTTTTCGGTCGGACGCGCATGTTAGGGAACCGGCGCGCGCACCTGTTACGGCCGCGCCCACGTCGGAGCAATCACTGCTGTACGCAACTGTGGCGCAATTCCTAAACGTCCTGTTGGAAGCGGTGCGCTCGCAGCCTTGTACTTTAAGGGGAGACCCCGAGTTCCCTCAGCCAAGCATTCCGAGTAGATTAAGGGTACCTCTGCCTGAGTACAGCGGTTATTCGGACCGCATCAGTGCCACAGAGTACCTCGATGCGCTGCACCACTATCAGCAGGCTACGCGGCTGAGCGACAGCGTTATGCTGGGCTCTGTTTTGCCCGTGTCGCTGACCTGCCAAGCGGCGAGGTGGTACCGGCTAGTCGGCCACCAAGCTCGCTCGATGGAGGAGTTTAGGGCGCTCTTCCGTAGCGAATTCCTTCCTCCTGAATACGAGCGCCGCATGCGTCGCGAGTTAGAGCTTCGCACACAGCATCCCGACGATTCTCTTCTCGAATACGTTCGGGCTTTGCAGGAGCTCTACCTCCTTGCCGATCCTATGGCACCATATGCCGGGAAGGTTGAGCGAGCCATACGTCAGGCTCATCCAACCTTCGCCGCTTACCTTCGGAGCACCCGTTATCGTGACCCAACCAACCAAGTGGCTTTGAAAAATGAAAAAGGAAGAAAAAAGCCCTGTCCCGTTACTGCCTCTCTTAAACGAGGGCACCTCCACAATTAGGCGCAGGGAAGGGGGATGGAAATTAAAGAGACAGAAGAGAAGAGGTAAGCGTTATCGTGACCTAAACGAGCTGGCATCTTATGCGAAGCGTATTCAGGGCGACATTTTGGCGACGCGAGCCTATCACCCGCCGCCACCGCCGTCCGCGTCTCTCGAGCCTCGTTGCGTGTGGGCTGGTCGTGACTCGTCACACTAGGGTTTCCCGAACCATGAGGCGGCCTCTGCCGCGAGAGACCGAGACGCGCTCGATGTGTAGGGCACGAACACACTGGCGGCGCCGCGCTCTGCTGCGCGCCGCTCGCGAGGCGCCGCTTTTCTCTCTTTCTCCCGCCGAGCGTCGAGGAATTTCTGCCGCCGACTCAATCGCTCCTTGCGCTCTTTCTGCCGCCGCCGCCCAAGCAAAGCGCCAATCAGCGACGTGCGTGGTAGTCGCCATAGCAACGCACGGAGCTTGTTATCTTTTTTTTTCGGCTGTCATTTTTCTCACGCCGTCGTTTTCTGAAGCACGCTGACAACGGCACCATGGACACCGAACGCTTTTAGGGGCGAAGCTCCTTATGGCGTGGCTTGGGCGTCCCTCGTATGTAACCACCAGTGGCACATACCCGAAATAGGTATAACACTTGACCTCCAAGGTGGTGCCAGTGAGAGATTTCTTCTGTGCGTTGTTTAACAATAAAAAATAGTGCTCAATGTACATGCCAATGGCTGCTAATGGGGAATGAGAGACATGAGCATTCGGCTTTTAGTCAACGCGCACGCTGCGATTTCCATTAGCAGCCATTGGCATGTACATTGAGCACTATCGGACAAGAAAGGGATGGTACATTATACTCGCTAGGTGTAACCTCCTTAGCTTTAGAAAGGTTTAGCGAGCGTTGAGCCGCAGTGCCATGAATACAATGAACTTGTATATACTATGAATGAACTCAAGGTGGTTAAAAATGAGAAGTAGATACGAAGCGCAAGTCGTAAGAAAGTAAAAGCCGAATTCTCCTGTCTCTCATTTCTCATTAGCAGCCAATGGCATGTAAATTGAGCCCTATCTGACAGGGAAAGGTTGCTACGTTATACTCGCTGGGCGTAACCTCCTTGGTTTTCGAAAGGTTTAGCGAGCGTTTGGTCGCAGTGCCATGAATACAGTGAACTAGAATATACCATGAACTCGAGGTGGTTAAAGGTGGGAAGTGGACCCAAAGCGCAGGCCGTAAGAAAGTGTGCGTGTGCCACCTCTCGTTTAGTCCTTGGAATGTCCGCTGGATGGCGGTGCCTCTATATGGGGAATATATGATAAAAAGATGCGAGATGGTGGGACTTGGAGTGTTGAATAGATGAACGAACGGACACACAAACAGATGCATGGATGGACGCATGAACGGACGCAGGGGCGGATGCATGAAAGAACGCAGGGACGAGCGCACAAACAGACGCATGGACGGTCACACAGACGGACGCATGGACGGACTATGCTTCGCCCCACTCTCCATCATTCACTTCGTGGATATGCTGCCATTTTTTTAGAGATCAGACTGTACCCCTTTTTATACGACAAAACGATGCCCGATTATAAAGATAAGCAAGCAAAAATGAACAGATGGGATATTATAGGATCTATGTTTGGATTGACAGGTAAGTGGCGATTGCGTGGCTCATTGCATGTTGAGTGCGAATGAATTGTATGTTTTATTCACTCACTTGTGCAGGAACACAGGCCATGCTGAAATTTAAAAATATTAGGGACCGGTGGATGAAGCTCGTGTCGGGAGTTGAGGCGAACACTCGGAGCGGTGCGCCAGGCAATCATGGCAAAATTAAGTGGCCCCTGTTCGCAATTATTGATGGCATGCTGAGGCAGACACCTCACTATGCGGAAAAGTAAGTGATCAATGACGTGCCGTTTCATATTGCAGCGCACGCAGGATACCTGTTTCATGCCTGCCGACTATCTTGATTTTGCTGCGAGACTTCTGAATACTGACTGACCCTCCGGGTCGAGGTGCACGTTCCCGAGCTATCGCTCAAAGAAAACTATTTACAGAATAAGGAAAGGTGGCCTAGTTGATAATGAATTGAATGGGGCAGCGTTAGGACGAAGACACGAACGAGAAATGACACGAGAAGTGCTGCTAAAAAACTATTTACGACTCATAGCCGAGCGTTGTTGTTTTTTCCCGCCGTTCGTGCGAATGCTGTTTCAAACACCGCAGGCCATGAAAAACGTTGATTTATTGATTCTACTTTTTGCAATGAATTCGTGCTACAGATCGGTTCATACTGTAGGGTCATGCGGCGAGGCCTACAATGGCGGCGAGGGCACGCCAACTGTCGCGAGACACAGCACATCTCATTTCATAATTGTGAGTGAGTGTTGCGAGCACACATATTAGATACATGATGGAGGGTGCGCCTCCTCCCCCCCCCCACTTTTGAGTGATCGCTTGCTTTGAAGTAACAGCTGGCTGTTCAGGACAGGATCCCCAGTGTTTTTCTGTCCCTTTGTGGAGCTCTACAGGGATGCAAATAAATCACATCTGCTTTACTGCCAATAGATAGACAGCTTACTTCACTCTAAAATATGTCAGGACAGCATTGCAAATGTCTTCTTTTAAGAACTGGCCTGTGTCGCCCATGTACCAACTACACTGTTTATATTACTCGTGTTATGATCATATTTATGAAATGAAAATAAATTATATTAAACAAAAAATGTTATATTTCATCATGTGTGCCAATTCTGATGCAGCAAATGCTCATTTTCAGGCCTGTAACCAACATGCCAAAGGCATCTGAAGATTGGTAAATATAAACTTCATCCACTCTTTCTTGTTATCATGAATACATATCCTATTCTTGCATAATAAGACAGTCTTTACATTTGTGTGTCTGCAAGAGACATTGTGGGTTGTGTGCATGGGTGTAAGCTTACATGCTACTCTAGCAGCAGCAGGCCAAGCAACATTGCAACACTTCATTCTCTACTTTGCAGCAATCAAGACTCTCCACAAATGGCACAAGGCATTTTAAACGGAATGTAAGTCCCTCAAGTTGTTTTCTTGGTGGGCCAAGTTTGGTCTCCAGGCTTATGTTGCTATAAATATGCTAACTTTTGGCTCTGAACATGCAGCTATGCCAGTGCCAATGAGGGTGAAGAATCCTTCTGTTATGCTTCTCCGTGAGTTGCTTTTTATATTTTTCAGTGTTCAAAAGCAGTTCTCTACTAATCCAAGCACATTGAAATAGAACTGCTTTCTCTGTCCTATAACCTGTGTGCTGTTGGCACAGCTCACAAGTAAAGTTTTTGAGCTGCTAACCTAAACGCAGGATAGCTTTTATTGAACTTGTCTGAAGTTTTAAGGAACAATAATTGTTCAACAGGTGAATGTGAACAACTACGTAGTGCCGGCTGTCTTCTTGAGTAGGCTGCGATATTTGGACATCACTGTGACATTTCATAAATTTCAAAGAATGACGTGAAGAAATCTGGAATATTTATTTGTAAAAACAGTATCTGCATACTCCCACACTGTATGCCAAAAAATAACAAGCAACACGCACAGATGCTTTTTCACTAGTGGTACATACTGATTCTTTTACTTCTTTTTTATTAGAGAGATGTGCCTTGAAGAAGAATGCCCTGAAGGGTAAGCCACATTTCAAAAGTTTTATCTGTTTTTATATATCCAATCAAAACAAGCATTCAAAAATCTGCCTGTGACAGTTGTACCTCTAACATAGTTTGCTAACGGCACAGCAAGCAAATCGTGGCTGTCTTTTGCTCATAATTGTGAATCCTTGCTGTTTTAAGTGCTATATTTGGTTCACATGCTGAGAGGAGCATTGAGTAGTTTATAAGCATGTTCTTTTACGTCAAATAGATGCACTAGAATTCTTTTATAGGGACTACCAAGGAAGTCTTTTGGTACCTGTTTTCTTTAGTGCAACTGAAAACCTACCAGTCAGTATCTAATCGTGGAATGGTAACATGGAAAACAATGTACCGCATTTATCAGAATCTCTCATTCAGTGGTAACGGGGAGCTGTATGCAAAATGCATGCTGGAAGCAGTAGAACGTGAATGCAATAATGAAATTCGGGTTTGTGCTGTGCAGTTGCCTGCATATCTATACACCTTTGCGGCATACACTATAACTGACGTGTTCCACTAGTAGGCGCAAACACAGGGACTATTTACAGTGTTAACTCCTTTTACCTTGTAAGCAGCTCAGAATATAGTGGGAAGAAATAATAACAACACACTGTAATCTTGGACAGTAATTGTGGTGCACATAAGAGCATCAGCCTACATGCAGCTAAGCGAATGTTCAAAGCCACAGTGTAGCGTGACTAGGCTGTGTGACGTACCATGTTTTTTGTAACATATAAATGCAAGTGATACATCTACATTTTCTTAATTCATGAAAGTGATGCTCGAATATGTCACTGTATGAGTTGCGGTATGTTGATTTTCATGAATATCTAATCACATGGGTTAGATAAGTGTCTGTTTTTTTATACACGGCAAATTTAGCAATGTTTGTTTCTTTTTTCTAATAATTACAATTTCATGTTGTACTAGTTCATGTTTGACTTCATGCAGTATGCGAGATGTCACTGACGTATCATTATTACGGTTCTTACAGGCCTTCGCAGGCTACGACAATAAACAACTGCTCGGCTGTGCCACCAACCACGCCTTCAATGTAAGAATGCCTATATGGACTTTGAATATTAAATCTGCTAGGCTTTGTTCAAGCTAGAGGTATCGTGCTTGAGCAAGTACAAATTTGTGATGTCAGAAGAGATAGATAACATACAAGAAAAATGATGACAATACACTGGCAGCACACATTTTAATTCTTTTTTTGATTGTACAAATGAATAGCAGCTTGGACATATCTTTTTAGTCATCCTGCATGAGCAGCCTCCAATTTTTTGCGTAGGACAGGTGGTGTCATCTATGCTCTGCTTGCACTGCCTATTGCAGGTTGGCAATCACATGCTTGTAGTATTGCTGTCAATGTATGGTTGCATCACGCAATTCAACTTAATTGTCTGTTTTTGTTAATGTTGTGTTGCTTGTACACTTATACTCTACAGGCATAATCACTCACTTGGCAATAATCAGTTTCTTTCCCTTTCCTTAGCATCACTCTCTGTGCCAACATGTGAAACTAAGCTGCCAAGACTTGCATATGAACTTCACGACAGCTTTTCTAATCTGTGCTTTGTTTCTGTTTCTTCTGCAGGCCCACCAGAAAACCCACACATTTTACACCATCTCGGTAATTACACCCTCCACACTTTTTGCAAACATTTTGATGGCACTGAGCGGTATGTGTAAATTTGTTTTGCAGGAAGAGAAAAACACGCAGTGAGGACGTGGATGCGAGCATTAAAGACCTTCTTGGCAGCTGCTCCACCTCAATTCAAGCGATCGCAAAGAAAAAAGAAGCACTGCAGCCCGACGAGTGCGACATAGCTGGAAGCCTTGTAGCTGTCAAACTCAAGGCATTACCAAAGAGAAAGCGCTCACAGGTGCTTTTTGAGATCCACAAGCTTCTACATGAAGCCGAAATGGAATGTCTGGAGGATTCAGATTGAAATTTAAGTACATATTAATGAGACTAGCATTACTTCAAATTTGGACAAGCGTACAATTATAAATCATTCATCACATCATATAGCAAATCTATCGAAATTATGTCAACCTAATGTCAATTAGGTCGACCAAATCATAATACCGTCTTTTCCGTCCTCTTTATTGATGTATCTGTGCTTGTAAACCACGCCGTCGCCATTGCGGTACGAGCAGCATTGACAAGCAATCCCAGGTTTACATGCAGAGATACACCTGATAAAGTGAATGGCCCGACGGGCAACAGCCTTAGCTCAAATGGTACAACATCAGGTGCCTTATTCGAAGGTTGCAGGTTCGGTTGCTATAGACAGCAACTTGCCTTTTTGTCCACTTTTATTGTCACACCTAACTGCAACAACTACGAAAAATCTCCCCTATACTATCCGTTAAAAAAAAGCGTGAGAGGGCATCAGCGTCAGCATGCTGGCGTCCGTTGCGGTACAGCACACGGATGTCGTAGTCTTGTAAGCGAAGAGCCCAACGGGCGAGACGGCCTGAGGGATTCTTCAATGATGAAAGCCAGCATAGTGCACAATGGTCGGTGACGACATCGAATGGGCCACCATACAAATAAGGTCGAAACTTTGTAAGAGCACAGACGATCGCCAGGCACTCTTTCTCCGTGACGGTGTAGTTTGTCTCGGCTCTCGTGAGCGTATAGCTTGCATATGCTACGACATATTCAGGGAATCCGGGTTTTCGCTGCGCCAGGACAGCGCCGATGCCTACACCGCTGGCGTCCATGTGCACCTCCGTTGGGGCTGTAGGGTCGTAGTGGCGTAGAATGTGAGGCGACGTCAACAAATGACGGAGCTTCGCGAACGCGTCGTCGCACTCGGATGACCACGAATTGAGGGGCCCGTTACTTCCAAGGAGCTTCGTCAGCGGTGATATGATCGTGGCAAAGTTTCGTATGAAGCGTCGGAAGTATGAGCACAGGCCCACGAAACTACGCAGGTCTTTGACAGATGCAGGTTTGGGGAATTCGGCCACGGCCTGAAGCTTGGAAGGATCAGAAAGAATGCCGTCTTTGGACACGACGTACCCCAGTATGGTGAGTTGCCGTGCTGCAAAGCGGCACTTTTCAGATTTAGTTGCAAGCCGGCATTGCTAACACGTGCGAAAACTTCTTTCAGACGTTGGAGATGCGTGGAGAAATCCGGAGCAAAGACAATGACATCGTCGAGGTAACACAAGCACGTGTACCATTTCAAGTTGCGCAGAACGGTGTCCATCATGCGCTCAAAAGTCGCAGGTGCATTACATAGACCAAACGGCATGACGTTGAACTCGTACAAGCCGTCTGGCATGACGAAGGCGGTCTGTGGTCGAGCGTCGTCAGCCATGGGTACATGCCAGTACCCCGAGCGCAGATCGAGAGAAGAAAAAAAATCGGCTCCATGAAGGCTGTCAATTGCGTCATTGATGCGTGGCAGTGGATAAAAATCCTTGGGAGTGATCTTATTGAGCCGTCTGTAGTCCACACAGAACCGCACAGAACCGTCATTCTTCGCCACAAGAACAACAGGAGACGCCCATGGACTGTCTGAGGGCTGAATAACGTCCCGTCGGAGCATATCGTCAACCTGATCATTAATTACTCGACGTTGAGCAGGCGACACGCGATATGGACGTTGCCGTAAATGTGGATGGGCACCAGTGTCGATGTGATGCGTAACAACGGACGTGCGACCGAGAGAACTTCGCCCGACATCGAAAAAAGAACGATATTCTTGCAACAGGTCCAGAAGTTGGGAACGCTGTACGGCCGTAAGGTTGTCGGCGATGGAGCGGCCAAATACATCAGCAGATGACGAATCACAAGTGGAAACAGCATTGATGGTACACGACCTGGGACCGCGCGTGTCATCGAGTACGTCCAGGACTTGTGCGTCGTCGACTGGTTCCACTCTGCCGAGACATTCTCCTCGAAGCAAGGTAACAGCGTACGGGGACGGGTTGGTTACAAAATAGCAGCGTTGCCCTGGTTGACCTGCACGGTCGCGAAAGGTACTAGCAGCCCTTTCCTGTTGCAAGCGCGGTCAGATGGCGAAAAAAGTGCAATGGTGTCGGAGAGACCGGCGTAGTAGACAGACGCAGCCATCGTCGAGTTTGGAAGCACTGTTGTATCGTCTTTCGTTAGAATCTTGCTCTTTGTCGAGGGACTGTCTTCTGGCGTCAAATGCGAGAAGGGTGAGAGCTCAATTTCGGCGGCGGCACAATGGATGACGGCGTCATGGCGGGAGAGAAAGTCCCATCCCAGGATGACGTCATGAGATCATGCCAGATTGATGATGAACTGGGCGACAAACAGAACGTCCTGGATGACAATGCGAGCTGTGCACCCTGCTGTAGGATGAATACGGTGCAAACTTGCAGTACGGAGGGATAACCCAGAAAGTGGCGTCGTCACTTTTCGAAGTAAACGGCAGAGTTTTTCGTCCATAACTGATACTGCAGCTCCAGTGTCAATAAGAGCCGATGCACAAACACCATCCACAAGCACGTCATTGACATTCGAGAGGCTGCTCTGAGGACTTTCACATTGCGATAGCGTCGCAGTCCTTGCCTCGGGGACTGCGACGACTAGTTTTCCCGCTCATGAGCAGTCGCACTTGAC